>VZRS01005848.1:934139-1097555 GCA_013398055.1 Ifrita kowaldi
CATAAAAGCGTGAAGATCTCATGACCCAGCGTCCATCCTGGGTGGAGCCTTTTGGCTGCCCAGGGAGTACCCTTGAAGGCACTTCAAATGAACACCTACTTTTATTCTCTTATTCCTGTCTAGTCTCTGTTTTAAACAGCCACCTCAAGGCATCGGTTTCTCTATTCTGACTTTTTTATTTATATATATATATATATATTTCTTTTTTCTAATAGATTGAACTACTACAAATGTGGTTTAAAGGGTACTTCACAGCAATAGTTACATTACCCTTATTGGACACTCAAAAAATCTCTGAAACACTGCAAGACCCATCTTTGAAAGAACAGAATATTTCACCCTCATTCTAGACCAATTTTTAATCAAGGTTATCTAATTTATCTGCAATGGATCAGACATTGAAAATAATTGTTCTTAATTCTACTGGCCCTTGCAGAATATAGGCAGAAAAATCAGCACGTTTTCTAATTGGGAGTAGATTTTGAAGGGAAGTAGCAATCAGAGTTAAAAAAACCCTGGTATTAGAAATTTATATTCATTCATTAGTATCTGCACACAGAAGACCTTTGTAAAAGTTTTGCTGTCCCTGCAGGCAGGTTTACAAGTGGCCATACTATTCTGAAGTCAGCTATAATAAGTGAGTGAAAAATTGTTGCAAAAGTGTGGAGCTTTTACTGTTTTGCAGGGACTAATAACTCTCCAGTTATACCTATTGTCAACTTTATTTCTCATCATGTTTAATAAAATATTAATTTAAAAAGCCTTAAACTCAGTTCAGGAGCCACACGATAGGTCTGAAAAATTAAATCTGTGTNAGAAGACCTTTGTAAAAGTTTTGCTGTCCCTGCAGGCAGGTTTACAAGTGGCCATACTATTCTGAAGTCAGCTATAATAAGTGAGTGAAAAATTGTTGCAAAAGTGTGGAGCTTTTACTGTTTTGCAGGGACTAATAACTCTCCAGTTATACCTATTGTCAACTTTATTTCTCATCATGTTTAATAAAATATTAATTTAAAAAGCCTTAAACTCAGTTCAGGAGCCACACGATAGGTCTGAAAAATTAAATCTGTGAATCTGTGAATCTGAAATTAAGGTGAAAAGCAAAATACTGGGAAACTGGATTCACTGGTTAACAGTAAAATCAACAGTAGAAACTAGGGGAATAACAACTTTGGAGAAAAAGCAGGACATGAAATGCATCTGACGGCATTTCCCAATTTTGCTACCCACAGACACATTGGGAATCATCACCTCACCAATGTTTTGATGTATTTCTACTGTATGTTAAAAAAAATAAATAGCAGGAAAAAAGAGCCCTTTCCTTCACTTGTAGCCTTGGTAACTGTTAAGACAACAATGCATTGGATGTGGAAATATCTTTCAAAGCAACCAATAATTTACAGCCTAAGTCAGGTCAGGTGCAGGCAGTTTTTATTATTTTCAGTGTTCTAAATACACAGAACAAGAGAGGGAAAATGGTTCCCTAGAGTAACATGAACTAAAAGAATCTGTTCCCCAACATGCTGTCAGTGCAAATTATAGCTATTGCATACGTAAAAAAAAGATTTATCTTCCATAATATTACCTCTTGGTTCAACTGCATCCATTCTGCAGCATTCTAAAGAGTGTTTTCTGCCAAATCCTCCTTGTCCCATGAAAGATTTCTTTAGGGCATGACTTACAGAAGTAAAAAATTAGGAATGACTACTCTGAAATCAATGCAATTACATAGTTGCAAAACCAGAACTGAAACTAAGGAAACTCACAGAGGAACACTGATACAAGCACAAATTTTTTAGCGCAACTTGCCAGCATTCCATATATTCTCTACAACACAGTTAAGAGCTAATTTTCCCAAGAGAGTAAAGAAAAGAGGAGCCTATTTATGGACACATCTCTCAAAGCTCTTAAGTTATGCTTGTAATTACTCTACAACTATATGCAACTGATACAACTATAGGTATTAGGAAATTGGAGATCAGCCATTCTTCCCTGGCAAGGAGTGTCTGAGAAAAAATACTACATATTTAAAGTTCTTAAAAAGCTTTCATTAATATTCACTTTTCTGAACCTCTGTATGCCTTTGCATATTTCGTAATAAAAAATAAGACGCCCACCAAAAAGAGGTTACCTAAACTTCATTTGTAACAGTCTTATGTGCTTAAGAATGAAAAAAAAGTGTATATATATATATATATTAAATCAAAACATATTTATTGCAAGGCTGTAAAATAATTTACTTCAGTAATGACTTCAAAAAGCCTCCTATGAAAGAAAACTGGGTGAGACTGATTTCCAGGTGATGTAAGCCTTCAGAACTCACTCCAGGTATTTCAGTGACAATTCAGAATGCTCAGCTTTTACCCGAGGTGCCTGTGCCAGCATGCCTCATTAGCGGTCAGCTCAAGGGCAATCAGCCGTGTCTGCATCTATTTTACTATCCTTATTATCCTTACAGTACNTTAAACTATACAACTTACAGTGAACAGTGTCAGGAAAAAAAACCCACAACATCTCAGATACCCATCAAAAAGAGCAGAAAACATTTGTGGCAATAATTCAGGTGCTCATTCTCAGCCCAGATATAGGCCCAGTACTCTGATATCGGTTCAGAGGGCAAGAGCATAAGTGCACCCAAACCCAGCACCATACTTCTTGCAGTAGTCAAAGTGAATGAAGAAAATACTAATATTCAAATAAATACAAATATCAATAATTGAATACTTTCAAAACAGTGCTTCCCCCAACCATATCATCTTGGCATCCCACAGTTTCAAAACTGTCTTGACAGGCGTTCATTAGTTAATTAATTTTATAAATACAGACAACATTTTTTTTCCAAGACATTCTCTAAGCACTTCACAAACTCCTCTGTATTTCTGGAACTTGCAAGGCCCATGATGGCAAGGCCAGATACCAAGTTATGCTGCTTGCTTGAAAAATGAACACCATTCATTTCTACCCTCTGTGCTTTTGATGCCTTAAGTTTCAACTTTTATACTTCTCAAATCCTGTACTGCCTAGGGGTAACTCTGAAGTTCTGGTGTGTCCTGTTAGCTGCTGCTCTCTCATGCTGGTTAGACATAACAAACCCTCTCTAGGTTTGCGCTTCAAAGGACACTTTGTTGTCCCAGGCCCCAAAATGTGTAAACTGAAGCTGTGAGAGGAGGGGCAAACTTGGGGTAATTACATCATTAACTGAAGTTATAATTGGAGAATTAACCCTGATATGCAAATGGACCAAACATAAAAGCGTGAAGATCTCATGACCCAGCGTCCATCCTGGGTGGAGCCTTTTGGCTGCCCAGGGTGTACCTTTGAAGGCACTTCAAATGAATACCTACTTTTGTTCTCTTATTCCTGTCTAGTCCCTGTTTTAAACAGCCACCTCAAGGCATCGGTTTCTCTATTCTGACTTTTTTATTTATATATATATATATTTCTTTTTTCTAATAGATTGAACTACTACAAATGTGGTTTAAAGGGTACTTCACAGCAATAGTTACATTACCCTTATTGGACACTCAAAAAATCTCTGAAACACTGCAAGACCCATCTTTGAAAGAACAGAATATTTCATCCTCATTCTAGACCAATTTTTAATTAAGGTTATCTAATTTATCTGCAATGGATCAGACATTGAAAATAATTGTTCTTAATTCTACTGGCCCTTGCAGAATATAGGCAGAAAAATCAGCACGTTTTCTAATTGGGAGTAGATTTTGAAGGGAAGTAGCAATCAGAGTTAAAAAAACCCTGGTATTAGAAATTTATATTCATTCATTAGTATCTGCACACAGAAGACCTTTGTAAAAGTTTTGCTGTCCCTGCAGGCAGGTTTACAAGTGGCCATACTATTCTGAAGTCAGCTATAATAAGTGAGTGAAAAATTGTTGCAAAAGTGTGGAGCTTTTACTGTTTTGCAGGGACTAATAACTCTCCAGTTATACCTATTGTCAACTTTATTTCTCATCATGTTTAATAAAATATTAATTAAAAAAGCCTTAAACTCAGTTCAGGAGCCACACGATAGGTCTGAAAAATTAAATCTGTGAATCTGTGAATCTGAAATTAAGGTGAAAAGCAAAATACTGGGAAACTGGATTCACTGGTTAACAGTAAAATCAACAGTAGAAACTAGGGGAATAACAACTTTGGAGAAAAAGCAGGACATGAAATGCATCTGACGGCATTTCCCAATTTTGCTACCCACAGACACATTGGGAATCATCACCTCACCAATGTTTTGATGTATTTCTACTGTATGTTAAAAAAAATAGCAGGAAAAAAGAACCCTTTCCTTCACTTGTAGCCTTGGTAACTGTTAAGACAACAATGCATTGGATGTGGAAATATCTTTCAAAGCAACCAATAATTTACAGCCTAAGTCAGGTCAGGTGCAGGCAGTTTTTATTATTTTCAGTGTTCTAAATACACAGAACAAGAGAGGGAAAATGGTTCCCTAGAGTAACATGAACTAAAAGAATCTGTTCCCCAACATGCTGTCAGTGCAAATTATAGCTATTGCATACGTAAAAAAAAGATTTATCTTCCATAATATTACCTCTTGGTTCAACTGCATCCATTCTGCAGCATTCTAAAGAGTGTTTTCTGCCAAATCCTCCTTGTCCCATGAAAGATTTCTTTAGGGCATGACTTACAGAAGTAAAAAATTAGGAATGACTACTCTGAAATCAATGGAATTACATAGTTGCAAAACCAGAACTGAAACTAAGGAAACTCACAGAGGAACACTGATACAAGCACAAATTTTTTAGCGCAACTTGCCAGCATTCCATATATTCTCTACAACACAGTTAAGAGCTAATTTTCCCAGGAGAGAAAAGAGAAGTCTATTTATGGACACATCTCTCAAAGCTCTTAAGTTATGCTTGTAATTACTCTACAACTATATGCAACTGATACAACTATAGGTATTAGGAAATTGGAGATCAGCCATTCTTCCCTGGCAAGGAGTGTCTGAGAAAAAATACTACATATTTAAAGTTCTTAAAAAGCTTTCATTAATATTCACTTTTCTGAACCTCTGTATGCCTTTGCATATTTCGTAATAAAAAATAAGACGCCCACCAAAAAGAGGTTACCTAAACTTCATTTGTAACAGTCTTATGTGCTTAAGAATGAAAAAAAAGTGTACATATATATATTAAATCAAAACATATTTATTGCAAGGCTGTAAAATAATTTACTTCAGTAATGACTTCAAAAGCCTCCTATGAAAGAAAACTGGGTGAGACTGATTTCCAGGTGATGTAAGCCTTCAGAACTCACTCCAGGTATTTCAGTGACAATTCAGAATGCTCAGCTTTTACCCGAGGTGCCTGTGCCAGCATGCCTCATTAGCGGTCAGCTCAAGGGCAATCAGCCGTGTCTGCATCTATTTTACTATCCTTATTATCCTTACAGTACATTCATGCTTCTCTTTACCCTCCCTATAGACCTAAAAACAAATAGGTTTTATCTGCTTGAACTCCTCACGCTTGAAAGGAGACTCTTGCCTCCTCCCACAGGAGGATGGAAACCGGTTTTGAATTTTGGCAACACAAAACGCTGGTTACATTGCACCACATGCTAGAAACCACCACTCTCCAAGTAGTCTTGAATTACCTGTGTAACCTCACAGCACTCACTGTGTTGCAGTTGTCTTCTGAGCTGGCAAAGACCTGCCACAGAAGCTCAGGGCCATAAAAATCTACCCATTAGATGCACTGTGCAACTTTCTTCTTTCAAAATCTATGCCTAAATCTTCTCCTGCTGAACCAAGTTATTACCTTCTTACATTTGTTAAAAGTGAGTTTTGCATAAGTTCCTTTGCCCTCACAGGCTGTGCCATCTCTCCTATTTGTCCTTAAGAAGTTTGCTCTGAACTGCCTGATTTCTGGTTTCATTCAGAGAGACCGAGCTGATTCCTAGGAGTGCAGCTCTCAACAAAATCCTTCTAAAATGTAAGAAATTCATCTTTACAATATAGCCTTTCGTATGGCCACTGAATAATATGCATTATTTAGTCTAACTCCTTGCAAGTCAATCAGTCAGGGGGTTCTACAATCAGCACTACTGCTGTAACCAACTCAAGGTATTATGCAGAGCATTATCATCTGCTTAGCCTTAAGTAACTGTCTTAGCAACATTTTTGTCAAGCCCACATCTTTTCACCACATGGGGATGAGCAGGAAAAAGTGATGCTTTCTTTCTGTGTTTAAAATATCCTTCACCACTGAGTTAACTGCTTCTGCCTATTTGCAGGCATCTTTAGCAGAACAGGATAGGACATGTTTATAAAGAAAAGCAAACACAGGAAATAAGGCACTTGTGGGAATCAGACTTAGAAAAATAAGCTTTTTCTCTTTGTTACCAAGTACTTAACATGAATTTTGGGTTGCCACCTCCTCCCCTCCATGCTCTCTGTACATCACTGATGTTCTAGTACATCCTTTGTTACACACCACTGGAACAAAGAGTGCTGACAGGGAAGACAAGGAAGCTTCCCAAAATTATGTTGCCATGCATAAACTTTAAATTTGATTATTATCCTAAACTTATTTTTACCCTGATTGCATTTGACTGACAGAACAGCCAGCTACAAGGCAGCTGCTACAAAAAATAATAAATCACTGTGGCTACCATCAGTGGCTAATTATTGTTGTCATCAGTTTGAGTTTTCATGGAGTTACAATCAAAGGGGCATGAAGTTGCAACTGGACTCTGCATTGTTTGAGGAGACAGAAATAACATCTTCCTGAAAACATCAACCAACAAACCTGAGATCCTCCTCCCAACATTTCTCCTGTAAGTTCTAATGTTTACAATTTGAAAACATCAAGTGAAACAGAAATCAGGAATTATGGAGCCAGAAATATTAAAACCTCACAGTCCGAGTCTCATGAAAGCACTCACTAAGAGATATTAACTTGCAATACTCTGGATTGTTCAGCCAGACTTTATAGAGAGCACACAGAACTCAAGACAACTGCTCTGGGTTTCCCCCCCTTCAGTCTTGCCTTTCCCTTTTTCCTCACATTAATGCTTTATCACAGAAAACCTTCATTGTGGTTTCTTGAAATAAATATCACCTGATAATGGAAAAACATAAAAGGAATTTCACTGTTTTAAAAATATGGTTCTATTTTGTCAATACAACATTTTGGCTTCAAAGTCATTGCCAGCTCATTAAAAATAACTCCTTGATACATTCCAATCTCATGGCAGCTGTACATCGGGAATTAAGTCAAAGACCATTCTCTGGTAATTTACTGCCAAAAATAAAAGTGTGAGGGAACATAAGAATCCATCAACCACACAATTCTCTGTTGTTAGCCAACATGTCATTTAAAAACACAGGATAGGACAGCCAGTCTTTAATGAAAGAAAACTTCCCGTAGTTACACGATAAGCACATCAACCAAGAAAACGTCTTCATACTCATTCTGGCTGCTAATCTTATTTCAAGACAAAACACTAATATTTCCAAAAATCTGGACATGACTTTCACATAACCTAAAAAGGTAGAAAAAAGTAATACAGAACCTGTTGCCAAGCAAATTCAATAATAAAACCTTTAGGCATGTTTTAATTGTGTCAATATTGGTAGTTTAGAACAATTTCTGTGTTATTCTAAAGTGCTTTAATGCAGTAATGCTTTTTAGGAGTGAGGATACATTTCTCTGGGAAGATGTGATGTAGACATGTTTGTATCCTGCTCACAGCTGGTAAATTTCTGAATTTGGGAAACAAGCAACTGGGCAGCTTTCTATGAATACATAGTTTTATCCGTCAACAAAAAGCATCAGAAAGAAACAAGTCTCTGCAGACTGCATGACTTAACTTGTATTTTGCCTGCAATGACAGGAACTGCTCCACAGAAATAGCCTTTTATATATAGAAAGTAAAGGAATACAGAGAAACATCCTGAAAAAGACTTACATCAACACCATATTCTGGCATCCAGCCTCTTTGAGAGCTATAGGAAGTAGCCCTCCCAATGCAGTTAGTGGGATTGATTTAGGAAGCAGATGCCTAGCCACACGGCACTAATTGTTAAATCACAATTGCAGAGGGCACAGCTTTTCAAGGGATTTTTCAGTTTTAAACAAAACCAACCAAACAAACAAATCTAATGCTTTTAGTTTTAAAAAAATCTCAATCACGAGACAGATGGTTTCATCCCTTACTCTAAAATTAATTAACAGAAATATTTCAGATTGTAGTTCCCGAGAATCCAATATCTAAGAAAACTAGAATTTATTACTTTTTTTCAGTTTGCTCAGTACACGTATTCCCAAACCTCCACTGATCAGTGAGTTAAATAGTGAGTACACAAAACAATAATTTCTTTCAGACATACAGATTAAAGAAGCTCATAACCAAACTGTAAATACTTACATAGTGCCTAAATTAAAAGTCTAAATTTTTGCTCAAGGTTTTCATGGACTCTCCGGAATTCACAACTTTGAAAGGGTTTTGTGGAGCATTCAACACACTGGAATTTTGCCCCTCTATAATTCCTTGCAAGTAATGCTGAACCTCAATCTCACAATTAAATTTTAAAATTGATTATTATTCATCTCTAAAGATGGAAGAGAAGACACATTTACTTTTCCCTGTCTAGGAAGCTTTTGTCAAGTGACAACCCTTCTTAATAATATACAGATATTTGAGATGAGACCCTTAAGTTTCACAACAAAAACTTGCTTCCTGAAGAGTAAGTGACCAAGAACTTGGTATTCTGCACCACAAGCCCCACTTTGTGTCTCACAGCAGTCAGGGTAACCCAGTGTTGTCCAATTAGGCACTGCACAACTCCTTTACTCTCTCACCACAAAGTTTCAGACAGATGCGTCATTACACCTCCACAGTAGGTCAGTTCCTCAAACTTAGTCTTTCTATTTTGCATCCTTCTTGCTTTTATTACCACGACCCATCTTACTATAGCAGAGACGCATTGTAAGCCCCAGATTCTACAGAAGGAAGAAATGAATCATCTCTCTGACGAGCCTGACTGCAGCCTCACAAAGCTTGTGAGGGTAGGAGTAAATTAATCATGCAGAGATCCATTCTGTCATGGCTGGAAGCTTTGGATACCTGAGGTGGCTCAATTATAACTAGTTAGAGCATCCCCTTACTACACTCTGGTCTGACATGCAAGCATGCCAAGAGACAGCAAAGAGGTTTCTCATACAGTAAGGAACTATAAAAGGATGCAAAGGCACAAAGCTACTCGAATCAACAGGAAAACTTAGGACTGACCCGAGAGAAATAAATCTTCCAGCAGCACAAATTGATCTGCTGCGTAACGCAGATCAATTTTGTAATTTTGTGCCCTTGTGCCAGTTGCTGGTTTCCAAACCAACTGCAATTTTTTGCAGATGTGAGTATGAACCTAGCACACTGAAGAAAATTTTTCCCCTTTCTCCACCTACTTACAAAGCAACCACATGTTTTCTTGTGAAAACTTCAAACAAAGAAGCACTCTGCAAGTGCCAATAAGGGAAGAAAGGAGAGAGACATGCTCAGTCTTAGAGATTAACAAGCTGTTAAAAAAGACTTTGCTTCTAAAAACACCCTTAAATCAAAAGCCCTACAATTTCAAAAAATAATGGCATTTCAGAGAAATAATGAGAAACACAGATCACTGTCCATCACAGTACTGATCATTTCAATTCTGCTTTTCCTAAAACTATTTGGTTTTGCCCTTACCTGTGTGTTTAAGCACTTTCCAATTTGAAAAACAAATAATCTGTGATCCCTCATTTAGATAAAAAGTTATTCTGATGTCTGTTTTCTTAGAGGATAATTTTATAGCTTAATACTCAGGTAAATTTCCACGAAGGCATCACAAATATGTAATTTTAACAAAAGAACAAAACGTAAGTATTTAAAAGCAACTTTCAATTTTAATGAGACTGTATAAAGGCAGCAACTACCAAGACTTATTGAAAAGGTGATTTTGCATGTAAAAGCAAATCCAGTGTCAAATACTAAGCACAATACTCACTGGCAACTTGGAAAATACAGGAATAACGTCAGCACAGGAATGATGTCTAGCAGGGCTATGAGGAAGTGGGAAGGAGAGGGAAGACAAACTGCAACAGTAGTGGACAACAAGGCAACATCCCTCTGGCTGCCTAAATCCTTTCTAGATATCATAAAATGG
Source organism: Ifrita kowaldi (assembly GCA_013398055.1). Lineage (NCBI taxonomy): Eukaryota > Metazoa > Chordata > Aves > Passeriformes > Cinclosomatidae > Ifrita > Ifrita kowaldi. Next base: position 944,314 of record VZRS01005848.1, read on the forward strand.
TTTGGATTGGAAGGGATCTTGAAAGACACAGCCCAACCTCCCTGCCACAGGTGGGGACATCTCTTTCACTGGATCAAGTTGCTCAAAGCCCTGTCCAGCCTGATCTTGCACTCCTCAAATAATGGGACATCCACAACATGTCTGGACAGCCTGGGCCAATATTTCACCACACTCAAAAAACTTCTTCCTTATGACCAAACTCAATCTACCTTGTTTCAGTTAAAAACCATTACACCTTGTCCTATCTCAATATGCCTTGGCAATAAAGTCTCAGTCTTTCTCATTAGTCATCTTCACATATGTCAGAAGGCCACAATAAAGTCTCCCCAGAGCCTTCTCTTCCTTCCCCAGCCTGAACAACTCCAACTTTTTTCTCGGGAGCAGAGTTCCTGTCCTTTGGCCACTTGTGTGGCCCTCCTCCGGACCTACTTTCACCCAACACTGCAAAGATACCTTGTAAGTCAACTTTAAGGCTTTTTTCATGAAGGACAAAAATACTTGTGCTCATTGACTACTTGTAAGTCAAAGGCTTCATTACATTTAAAGAAAATTCCATTATAAATTTGTTCTGCATGAATTTAAAGATATGGTATTTAAGTTTGTAGGTTTTCATCAAAACTATTGTTGCTGTCTTGAGAAACAGCAAAACTACCTCTGTACATCCTCCAGCTACCTTGATTATAAGGGCCAACATATTCCATGAACAAAAGCTGTCACCCATGACAGCATACATAAAATAAATGAGCTATGAGCAATTGCCCTCTATGATTACAAGTATTAGGTATTTAAAATATTTCATTGGAAAAAAACTATCTTAGTCCATAAGCAGAGACAAAGGAGCAAATACTGATATTCAAAAAAAGACAGATATTTAAGTTTGCACTGCAAAAAATCAATTTCTCTCTTGTGGGGTTCTCTCCCCAAAGTTAAGGTCTCCTACTAGAGAAAATTATCATTCACAGAAAGCTGTGGACTTTGGATTAGGTCTACCAAACAAGAATCTGTCTCAAAACCTTTGGGAGAATCACATACAACATCTTTCCTATATATCCTAACAGTTGCTGATGATACAGAGATTTCTGAAAAGCATTTAAGTTTCAGTATTTTATAACTAAAGTCATGACAAAGATTAGTAGCTTCTTCTCTCAGCAACATAAGTCTCAAAATTACTTTATATACTGCCCTGTCATTATAGCTGCCCAGATCTAATTTAGAATCCACTACTACTTCTGCTGTGGGTCTCTAATGTTTCACTTTAAGGTTTACTATTACTTCAGTGCTTTGTTTCACCATATTCAAAAACCAGATACTGCAGTTCTCAGGAGGCTTTTGCTTTCTTTCTCTTTCCTCATNTATACAAAAGAAGCGATGCACAATGCAATTACTCACCACTCACAGGATGATGCCCAGCCTGTTCCCCAGCAGCAGCCCCTGGCAAGCTTTCCCCCTAGTTTATAGCCTCAGCATGACATCACATGCTATGGAATATCCCTTTGGCCAATTTCGGCCAGCTGTCCCAGCTGTGTCCCCTCCTAGCTTCTTGTGTCCTTCCCTAGCATCTTGTGTCCTCTGAACCACTCACTGGTGCTGTGGTGCAAGAAACCAAAAAGTCTTTGACTGAAGGTAAGGACTGCTTCACAAGAACTAATCCATCAGTGCATTATCAACATCATTCTCATCCTAAATCCAAAATATGGTATTATACCAGCTACTAGGAAAAAAATTAGCTCTGTCCCAGTTAAAACCAAGACACATGGCTACCCTTTACAGCTCTTCAGAAGGGATTATTCATCCTTGTGCAGACTGCAAAACCAGGAAGGCAATGATTTGTGGAATAGCAATAATTAAAAGTTTAGGGCTAACATAAAATTCAGACTTACAAGACTGAATAGAGTTATAACAAAACTATCTCAAAGCACATGTTCATTAATGTTTTACGTTTAAAAGCTGCAGATGGTTATGGCCAATCAAAGATNCAGTAAAATTTTCCAGAGGATTTTAACATCTTCTCTTGAAGACACACACAAAAATCTAGCAGCTCCTCCTAGCACAGTGTCATGGTATAGCCTGGCAGGCAGTGAAACACCTCATTCACTCTCTGCCTCACCCCAGTGGAACGAACTGGGGGGGAAGNCAGCCCCTGGCAAGCTTTCCCCCTAGTTTATAGCCTCAGCATGACATCACATGCTATGGAATATCCCTTTGGCCAATTTCGGCCAGCTGTCCCAGCTGTGTCCCCTCCTAGCTTCTTGTGTCCTTCCCTAGCATCTTGTGTCCTCTGAACCACTCACTGGTGCTGTGGTGCAAGAAACCAAAAAGTCTTTGACTGAAGGTAAGGACTGCTTCACAAGAACTAATCCATCAGTGCATTATCAACATCATTCTCATCCTAAATCCAAAATATGGTATTATACCAGCTACTAGGAAAAAAATTAGCTCTGTCCCAGTTAAAACCAAGACACATGGCTACCCTTTACAGCTCTTCAGAAGGGATTATTCATCCTTGTGCAGACTGCAAAACCAGGAAGGCAATGATTTGTGGAATAGCAATAATTAAAAGTTTAGGGCTAACATAAAATTCAGACTTACAAGACTGAATAGAGTTATAAAAAAACTATCTCAAAGCACATGTTCATTAATGTTTTACGTTTAAAAGCTGCAGATGGTTATGGCCAATCAAAGATTGAGTTTTTGAGGGTGAGGGAGAAGAAGTGTTATTTCCCTCAGTCACATAGTTTCTTTAACAGAACCTGAAAGAGTAATTCTCCCCAAAGCAAATTAAGGAAAAAAGACACTGATGAGTCCCCAAGTTTATTTATCTTTTGGTGGACTGTCCTAAGACTGGCACTGAAGATGACACACCATGTGCACCACCCAGTCACAACAGAAACTGAACTTTACTATGGATGCCACAGCTTTTGAAATGCACCTCTCCCTGTTTCAATAACTGAGTATGGGGCTCAGCTTTGAAGCCTGAGCACTGCTCAAACACCAACTGGCACTACAGAGGTCCTATGAGGACTCACAGCTCTTCAGCTATTTTTATTTCCTAGCACACTAAAATGAAACCATTTGGCTTAATTTTGCTACAATTATGCATGTATATGCCAACTTTTAAAATATGTATATGTAATTTCAGCCTTTGAATCGGGTATTGATTCTCTTTAACAGTGCTACTCGAGAAAAGGAAGGGATAACACCCAACCAGTACTAAACCATTACAGTTGCTTGCAACACACAGGTTTTACAAGCAAGAACAAATACATGCTTGTAGTACACGTGATTCGCTGTTTAGATTCACACCTCAGAGATAAATGGGAATTCATTGTGCAAAGGCTGGCACCTATCTATTTAAAACAAAAACTACGTCTTGGAAGAGGGACCCACTTTCCAAGGACAGGCACATAAAGCCAATAGGTGAACTTAGTTATTTCATAAGGTCCTAAACCAGAGGGAATAAGGAAGTTCTACTGTGATGACTTTCTGATCATCACAGGTGCTGTCACAGCACCTTTGCTTGTCCCAAACACCCAGAATCAGCTTTTATATACTAAATAGTCATGTCTGTATTTGCCAGCAGCACAAAAACCACTGTGTTCAGGACTAGGTTCAGGTCTAGGCTCTCAGTGCAAGAGAGATACAAAGCTACTTGGGAGATTCAAAAACTGAAGGACTTAGACATCTCTCATAAAGGCTGAGAGAGCTGTGATTTAAGCTGAGAAAAGGCTTGGGGAGGATCTTACTAATGTATATAGATACCTGAAGGAAACTTGCAAACAACCTGGAGCCAGGTTCTTTTCAGGGACCAGAAGCAATGTACATAAATTGGAACACAGAAGGTGCTGTCTGAACAAGAAGAATTTACTGTGAGGGTGACTAAGCACTGCCACAGATTGCCCAGAAAGGTTGTAAAGTCTCCACCCTTGGAGATAATCAAAAACCCATCTGGACACAGACCTGAGCCACCAGCTTTAGGTGACCCTGCTTGAGCAAAGGGGATGAACACTATAAACCCCCCGAGGTCTCATCGAACCTCATCCATTCACAAGAAAGGAGAGCCTGCACAGATACTCAGCAGTCACATCTATGAATATCAGCTTTCTAAAAGCTGCAGCAGCCACAGCAAGACCGTGGTCTTTCCACAAACATTGCTCTGTTCCATCCCTTTTCCTAGCTCAGTTCAGGCTCGTTCAATACACTACATACCAAGAAGCAGTGCTAGATCATCTTTATTGTACATTAAACTCTCAAAGTGAAACCTGTGAGGATAAAAAAAAAAAAAGAAAAAAAATCTTGTATAGCATTAGAAAAATATTTGACATTTCAGCCTACATACAGTAAGCTCCACTATTTTTATAAAAGATCAGAACTGCTCTTAATAGGCTGCCTCTCCACGCTAGGAAGAGCATCCTGGTAAAGCATGCAGAGAATGATGATGCAATTACACTGAAGTACCTCAGTTTCAGTGACATCTTAGTACTTTCAGTAGGAAAGGAAGATTAGACAGCAAGGCACAGATCTTAAGCTATTGGCTCTTCAAAACAGGCTCTCTGGAATATTTTGTTCTTCTGCAGATCAAAATACATACTTTTCTAACCACTTAACTCTTTTACATTTACAGTTCCTGACACTCAGTAGGATCATGAGGTTCACAATGCATAATGGTAGGGCATACATCTAATACAGAGATTAGAGAAAATGGACTCAAAAGAACATTTGACCAAGGTCAAACAAGTGATGAGAATCCTTTTGTCATGCAGTCCCCAAAATTACTCTCTTATATTCTGAGATTGATGACAGATAAATTGAAAACATGTAAATACAATACAGATTCTGTACAGTGTATAACTATAGCCTCATTTTCAAAGGTCAAAGCTGAGGCACCACAGAGGTTCCTTTTGTATCAAGGATTCTATTTATTTCAGTTGCATGGCTAAGTAATGTCTAAGATCACTTAGGAAAAGCGAGTTTTAAGCTTTAGAATTTTTCCTCAGGTTCATTTATCTGCCAGTGTTACACTGAATTTGCCACTAAGTTCCCCACTTAACAGCAGTGATACTTTACATAAATTATTTTCAATGTATCCTCAGTCCCTCCAGCTCAGCCACTTTTTTTCTGAAAGTCCGAGGTGCTTTTCTCTGTAGACTCATACTCTGAAATACAAACAGCTGCTATAGCTTTTTCCTCCCCATAAGGAACAGTCTCCTGTTCTCTTCTGAACCTTGATTTCCCATCCTGATTCTGCTGCACACTGCCAATGATATCAGTGCTCTCCCTGTAGCAGCTGCCTTATCATGTGTAAGTTTGCTTTGGGAGAACAGAGGCAGAGACAAATATTGCATCAGAATCAGCCATCAAAATGCTGGCTAAAACAGTAGCATTTGCCAAATAAATTATTTCTATAACTAATATAGGATATTTCTATGATTTTAATGCTGGTATGATTCTATCATTCTCTAAATTAAAATATTTTACTTAAATAGGACACAACAGGTATGAAACACACATTTCACAGTAATCATTATCATTTCACTCACAATTTTTCACAGTACAGCTACAAAGAATGGACACACTTAAAACTTTAAAGTGGCCCGCCAACCCAGTAATGAATTCCCTCTCCTTCTCACTTCATTCTAGTTACTCTTTCATGAAAGGTAAGGGGGAAAAACTCCACTCCTACCTCCCTAGAGAGGTATCTGGTTACGTTTGGAGTGGTTATAACAGTTCACTATGGGTCTTATTACAAAACACAAAGAAAATGCAAACAAATAGGAAACTAAGTAGACAGGGGAGGAGAAAGAAGAAAATATTTTCTTCCTTTTAATTTGAGAACTCAGGAGTTTAAACACCCATTCAAGGTTTGGGTGCAACTCCTCCCTGTACCAAGGGTTAAGTCACCTCTTAAGATTGCTATAAGGTAGGATGGTTCAAATTTGGAGTCTATGGGATGTGCTAGTCTTGAATGCACTCCATCACTTCTGCCAGAACTGTTCCATTTTGCACAGGTAACTACTTCCTTGAGGAGGATCCTAGACAGAAACCCAGCAAGAACATCTACCTTGCTCTTTGTGTCATTGCTAAAGCATTTCACAGGAACAGTAAGGGGTCTGGCAAGCTCCATCTTTGTGGTAGATATACGCTGCAGACAGCAAATCCTCTGCTGTCAATCTGAAGCTGGTACCACTCTCATAAATGGGCCATTTGACAGTTCACACCACACTGTTGGAAGGATTCTTGTTATCCCAGCTCTTGGGTAAAGATCACTCTTGTGTCTATGTCAGCAAGGGGCTTGACTTTAAAATATATTTTTCTGTTTGTACATGTTGGACAGCAAGATAAGGTGCAAGTTTCCGTGTTGATAAGAAAATACTTCAGTACTTGCACGATACTTCTCCAACAAATAATGCCAGGATTTAAGCAGATAAAAATGTTATTCTCATCCATCATTCATTTCATCCCACTATGGACAGAAATAATGTGCATAAAAATTATTTAAATATAGGATTTGGACTGGTTTATTTTTTACAGTATGGTGTCAGGTATATCCAGAGTTATTCTTAGTGATGTTCTACAGGTGAGGATTATTACCAGGTGGCACAAACACTTCTGTGTGGCTTTTTATGAGTTAGGGATTGCAATAAAGTTTTTCTTAAACCCATGGATTATTCACAGTGCAATTTAGTTTCATCATTTCTCAGTTTTCATGCTTATATTTGAAAACTCAGGAGTTGTTTCTACTTGTATTAAAGCCACAACTAAAGTCCAAGTTGATTGTCTCTCAGATGAGGAGATGTTTTCAATATTTTCTTGGGGCTTTATGTATAAGTAGAGCTTTTAAAAAGAAAATCACGGGAAATTATATCTAGTTAAAAGAATTAACATCTATCAAACCTACAACAAAAGCAAAAAATGACTAAAGAAAACCACAAACCCCTAACCATTTAGAATCTTTATTTAGCCTATTAAAGCAGACTAATCTAATAAAAATGACACTAATAAAAGTGTCAATGATCACATGCTATCAAGACATTATCAGCTACTTCATTTTACATGGACACTACCACCTCCAGACCTGACATTTAACTAGCAGTGTCATTAACAGGAGCAGGACACCTGCTGCAGACTAGGAATTCTTTTGGACAGAAACCACCTCTTGTTCATGGAGTGCTCAGCATGCAGAGAAAACCTTCGTCACTGTCCACAGCCAGGTTAACCTAAAATAAAATGATGTAATCACTTTCAAAATAAGTCAAATAACACTTGCTGCACATGTAGAAAAAAATCTCTACACATAGTCACCTTTTTATCAGTCAGCGAAATGCCACCTTCCCAACTTGCAGAGCCCTAAAACCCAGGGTTCAGCATATGTCAATGGAAGTCACGTCCTGACTGAGCCCTTCCATTCAAGGTTTAGAATGTGCCCACCCTGAAAAACTGCATCTGGACATCAAGCATATTTTTCCTGCCAAACCCTGAGCAGAAATTCATAAGACCCAAGTGGAAAACATCCAGTACTAATGACTCAATTCATGGAGCTGATTTCAGGAGATGATTCATAACTAACCTATAAATTTCACTAATTGGAAACCCCTCTCACTGCTCACAGTCAAGGGGAAAAAGAAAAATTAAGACACTTCCTGCATGCTGAACAAAAAGCCCAAATAAGGCAACCATTAATTGAGTTTTTGGCACAGACAGCCCTCAACTACAGCTACACAACCCAAAGATCAGCAATACATCTATAAACATATATACACACACATAAACACAGCAGAACAAAGGCTGAATACTTTTAGGGGGGAAAATAAGTTGTTGATGGTTTTATTTCCTTAAAAAGGCCCAGAAAATAATTTAAATTCTAAAGATAGCTCGAGAGGATGCAGCAGTAAGGTTATTTAGCAAATCTTAGTAATTGTATATTTGGTATGCTGCAATATAAGATAAGTCCTAAAAACAAACAAACAAAACATTTAGGATTTCCCAGTGCATTACCAAGTGAAAACACACTAAATTCAGGACAAGTCACTCTTAGGTTTGTGAAAAAGGGAGGGTGGGACTGAATATGTTTGATACTGAAAGCTTTGTTTATATTGGTTCTAAGGTCCTAGTCCAGAGCAATTAATTAGTTAAAAAGCAGCCAGTTCAAACGAGGATAATTCAGACTTGACTCTATCTCTCTCCTTGACTCTTGCCAGACCCCACCCCTTCACACACATGCCTGCAGACCAGGATAATTGACCCAGCTTGTAGCCGTGCCCCCTAATTCAAAGGGCATTTGCCTCACAGAAGCTCTGCCCTCTAAGTTACTCTTCAGACCATTATTTCATGCTCTGCAATCACGAGAGCAGGAATCTTTCATTAAAAAAACCAGGCTAATAACTCATGAGCCCATGAGTCTGGGTTATAGCCAGAGACCTGTAATGTGGGTTAACATCTGACCAAACTGTGAAAGTAATTGCGTCTTCTCCTGTAAATCTTCTCCACTCCTTCCCTGTGTGACCTGGAATATGCACCTCTAGTGACAGACCTCTCTTCTGAGGGTACCGTGGGGTTTCATCTTCGCCATGTTCTTTAGAATAAAAACCTAAAATCTGATAGCTTTATATAATCCTTTTTCAAGAGCCCATATCATATTAAAACACTGAATTCTGACAAAAAAAAAAAAATCCCTAAGGAATGCCAGTATTTAAAAACCCCCTACCACCACAAGGAGTTAGGTTTGATTATTTCTTTGAGGAACCAAGAATTACTGGCAGCACCACAATCCTTCTTTGGGTACTGGCAGGAATTGTCACCTATTACTGTGCTTGCAGAGAACAGCAAGCCATGGAGAACAGAACCTGAAAAAGGGCATTTAGCATTTCATTTCCTATGTCCCATATGTCTTTAAATTTATAGCATAAGAAATACTGAGGTAATTGTGGCTTTTTTCTGGAGAAGTTTAGAAATGCTTCATCTTGGTTTGGGTTCCTCCCACACCTTGCATTTGATGAAAACAGACCTGAGACACATAATGTGAACTGGAGAATACTCACAACTGGGGACCCATAACTTTACCAGTAGTTTTTGCAGGATATTGTAAAGTGCAAGGAATAAACACGTAAATGCATGGACAGCTACAATGAAGTAGACCTGCCAGCTCTAGAAATCCCATCTTGTACAAGTTTAAAATGCACACCTACCTTCAAGCTATAGTGTATTTTGATGTTTCTAGAAAAGGTGAGAAATGGGATAAAGATCTTGACAAAAGTCAGATGCCACACATAAGACAAAGAACAGAAAGCTTCCTATCCTACCCTTATTGAAAGGCCTTTCAAAGTAACCCATGTATACCTCTCAGCAGGTCTTTTTTTTTCCCTTAAAGACCTGAATATCAAGATACAGATCACTGTGCTGAAAGCCACTCTTTTCCAAAAATGAGAGCGCTTGCCAATAAATCACAACTGTTTTACCATATGCCACATCGTTCTGCCAAGTATCACCAGCCTGTTCTACTTTTAAGCAAATTTCATTATAACATAGCTCAGAGCAATGCTCATTAAAAAGTATACTGAAAAATGTCAAGTTGTTTTTATATTAAAAATGGGACTTTGTTTTCCACGAAGATTTCACACTGGTATTTATTGAAAAATCTGGTATTTCTCAAAAAAAGCTGAGAAATCTCACCTCATAAACTCACCACTCACTCCTGACGCTAAGATGACAACCCTGTCATCTGCTCCATTGTTCGCTAAAGTTGATTGTTGCTTTGAGGACTCCAATTCCCAGCACTCTGGTGAGACCTCCAATCTAAACCCACTCATTAATCACCTTCCCTGTTGGTGCTATCAAGCAGGGGTTCAGGATATAGCCATTTCTTTGGATAACTTTGAATAGGTGTGTCCACTCTTTTCTATGAGAGGCACACAACAGTCAGCTGAGTCTTCTAAGAAATCATGAAGCCCTCTGAGCTTTTTCATAAGCATGTAAAACTCAGCAGAAGGCTTTCCATGTAACAGCTGACAAGACTGGTCTTTAACTGATGAGCTATCCAGAAACTAGTCCAAATGCTGACCTGATTTAAACTCTGATCTCACTGGACTCATGGGGTAGGGAGAGTATGCAAATCAACCCAAAATCTGGCTTTAGAATCTCTTTGATTTGTGTTGCCCAGAAATAGATCAACTCGTGGTGTTTTCACATTTTAGCTTGATGAATCATTGCTAAACCTATCACAAGCTAAAAAAAATAATAAAATACAGTCATTAGCTTTTCATTAGAAAAAAAATCATTATTTCTTCCATTTACTGACAATTATTTCTTCCATTTACTCACATCCAATATTTCTCAGGGCCAACAGTCGATCAAGAAACATCCCTCCTTCCTGGCACTGTTACAATTTAATGGTCCTTATAAAATACTCATTCAAAGTAAAATTGTCAAATTTCAAGATCAAAAAAAAAAGGTCATTATCAGCTGGGGCTTCCAGTGTATGAATCACAGCACAGAAGTTACACACATGACAATAGATTCCTTTAGAAAAAAGTACTATTTTTTATCAGATAGCAGGCTTTGAGTTAGGGGTTCTACGTGCTTTGGTCTACACATTAAAACACATATCCAGCTGCTGACTACTGGTTACTGCCTGCCCCTCCTCATCCAGATAAATACAAATAAAATTAAATACCACAGTACAGCCTCAGAAAAGCTAGGTAGTTCCAGGGTCATGTTATATAACTGATGATCAAAATTCAATTTTTATGACTTTATGAGATTTCTTGTATTTCTTTTCCACTGTAGATTTCCCACACATGTTCTCATATGCCCTTCTCCAACAGTAGGAAATTTGTAAAAGCCTTTCTGTTCTAGATCTAGAATTTGTTTTTCCTAGGCATTTTCAGTCTTGCAGTTTTGCCCTTCTTGTGCAGTTTTAGTTCAGTTAGTCAAAAATGGACCAAAACTATTACCATGCTCATTTAAAAGAATATATTTAAATTAATAAGGGCTTTAGGGACAAAGACCATATCTGTTCACCCTGCCACTCAGTGTTTCTGTCCATACACATCCTTTTTTTCAACCCATCAGTCCCAAGAGAGTGCCTATGGAGAACAACATTTAAAATACCCTTTTGCCCTTTGCTGCTGTAAAAGCAAAGCAAATAATTTAATATTCTTAGACTAAAGTTTCATCCTAAATAGCACAGAAACACTCCAGAAACGCAAATGAGGTTGTTCAGCCCATGACAGCATTTTTTTTGTAACACTTCCTTCTCATCCAACTTTTAAATACCTCAGTCCTACTTTGACTTTGCATTTGGAATTAGTTATAAGAATGAATCCTCTTTATAATACGTACACAGTGAAAGGATAGCTGCTAAGAGCCTATTCCACCATGCCCTGTTAAGTTCCATCACACCTTTCAAGAAATTAATGGATCACAGTCCCCAGTATTTCAAACGCCAAGTGCTGAGGACTTTAGTTCTAGATCAAGTACCTTTTCATTCTTGCCCATTTCTATGAAGAGGTTACACTCTCATAACCAGTTTGGCACTCAAGATTCTACCAATACCTGAGGAGATTTTAGATCTGTAATATTGTCAGTTACAATTGTGGTTTTGGCAACAAAACTTTCCCAGTGTACCTATAAGGGGCAATACATTGTTGATCTGTTTCTAAACAGGGTTAGGCACAACGTGGCTTAATGCAGAAATTTTAATAAAAACTTTGTAGATTTGGGAACACATTCATTACTCTTTCTTACTATGCACAGAAGGCTTAAATAACACAGCAAAATAGTAACAGCTGAATAAAATCAGGGAATTCCGTTTGCCTTTTTCTCCCAACTCTGTCATGGATCATTATAAAACCAACCTGGAAGTTCCTAGATGGCATTACAGGTCAGTGGCTCAGATTTGAAACACTTTGATGCAGCATCATTTGTATGCACCTCTGCAACACATATTAATGCCTGCATCAGTTACTGCATGTCACTTCAAAAAGCCAGCCAAATAAACTGATTTTAAGGAATGAGAGTGTTGTTTCTACTGTACAGGTATGGGAATAGATACAAAGGTCAGGTTGATTACCTGCCCCTAGGCACAATAAATCTGTGTCAGAATGCAGACAGAAGAACTATAAGCAAATATTAGTCTTGCGCTAGAAAAAACACTGTTATAAGTTTATAATGGCTTTTTGGCAACCAGATAACTACAGATTAAATAATACCACTTTCTTCCCAACTTTCACCCAGCATGAAGAAATAGAACCGGGTGGTGGTGGTGGATGTCAGAGTACAACACTGCCAATATGCAAAGGTACACCCTTCTTAGCTCCTAGTCCAAGGGAAATTTCCAAGTCCTTCCTTTTGAATTAGGAATAGGATTAGCTACTATTTTGTTTTCCACATCTGTTCTGCACTAGCGTCCCACAGCCTATCAACAATTAATATCAGGCATAAAACAAAGCCAGAGTTCTAATTGGAATCCCCTCCCAGGCTAAGGCCCCACTCCCCACAGCCTTCCCTGTTCTTAGTGGTAACTTCTCCTGACTTTAATTGAGCTGAGAGCAGCATCAGGCAGATTTACATGAACACAGGTTTACACAGCAACACTTACAACAATCATTTTGAGTGAAACATGCAGAGACCAGGTGAATTTGAGCATTTATCAAAGTGAAGGATTAAGAGGACCAGGGCTATAGCCAGATGGGACAGACAGGCACTGTGGGAACCTGCTTTATAACACTCTTGAAACTGTCTTAATGAAAAGGTAAATCCTGCTTAGCTTTCTGGTGCCAGACCTTGAGTCACTGTTAATCAAACGCAGCCTTTTCCAAGGGAAATTCTACAGATGCTTTACATGAACAAATCCTACAATTAGAGACTGTATAAACATATCATCAAACAGCTCTTTAAGAAGAATGCAAAAAACCACACTTTTGTCAATGTTTCATTCAGATGCTAATTAAGGAAGTGTTCAAATGCCTGTCTTCAAGGATCTCTCTTGAAAGAATATGGATTAATTCTAGAAGAAACACAAGATGCTACCCTGGCTCTCTAACTGCTGTAGTGGTAAGTGATGAACATTGCATTGAGAGCTGATGTGAGCTGCCTTCTAGTCATGGATTGTATCCACCACTGGGTTTGAGTAAAACCAGTGCACTGCAGCTGGATCACATCCTACCAACAGGAATAAGGACACTGAAGAAGTCACAGACCACCCGTGATTTCTGCCTCCTGTGTAAAGAACTCCAGGGAAATTGTTCTCTGCCTTCCCAGCAAATGTGAAAGCTAATGAATCATTCATATTCCCCACAGGTAAACTTTGCAATTTCCAATAATGTCAATTTATATTCAGATTATGAGTATGCATTTGTTAAGTACAGGAAGAGGCATTATTTCTCTGCTATTTATTTTCCTACTGTGAATTGGAAAAGCCCATTATTTACTCCAGCAAAAAGAAAAATAGAGTTGGCTTGCACCATTGACACCTTGAGCCACTTTTAGTAAATGAAATGCCTGATCAAGTATATGTTAGCAAGTTTGGAAGAAACTTGACATTACTTATCAAAAATAAAATTGTACAAAATAAGTGAATCCACAAAAAACTTAAACCTAAACTAACCACAATGCTAAATGATTCATTTGCTACTTTTAGCAGACATTCTCAGAATAGCCTCGTCTGATTTACTTTTACATCAGAAGAAAAAAGCCTGAGAGCTGCCAAACTTTTAACATTTGGAACTACCTAATGGCAGAAAAAGAAACTTTATGCTAATATTGAACAGCCTGGGCTGCACAGAGGGTCAACCTATTCCAGATCACATTTAGAGGTGACAGCCACACAATAACACACTAGTTTGGACTAGAGAAAATTATGTATGCAGTATACAAACACAAGATTACCCTGTTGCAAAGAAAGAGTTACAGAAGTATTTCTGAAGAGTGAATGTCAAAAAATTTCACCATAAATTTACTAATATAAGTTTGGAAAACGCAATGCAAAGGGAAAGAAGATAAACACTATTTAGACTAAATAGCTAAAGAAAAAACATATTTTCAGAGAAGATGCATTGCAAACTTAAGCAACAGGCTGGGGTTAACTCTCAAGTTCCCTGCTTATCACAGGCTGGCCTGATCTAGTGAACTTGCTTCAAGCAGAGGTTTGGACTAGATGACCTCCCAGCCCCCCTGCTGCTTTAAAAGAGGGACAGAACCCTTAATTCTGCAGTCAGAAACCCTTCACCATAACAAATCTTACCAATGCTGTAAAACAATACTGTAACACTGTTATTTGGCAGAGGAAATTTGCCTTCTTCCTCTCCTATGAGGAAAGGCTGAGAGAGTTGGGGTTGTTCAGCCTGGAGAAGACTTCAGGGAGACCTCTACCTCTTTTCAGCCTTCCAGTACCTTAAAGAAGCCCACAAAAAAGCTGGGGAAGGATTTTTTGCAACAGTATGTTGAAAAGGACAAGGGGGAATGGCTTTAAATTGAAAGCAAGTAGGTTTAAATTATATATTAGGAAGAAATTCTTCACTACTAGAGTGGTAAGGCTCTGGTTCTGTTTGCACAGAGACATGGATTCTTCATTCCTGGAAGTGTTCAAAACCATGTTGAGCAACCCAGATGAATGGCAGGTGTCCCTTCCCATGGCAGGTGGGTTGGACCTGGGTGATCTTTAGGGTCTTTTCCAACCCAAACCATTCTATAATTACATTAATTACTTACTTTCTCTCTCCTGGCTTTCCCTCCCACCCTGTTTTTACTTAAGTGTAACAGCTGCGACTCCCAGAGAAATTTTCTTCCTGGCAATAAATTACCATATTGTTTGCATTTGTTCACAAGTTAACTTTACTGGATAATGTACTTGGAGAGGGGTTTTTGAGGGCACTATCTGCATGCAAACTCTTCAATCAGTCAAGTTAGTACATACAAAAAAATATATTTATATGTATATATCTGTAAAGTGTAGTAATTTAACTATGGCAAAAACCAGTATGCTCATCATCATGAGGGTAACAAATCTCTTAAAAATCTTTAAGATCTATCTTCATCTTAAAAGTTATTTAATACTCCATTCTCTGTTGCTGGAGAACTTACATACATATACTCTTGCAGAAAGAATTAAAAAAACCCAACCAGGTCTTACCCAACCAAATCTTAGCAGTGAACTAAATTAGGCCTTACAACAACATTCACAATAAGTAAGTTAATGCAAAATACCATTTATGAATACACTAAAAATTGTGAGCAGTGCTATCTAGGGGCTAAGGGCAAGGTGGGATAATAAGTACAAGCTTCTTCAATTCCCTTGCATGTTGTTGAACACTGCCTGAACCTCAGGTTGTGAGTTTTTAGGTACTGTTGATATGTGCTGCGCAGGAAAGCAGGCATGAAAGCCTAGGAAAAGCTGCTGTTTGATCATGTCAGTTTCGTTCTGTGTTCACCCTGAAAATTTCAATACCCTCAGATTACCTTATCAGCTATAAGAAAATGGGCAGTAGGCAAAAGATTTTCGACTGTAGGTACAAATACATAATTATGTCTTGGATTACACCTGAGAAAAATGCCTAGTCTGCAAGACATTGAAATCAGCTAAATGTAAAACCCTTCATTCCAAGAGTTTCGAAATCGCCAGCTGCAGGCCTCTGTTTCACAGAATTGTGTACTTGCACTCAGACAAAAATAATAACCTAATTCTTAATTCTATTACACCTTAATATTTTTAAACGTGCAGCTTCATTAAGCAGTTCTAGTGATAAAAGGCTCTTGTTCTTGGACTGGAGCACACAACCCATTTAAAGTACTGCTGGCAAGGGCTTGTCTCTAATAGCCCACCCCTTCATCCTGCACAAAATTCTGTTCAGCTGGCTTTCATGGTATAAAACATCATAAGGAAGATGACTGAAATTACTTTTGAGACACATTTCTGTAAAAAGCCCATTCAATTTCCTCAACAGCATTACAGTACCATATTTTATCTATCCTGTGTGAGAAGGCTGACAAATGCTATGCACCCTCCACAAGCTCATATATCAGAGTACTTTATTCCCCAAGCCCGATAAGAATTCCTAGATAATAAAAGGAGGGGGGCAGCAGCAGGAGATCAGAGGAAGTGAAGCAATCACTGCAGCCAGGTTTATATGGTAGGGAGCATTGGAAGGAATTATTTCCAAGAGCTCCTCGTGAACTTGAGTGACAGAATGTCAGGGAGCTGAACTCCACAAGAATCCAGCAGTTCTACCACATTTCTCTGCCATGGCATGCTTTAATCAACCATTTTTCTGAGAGAACACAAGTAGACTTGAACTCCTTCCACCATTTGCACACCCACATAAACAAAAATACACTAGAGACGCATTTTTCTTCCTGTTACTCTATTACTGCAAAAGATTATTTCTGGCTTTTTCATACTGGCCCTGGGAATTTGAAATGAAACATAACAGGGCTCTGGGAACACTGGTATCAAGTATTAGAAAAACGAAGACTCTGAAGGCAATATTGTTAATTTCCTGTCCATTATTATAATTTTGTTCTCTATTTCTTACCCTTCCAGTTCAGGTAAGTGTATATTTAGGCACCTACTGGAAATTATGGTCTTCTCAGAGCTGACAGAAGTAACATAGCAGTCCTACTCTAAGATGTACTATATTTTAGGATATCCTCCAACCACAGTATTGGAAGTTTAATACAAAGACAGACATTTCTAAGTAGTCAGTTAAAAAAACTAAGCCAAATTCTCTTCCCATTTCTGTAACTTCCAGTTATAAATGTTCCTGGCACACCTGTGTGCATGAAGAAGAAAGAATTCACCCTCCAGCATTTCTGTTTATTTACAAAATATTTTACTGCTAAACCAAAGATAAAATTTAGCATCCAACTGAAAAAAAACCCCTACGGTTTAATAATCATGTGGAAAGCAACAGATGTATTTGTCTTTGTAATATTACATAAAAAGTTCAGAATTGTTATCCAAAATCTTTTAAAAGCATAAACATATTTGATGATAAAACATTTTGCAAGTTCGTTTCAGTTTTTTTCACAGTTTTTTTTCAATAAAAAGCATATAAAAAAACCCTGATGTTTTTCAGACTGCTCATGTAATTTCTGAAAGGTATGTAAAAAAATCTAGTAACATTTTCAGTGTCACTTAAAAAAACCCCACTGAATACTCAATTAATGTTAGACAAAAATTTCTGACTTTCCTTTTGACCTGATGTACCCCCTGTATCCATTACTCCCACCAAGTTTCCCTGAATAGCCACTGAGCAGAATTTTCCATATAGAATTCATAACAAAAAGAATCGACTAGCTTATTCTCTAAACACAATCAAACAGCTCCAAATACTTGTATTTCAAACACATATCAAGTGATGATATTCATATAATACATGGCTCCACTTCATTGACATGTATCTCCAGAAATCAACTGCTTTCCTCAATTAAATCTGCATTGCAATTTCTAAAAAAAGTCAGTTAGGAACAAGAAGAAATTGCCTATTTTTAAGAACATAAACTGAAGAGCAGAACATTTGTAAATGAGGAGCAGCAAACTGGCCTGGCTGCTGAAAACATGGACAACTATGTTGAAATGGAAACTGCAGCAGCATAAGCGGCATAACACATTACAACATCATTTTAAACAGTTCAAAAGCATCACAAAATGAGCTGCAGGGTCTCTCAGTTCAGCACAGTCCTCACCTGGCACTAGTCAAGCATGGGGGATCACATACCTTCACACTCCTGCACCATTCTTTATCACACAGAATGGCTGGGTTACATTCATTTAAAGCAGTTTTGTCTTAAGGTACACAAAGATTAGCAATTAATTGCAGTAGGGAATTATGAAACAAATTTCCATCAAAACATGAAGCCATCAAACACCAGGAGAGCAACTGAGAATCAATGTCATTTGAGATGCATATGAAAGCAGGATGAGCACAGGCAAACCAAACCTCAAATTAGGAAGAAAATTCAAAAGGCTGAATGCACTAGGTAGATAATGCATGCAGCTGGTCTTCAGTTAAATTCCCTTCAAAACCTTATTTGTGTTTAAGCTGCAGCAGTGCTGAAAAGAAAGGGAGTGCAGCAAAAAGGCAGGGTTACAATGCAAGAACGAACAAAGATTGCCCAATAGGTCATTGCCACTGTGCAGCTGAACATCACCTTGTATCCTAGGAAACACCAAGATGTTCCAAACACCTTCATGTCTCTTCCTCAAGTTACAATTCAGCACCACTAACCATATCATCATTGCTCATCCGTTCAAGACTTTAGGTGCCCAAGGTTTTTGTCATATTTAGCAAGGCTTCTCCTTAGCCACTTCTCTCCATATGCCTTTCCTGTCCCTTTGGTAAGAGACTTACTTCTCTCAGTTTTATTGTACATAAATACAGCAACACATCCCTCTCCACACATAAATCAAGAACAACCTGAACAACCCAGCAAGGTAAAATACAGGAAACACAAGTTAAGGTAGTCTTTCACCTCCTTCTCCTACAATCAGCCTGCATTTAGACCATGAAAGGTCTAAATGAAAGCACCACGAAAGGTGCATTCAGTGTCTCTACTACTGCCCAGCCTCCTTGAGCTCTGTTCATTTAACCACATATAAAGAAAAGTAAAGATAGAATAAATAGGAACGAAATTAAGCAGACTGGGAAAGACTGAGCTGGGCAGAGAATATATACCGAGAAGAAAAAAAAATCACTGAGAACTGAAACCAAGAAAGAGAGACAAGAATATAGGAGGGGCTGGAAGACAGAACACAAGAAACATCTCATGCACACATTCACTGGGAGTCTCTTAAAACAAG
This sequence comes from Ifrita kowaldi, assembly GCA_013398055.1. Lineage (NCBI taxonomy): Eukaryota > Metazoa > Chordata > Aves > Passeriformes > Cinclosomatidae > Ifrita > Ifrita kowaldi. Next base: position 963,104 of record VZRS01005848.1, read on the forward strand.
GCTGTTGCTATGCTACTTGATGCTATGGCATTCTTCAAAATAAGATCCAGCTGGACATATTAGTTCCAGAGAATGTGTGACATTACACTTGAAAACATTTGCATTTCTATTAATTTTTAAGCAAGTTATTACCAGCACATTCATTGCCCAAACATTCTAAAAGGGAAACACAGAACTGATAGCAGATGCCTTACACAAAAAGCAACTACAGAGTGGGTTTTCCCTCACCTCCTCTTTCACAAACAGGTAATGAAATTTTACTATTTAAAAAAAAAAAAAAGAATAAAAGTGTTTTTGCTTCCTACTAGGAACATTACATCAGCTCAAGTTTCTTCTTATCAGTCAAAGCCATATACACTGAAGATCCTTCCTGATTAATTTTGTTGGTATTTTGCAGAGGGGAACAAAGACTTTTGCAAGTGACAAAGGTCTGATAACTGAAAACTGAGAAGTGCAGATTCAAGTATCGGATTCTAGCTAGTTTACATAAATTGGGGATCAGGTTGCTATTTCACTGGGGACTGTGTGCTGAACATTTTCAAGAATACAACAAAAAATATTGCATTTTACCTGTGAGAATGTGTGTATATATAACGGGTTTCAAACTAGAAATTAAGAAATACTTGCAGCTTCCCTTACAAGGTACTTTGAGTATTCATTTTAAATCTAATTTCATATAGATTTCACTAATGGTTAATTCAAATACACTTTGAACATGTCTACTGCACTTTCTCAGCTGACCCATATCCCAATGGCCGAAGTTCAGACAATGGGACCCAAGAAAATTAAAGTTCATTTCCTTACTTTAAAGTGCCTTTCCAAAACAGTGAACACAAGCCATTTTGGGTGTTTTCCTTTCTCAGATGGAAAGTGAAACATACCTAGACAACCAAAATTGGCATCATGACCACAAACCAAAAATATACTGAACAAAAAAAAAAAGTTTTGTCCTTGTTTAGCAGCAAGAGTGCTTCAAACAACAGAGCAGTTGTTCTCCCCTGCCTCCTTTTACACTGCACTGCATCATTCAGTTGCTAACTCAGCAATTAGTTTTTCAGACCTTCTGGCAACATGATGTAAGCTGTGTAAAAAAAAAAAAAAAACCAACAAAAAAATCCCAAACATCCTGAAGGTTAATCAAAGAACAAAGGCAGTGGAATACACACAGAGAAAAAAAGTAAATGCCAAGACTGAAGATAGCTGTCAAAACTTCTGAGAAACAACAGGTCAGCATTTCCAAATGGTGAACCAGTAATACAGTAACAGAATCTTCAAATGATTGTTCACTAAAGTTTTTAAAGTTTCTAAATTACTAATATATTTTCATTAATAAATGTCAGACTACTTAACGATCCTCTATGACATTACAATATTCTTTATATGAATAAATTTCCACCTTGCTCTGTGAAGTTCTTCTGCAAAATCCACTATAGCCCTGAAACAAGGCAGCATTTTTATAGCAGCATGTTTTGCATAGTAACTGAGGCTTAAATTAAATATTCAGAATAGTACTGCATAGTCTCCCAGCATTAACTAGCTTTGCACCTAATAAAACAAACAGCTCTACTTTACTGATTTCAGCAAAAGTAGGGCCTGCTAATGGCAACTGGACTTTTCTCCCTTCCCTTTGCTCAAATTTCACTGTTAAATCAATGCTGAATTATAAGTATGTATCCTGACATCTAAAAATCCCACCAGGAATGCCAGGGGTTCTTTAACCTGCACAGTGATTCTTATAAATACTAGACATTTTCTATTTAACAGCATATTTTCTATATTGCTTTCCTACAATACCTGAAGAATTTTTAGCACACTCAAGGGAGCTATAACAGAATACCCATTCTAATAACTTTGCCTCCATGTGATACCCTTAAAAATCAGGATCTAAATAAACTAAAAAAAAAAGCTTTCAGTATATTCCCTTGCACTAAATTTACTGAACAATTCCCACCTTTTAAAACCAGAATACTCTCTCTAATTTCCTAACTTGGAAAGACTTATTTTTGTAGCCTCCTTTTTAAGTCACTACTCCATAAAGTTTAAGACTTGCAAATCTGAGAGCCCAGATTGAGGAGGTCACCTAGAGACCTTCACTTCTAAGTCTGTATCAATCTATACTTCATACTTTAGCAGGGGAAAACATTCCTACTCCATCCTCCATAGAAGGGGGTTGTAAAGGAGAGATTGCAAGGAACTGCACATCCTCACGAGTGGAAAAGGCTCTAAGTAGCACAAACAAGTTTTATGACACTAGAAGGACGCTCTCTTCTCAATTCCTCAATTACTTTTTTCTTCATATCATCATTGCAGCTTTACTCTTCTCGCACCTTCCAAAAACTTCCTTTTAGAGAAAAGGAAGAAAGAGCCACCTTTCAAACCAGCTAATCCCTTCAAAAACTTGAATACTAATAGTGTTTGCAGTACTTTGCATTGAGTCTTTGCCACCTCAGGCTTATCTTTATTTCAATTTTAAAACTTGCAGATGACAGCATTTACAGATTGACTAGTGATCCAAGAGCTTAGTCTTCATTATTACTGTACAACCTAGAGACTAATATTATAAAAACTCTTTTTCTTAATTCTGTGTGGTAGATACAATCTGCTATGTTCTTGTTCTTTCTTGCCTTTTTTATGTGATACACCATAGTTTTGGGTTTTGACTTATTATTGTAGCTCTTAAGTTTTCATGAAGAAAAAACAAAAAGAAATACATTCTTCATAAAATCTTTGAACCTTGGTGCAAGGGTTTACATGGTCCCAGAATGTTCAGGTGGTATCAAAACTGGTCAGGAAATTCTCATGAATTTGAAAGCCAATTAAACCCCATGACATCCATGGTTCAAGCCACCCTTCCCTGAGGGGTAGATCGTCAGACCCTGGAACCACATTCTGAAAAGCTTCACTACATGTTTATCCTTTTATTTTCTCCCTGGGTAGTGATGCTGGACATCCCATAGGAAACAAAACAAACTCTAGAGACATTTCAGCTCTGGCCTAACAAAGACATCCTTAAGTTAGAGATCATAGCCTAGAAGATGGTATTAAAAATATAGAAATCTCTGCTGGGAAAGAAACAAACACACTGTTGCATGGTTGCAGACATTTGTTGGCAAACAGACTGACTCAAAGAGACACTTCTACATTCCTTTTTTCCATTACAATCTTAGCTGGTCATGCAACGAGCATGTCTCCTGCAAAAAGAACCTGACTTCATGTTGGTACTTTAATTCACTTATCTCCTCTGGGTGGCCTTTATTTTGAATTTGTATGCACCACAATATTGGCACAGTTTAAAATCCCTGAGTAATACTACACCAGAGTTTCTGGCAAGATTAATGGGAAGTGGATTTTTGGAAAACCCTTTAAGCACTTTCTTTGTAAATGGCCACAGGATGCTCAATGGAATAAGAAGCATTTCTCACAAGTCAGCTTTTCTTGTAGTTTTCACTACTAGAACTTGAATAGAGGTCTAAGATCCTCACATTCCAGAGGTTGCATGAGGATTTTGCCTTACAGTTCACTTTCTGCATAGGGAAAATGCTTTAAAAATATTTCATCATAGAATCATAGAATGGCTTGGGCTGGAAGGGACCTTAAACAACATCCAGTTCCAACTTCCCTGACACGGGCAGGGACACCTTTCACTAGACCAGGTTGCTCAGAGCTCCATCCAGCCTGGCTTTGAACACTTCCAGGGATGAGGCTTCCACAGCTTCTCTGGGCACCCTGTGCCAGTGCTTCACCACCCTCACAGCAAAGAATTTCTTCCTAATATCCAATCTAAACCTACTCTCTCTCAGTTTGAAGCCAGTCCCCCTTGTCCTGTCACTATATGCTCTTGTAAATGGTCTCTCCATTAAGAGATCATATCAAAAATCTTTAATTCCAAAGGTTCACTTTCAGGAGTTTCCTTTCTTTTTAATCAGAACACATAAAAAGCAACTGGCACACTTGTAACTATCTCTAAGCAAAAGTATTTTACAAAGTTACTTTGCAATGATATATTGAACTGAGAAGTTGCAAATTTGCAAGTATTTTAGGAAAAATCCATTGAAGTGCTAGGTTTTCAAAATTTCACCAAGGACATGCTTCCTCTGACATAACATCTACTTTCTAACTGATCTGGAAAAGAAGAAGCCGCATCTCATCTTAGCCCCTTCACCTATATTTTCTTTCCACTCTCCTGAACTCACAAATTATCTTTCACTTCCATTTACTTACTAGTGTCTCTTTTAATAGAAACTAAGAAAAAAAATGTTTAAATCCTTAACATAATTTCCTTCCCCTATTAATTGTCCCAGAAATACTTTTAACCACTTTGGGATAGATATTTCTGAGACAGGCAGCATGCTTCTGCTGGCAATCTCCTCATTGGGATGAAGGATGGATTGTGAGCACCAGAAATTTCACTACAGAATCACAAATCTCAACAAGCAAGAGCTGCAGCTATTGTTACAGTTATCAAAAAAAAAAAAAAAACAAAACAAAAAAAACATAAATCTCACATTCACTAGTGCCTGGAAATCAATTTTAGAACATCTCTCCTATTCAGACACATGGAAAACATTTTTAGAGGCAAGAAAGAATGGACTGATTTTTAGGCAAAAATATAGAAATCTGAAAAGGAACTAAGTACTGGAATGAGTCATGCAAGAGTTGAGAGTCTGATCTCCTGTGGTTTACTGTGATACAAACCTGATCTGGGATTCCCACAAAGACTTCTGTCTTCCAGTGACAGGGAGCCATCTCTTGACACCACCCAGACAAATTCTATATATCACATGGCATAGCAAATCATCTACAGAACACATTTAACTAATGGAATTGAAAAATCAAAAAATATGATTTTTTTAAAATTTCTACAGCCTTCTGAAATGTCTTTAAAAATGTAATGCTGTCAGACATACTGCCTTCAAAGGAAAATTAGCTAATTGTGGTGTATGTTACATTCAGGAATGCATTTTATGAACTAATGATGGCTTTTACGAGAAGAAAATAATCAGGCTCCATACTTTGACAGCAAACTTTCATTTGATCATTTTAGCAGAAAATTTCACTCACTGTACCACGTAACATGATATAATTGTCTCACAGGAAATAGCAATGCCAGCTTCTGCTGCGTGGTCCAGATGAGAACTGGAATTCAGCTGCATAATGAGCTTCTCCTACTAAAGAACTTTACAGCCTCCTGAGTTAAATGTTGGTATTGTTGTAAACGTGGAAGGGAGACCAGTATTTACTTTTGTGTCTGACTGCTCACACAACAGGGATTTGCAACTCAGAAGAACAGCCCGTTGGTGAAAGCATTAAGGTGAGCTGCGGCTTCCAAAGAAAAATAGGTGTCAAATACGTTCATGATGTAACTCCAATTTAGATCATTCTGGAAGACCACAGGGTTCAATAAATTACAAGCTGCACAGGTAATTCATCTTGGCTTGGAGCACCAGTCACCATTACCTCCTGCTAAAGAAAGATTCCTTAAGGCTAATAACATGTTCTTTCTTACCTCCTTCCCTGGTAGCAGAATGTTTACTTACAGGTAGATCATTTTTCACTGGCTTCCAATTTCAGAAATGCATTCAAGGAGCAAAAAAACCAAAGATTGGATTTTGTCTTGCATGCTTAGTCACCCAGCAATCAAATAAGCCATTGGCAAACAGGCTCTGAAAGAACTGTAGTGAACTGCAAAACGTTCAAATGTTCAATGTTCAGCCAGTCCAGTCATCCTGGCAAGCTCGTATGCATGCTTAAGAATTATGAGATATCTAGCTGGTTGTTCTGAGTAATAAATACAAAATTTAACTCAATTTGCACAAAACTAAAAATTGTAGTTCAAAACTACTCTAATTACTTTCAAGTGAATACCAGATTTTCTGTGGTTAAGAAGCGCAGGTCAGAAAGGCCCGGTCTCGGTCTTGGAAGACTTTCATGGACCTCAACCCCAAACAAATTTATTAGCTCCCATAAAGTCACAGTTTCCTAAGCTACCTAGGCAGATTCAGGGGTGCCTGAGAGCAGGTTGATCTCTCCTCACCACACACTCACAGCATCTCCTGTCCTCCTGCAGGCACTCTCGTCCTGCTACATGGCAACCCAGGCCAACGAAAGGGCTGACCAGGCCAAGATTAAACAATGATTAAAAATATCTTTTTGGAACTTGGCCTGGTTCCAAAGCTCACCTACTTAAGGGAAGCATCCTGGACCTGCAGCCACTGCACAGGGAAAATAGGAAAGTGTTTTTTGGGCAAGAAGCCCCCAGCTGACAAATGTGGTGTTTTTAACTCACAGAGGCAGCCCAGCAATAGCAGCAACTTGGTCAAAGTGGCACAGGATTGTGATTACATGAAAGGACAAGGCTACAGGTAAGTTATTGAAATTATTAAACTCTGCATTCAGTGAGCAGGTCTGCCATAGACACTTCTGAGGGTCTAGGTAAGTGATTTTTATGCCTTTATGCAACAGTGTCCTGTTTCTGAGATGATGGCCATTGCAGCAAAACTAGTTTACAGACTTTATCTGTCTCCTTATTTTACCAGGACAGCTGACTAAGCAACTCAACTAAGTTATCCAAATGGTCCACATTAAAGAGATGACTCACTTTTCCTAAGCTAATTGCTCACAAGGGTGAACAAAGTAGATGGCATTTAGCAGTGTAAAGAGAACCGCACCTGCTGACTCTCCAGAAAGGGGCAATATGGTAGTTCATAAACACTTGTACTAGAATATAATTTACAATAAAAATGATGTGCCCACAGGGTCCTTTCAACACCAGCTCTAGAATTTAAATAAATGTTATATTTCATTTCTTGAACATCACATTTCTTCTAATTAGAAATTAATTTTTTTTTTAATAATTGTAATGAAATTGAAGTCAAGCAGCTATAAAGTGTTTTTTTGGTGAATTAAAGGAAGCAATACATTTGCTTCCCCTTTCCCCTCCTCCTACTCTGTCAGTCCATTTTATATATGACTAATCTTCTAGTCATCCCTCAAGTACTACAAACCTTGCTACCCTGAGTGATAGCAATTTGAATTCAAAGCCAATAACCTTTCCCTTTTTATTACTGCCTTCTCTTGTATTACATGCATTTGCTGCATTTGTCTTCTTCAAGCTGAAACAAGCACAGCATTAAGAACAAACACTGCTTCGTTGCATACATGTATAATTATGGAAGGTTTTAAACAGGAGCATCTATTTCTGGAGAAGGTAGAAATCTGACCAAGCTAGTAAGCATCCTGCACCTCTTCCACAGGTACTACTTTAACCCACTTCCCCCACCACAACATTTTCAAGATTTATCACCACAGATTTACTGCAGTATTGTGGAAAGTGCAGAGTTCCACCACGTGTTTACCATCATAAAATCACTCAATAAAGACTTTGCAAACACATTCAGAACTGCTTTTCACAGAACATTTTTCTTCTCCCGGCTTCCCTCCTGCATTCTCGGAGGAAATGGGTCTACTCAACACCAAGAAATTGAAGCAACTTTGCCAAACCTCCCTGCTCCAAGATCCCCTCTGTGCACGTGTCTGAAGTTACTACAGCATCCCTAAACAGAATCCCTTAGGGTGATGCTCTGACAGTCTCCACCAAACCACTGGATGAAGACAGGAAAGGAGAGAAAGGAGGTAGAACAGGAAAAAGATAAAACCCCTCAGTCTCTTTTCTGCAGTGATTATAATTAAATTTTAACATTTTTCCTACAGCTGAGGCAGGGGTAATAAAATATTTGCTTTATTCCCTGAAAACATAAGGATTCTGTATGAAGTCTCTCAGCATTCACATGTGACTCCTTTCTCTAAGCCCCAAACTTTAAGAACAAATATTCATCCTCAATAAGGTCTAGAAACAACAGTGAAAAATAAGACTTACAACTGAAACTGGAATATTTAAGTGTGTTTAATTGCTTTTTTCTTCCTTCCCCCCAGCTAAACAACAGTTAATTAAACCCTATTACAAAGCAGAGTAGAATACTTTCAGCAGCTGGTTATGCAACCTCACTGCTCTGGACATGGAAACAGGTAAGAGTTGTGATTGCTACCTGAGGAACGAAACCTCTCAACTGGAGATGGTAAGAGGGCAAGGAAGTTCTTAAAACATCATCACAAACTCTTGTTCTGGTCTCTAAATAGAAGTCCTTTCATCTGTGTCTTATCACACTCTCATGGAAATGAGTAAGATTTATATTCAAGCACTACGACATGCAGGCACATGTACACATTCACCCTCCTGCAGCACATTTTTGTGTATCCTACCTTTGTTCTTTATTTTCTTTTCAAATTCCAATGAGTTTATCACCAATATCTCTATATTGGCTTCAAAACAGAGTAGTTAAAATAACGGAACAAAAAAACCTCTTCCCTATTAAAATGCAGTTTTAAGCATTTCAGAATCTTTAGATCTTCCACCTTTATTAGGCAGATCAGCATTAGGCTTATTAAAGCTTCAGAATGCCTTTGAATTTTTCTTGCCTTTTTTCCAAAATGACCAGAATATTTTTCGTTGATATGCATCAATTTTCAACATACATTTCATATGTATTGAGCCAAGTTTTTCAAGTTGATTAAACATCAACTAGAGACACCAGTTTTGCTGTCTTTGAAAGACTTAGACAACCCACAGCGTTTCCAAGGCAAGCATTGAGAATCTGAGAGCATAGGAAGCTGCAGAGTCAGAAAATTGAGTACTGTGGCTTCCTCAGTCCCTTCTTTTTAAATTTAGATTATTGAAAAGATCTAAAGGAAACCTTGCCACTATAAGAGATACCGCAATGGCTTGAGAGCTTGGGGTTTCTTGAGGAAGGGCAGAGAGGGACAGACATACTATGTTTGGCTTGGAGCTTTATGTTTTGGTTTGTTGGTGATTTTTGGTTTGGCTGGTTCCCCCCCTGCCCATTTTTTTTTTTCTTCTGACCTTTTTTGAGTCCCATGTCCCTCTTGCAGATGCTGGAAAGAATCCCCACTTTCTATTACAGGTAAAGAGAGGCACTGAGGAAAGGCTTCTGTCCTTTTCTGGAGACTCATAAGCAACACAGTGTTTTTGAAGAGCCATGATGCAATAGCCTCAAGTCTCCATGCAAATAAATAATGTATTGCTATGCATATAGAGGAAGACAAGTGTTCCATTCAGGATGTATCCTTTTACAACCTCAGTTAATGGCTTTTGGGACCATCATTAGAACTGCACAAGAACAGCACTTTGGGAAGATGAAAGCCATTCAGGAATGAGTCAAATCTCTTACACCATTTCTTAACAAATTACAAGTCTTACTGCAAAGAAGTATAATGCACTTCCAATTTCAATGACAGGCGTAAGGCCTAATGGAAAAAAAGGAAAAAAAAAAAGCTCTGATAATGGCATTTACTCAGCTTCCCTCAGCACGAGAACTGAACAGAGAAAAAGCAATCTAAGACAATGAAATGTCTTTTAGGCTGTTACACACCACACTCATGGACAGGAATCAGAAGTTAGACCTTATTTGACTACAGAGTATTATAGTATAATCACACAGTTTGTTATTCTTGAATAAATCTTCCAGGTATCTCTATGTTCCTTAAAATTTGATGGAGCTTCCTTTCCACCTGCTTCACTACATTACTCCTTTAAGTCTAGCACTAGACCTTTTATTGTTACAGTGGACTGGATTATTACAAACCATTAACAAGAGAGTTTCAAGACTATCATGTCAGAGAACCTATCAGAGAACATGGGACTAGAAAGGACATCCTGGGTCACAAATTTCAGTCCCTCATACCAGAAGCAGTCCACTTCCTTTCCTTAATACAGCAGGGGCAAAGTTGTACGCACAAGCGTTAATTATGACACTCCAATGGTCTTAGCAGTTCATAAGGGCAGAAAAATGACCACCAGTTCAAATTCCTCTCCTCCCCTACCCCCAGTTTGTCCCTGCCTTTCGTTACTTGGTCTATGCATATTGATTACAGAAAGGCTTTAAAGTGAGTACACTCTTATATGTTCTCATCTCAGCAATCACTTGCAAAATATGAAGCAAAGGTACCTGTTCAGCCCTTAAAACTCTGTCTGCTTTTATGAGTCAAAAGAAAATTTACTTCTCAGAGTTAAAAAGCTTTGTCTTCAAAGACAAGATATTTGAAAGCTCTTTTCCCATAAATACCCTGGCTCCATAGAAGTTAATATTTCAGAGACAGAATGCAATTAGTCATCAACAGCATGTTTTCTGTTGTCTTTAAAACTGGTCCTTTTAAAAAGCCACTACCCCACAACAAGGGTAGAGACCATTCTGTATTGCTCAGTGCTTCTCCCTGTAGTTGGATACATACCCTACCCAGTTACATCCACATCACCATGAGACACTGGAGAGACTGTCCTACTCTTTCTTCAAACAAAAATAATTCCTGAAGGGATATAAGGTTAAGTTTTCCCAAGTTCATATAAATATACTTTTACTGCTCAGCTGTTTGGAATCAGCTCACTGGCTTCATCTTGAAAATACAGATTTATCGTTTTAAAGACAACTTGACAAAATATGTTCAGAAAAACACCACAAAATTCTGCTTCAAAAGCTATAAGACAACAGGCATTATCAGCAGGAATCCTTGTCTACTTATTAATACAACAAACTTAACAGAGTTTTTTTTTTACACATTTGGAGTTGCTATGTAAGCATTTTGAACAGTTTAAATGCAGAGACACCAGTTAATGTTTTCATGATTAAAAGCTTTGTGTTAGTTTGAATGCAATATTATTTTTGTAGAGTTTCTACATTTGCCTGTCAAGAACTTAATAAGTAAATCCCATATTATAAGTAATAAACATACTTTTGGTCTTGGTTGAATCAGCAGAATGGTTAAAAAAAAATAAGAAGCCAATAAAAGACATTCTCCTCTCAAAATCGTCTTACACCTGAAGTTCCATTCTTTTCAATATTTGCAAATAATCTATCAAATACCAGAATCAATCTAAGAGCTCTGTATTAATGAACAGAGCAGACAGTATGAGAACGGCCTAGATATAAGCTGACACTATAGCAACACAATGTCATATATTTTGAACAGTTATTACAAAGTTAGCAGCAACACTACACTTTATACTTGCAAAACTTTTGTGCACATGGTGTTTTAAGACCCTATTTTTAAGGTGCTTCATCCCTATCTATGAAAATACAAAGCAATTACACTGTTTCACATATTACAAAGGTGGATATGAATACAAATGCACTCAATCTGCATACAGACATGACACTTATAGAGGAAAAAGCTGCACAAGTGGGCAAAACACAAGTGAGCTTCAAGTAAGGAAGGTGCATTCATTGACACAGAGACAGAGAAATCCTTTGGGAACAAAGATGGGTGAGGCAAAACCACACCCAGCAAGGGGAAATACAGACACAAATCATCATCCTGGTCGTTGCCAGACACCAAAATGCTGTGTTATATGATGGTGACAAATAATTAAAAGCTTCAAACTTGAATGGCTGCCTTCACGTCACTTCCATGACAAACCAGCTACACAAGCAAGAGCATTTGGAAGTGGGACTCTGCTCCACGCCAGCAATAAGCAGCCAATATCTCTATCAGGAGTTTGTATCCTTTTATTGCCAAAGGATGTTCTACTGGCACCCTGCTAATGAATTGTGGAGAGCAAGATAAATATGCAGAGCATGGTATTCTCTGCTCCCTTTCTGATCAGGCTCAGTAAAGACTTGCTCTCTGAGATGGACTTAGAAGCCTGGATGTGGAAGCAGCAGAGCAGTGCAAAGCCAGAGGTTGCAAATGACCATACTATGTTGTCTGCTCCAATTGCTATGAAGATATTATACATTTACTTCCATTCAATTACTTGTTGTTCATTCAAGTGTTTCTCTCTATAATACTGGGATTTAAATGGCGTGCTTTTAACTGCACAAATGAAGGTAAGACATTTTGGTCTATTAACATAGCTCAGCCATCACTTTCAAGAGACAAATCATGAGGCAAGATTCCTCACAAAAACCCCCAAATACTTTAGAGTCTACTAATCCCTAGCACAAGGAAAAAAAAAAAAGAAGCCAAAACCTGACAGGGCACTTGGTGACTGGTGGAAAATTAATTTGGGTCACTCTACAGTATGGTTGCCATGGCAACTGCATGGCAAATGTAGTAGGCATGTTCTTCATCAATGTTAATATAACATCAGCTATTCTTCACGAATTTCTAATCAATGTAAAACAAAGCACATTTCATAACTAGATATCCATTAAAATAAAACTTGTATCACTATACAGCTCCTCTCTGTCAAGGAAGAAATGTCATCACCTCTTTCTTGTGCATACAGTAATCTGTCACATCATCTTAATTTCTTGAGAAAATTTCCACACCTAAATGCCACAGAGAAATAAGCACATCTGACTAGAAGTAGTGGGGGAAGGGTCAACCTGAAGGAAGGTTTTTTCCTGGATGCTTGAATTTAATACCTGTGGTTTTTTACAGTAGAGCTCTGGGCTAAAAATCTAAATTCAGTTATACCAGTTTAAACCAAAACAAATCTGCTGGCTTTACACAAGCAAGATACAATTTTATGTGACCTCTTGTTTGAGCATTTTACAACCTGACCTCAAAAAGACACACTTTTGACCAGACGTGGTAGGAAGATAATGCCTGGAGCAAAGAGCAGTTTTTACACATACACACCAAACCTCTTACCTTCCTTTTTTATTCTGATCATTATTTATTTTTAAGGTGAACTTCCTCTGCTTCAGAGCCTGATTTAACTCTTAAAATTTAAATGTGGTTGAGCATTTTAAGACTAGACCTTTCTGTCAGCTACACTTACATCACAGAACCAAAAATGCTTGAGCTATAAAAAAACTAGAAATCGTAGTTTTTCTCCTAGACAATATTAGACTGATTTAGTTGTAGATCTTACTCCAAAGATAGTACTTAGTTATGTAAATATATACAAATAAAGAAATCCTTGATGCTACACAAATCACCACTCCAAAACCAGAGGATTTCCTGCTCCCCACGAAAAAAAGAAATCCATTTCCTCATTCCCACTAACTATATTATACAAGTATTCAGACCAACATAAGACCATTTCACTGGCATTTTAATTTTCACAGTATGGCTAACCACCACAGCAGGCTGGTTAAAGCAGATTTTTGCAAAAGATTACCATCTTTGAAGCCTCTTAGAACATAAACTGAGACACCAGAATGCCATAATGGTGGGTTAGCGTGAAAGATTGCAGTGGTGACAGGACTTGTTCAGCATTTATGCTACTTCAAAATATCATTGCACTGAAGGAATGATGTTTCATGCAGCCTGAACATGATCTTGGGGTCTGGTATCTTCCTCCAAGACAAGTTTGTAGAGCATGCATTGATTGAACCAAAAAGAGACAATCTTTAAAACGGATCTCCACCTCCTCTTGGCTGCCTCAAACAAAAAACCTGGTTTTGAACTGTAAAGTCACCACATGGCTGAAGTTGATGTTGATACATAAAGCTGAAAACCTATATTCAAAGCTTTGTCTTTGACAGAGCTGCTCCAATCTACAAATCTGAAATAGGACAAAACTCTATTAGTCTTTGGTGCTAGACCAGGCATCAATATGTCCCCGCATTACAAAACAGGTTCAAGGGTTTTAATCTGGATTAAAAAGTAAGAGTCCCAGTAGCCATTCCAAGCATGTTGTTAAGACACAGCTAAATGATGTGTTCAGTTTTTAATTTGTTTTACAGCAGCTGGAACATCAATACCTCAAAAGGTGCTCATTTCCCAAGTAAAACAATTGAACAGTCATTGAACATTAGCATTCCTTCTAATTCTTGAGGGCCAGAGAGCAACTACAAGATTTTTTTTTTTTAATTTCCCCCCTTTTAAACACAGATAACAAGACAGCTTTTTCAATTTTTCATCTTTTTGAAGTCCATTTGTTCTGTAATAAACAGAATATCATAACAGACTTACGGAACTTGTCCCAGTATTAAAACAGGGCATTTCAGTTCTTGGTTTTCAAAAGGTGGTGGGCAGAATTGAGCTTGGTTTGTTGTATTTTATCCTTTATTAAACACTAAGAGGTGAGAAGATTTTGCAGCTATATTACAGATCTGCCATCATCTAACAATAGATAAACACCATAGAGGATTATAAATTAAAAAAAAAAGGAGATGAATATTAAACATCAAACATCTATTAGCTGTCCACAATATATTTGCATCTAAAATTGGTTTAATTTTTGTGTATTTTCCCCCTTAAAAATTCTCATTGCATCAGTACCCACTTGATAAAGAAAGAACAGACTGCATAGCACACACAACTCAGAGCTGGAGAGAGTCAGGATGTTATTCTAAATCCCAATTTCAAACTTAGATTGCCACTCTCTTAAGATGAAGCATCCTAGTGAAACAAAAGTAGTTTTATGAAAAAAATACCCACTTGAAGACAAAAACCTAAGGCACAAAACTAAAGAGGCAAAACAAATTATATAAGCAATTTCTAGTGAAACAGATGCCAAGTGGTCATGGCTGATATATTGCACTTAGGTTTTGAATTATTTGGATGACAGTTTGGATGAAAAAGGTGGTATTTTCTACAATAGAATTATTGTCCAAGTGGTTAGCTTTCAAGGCTGTTTAATTATTTCATAACCACAATAGTTTGGCTTCTTAGGTTAAGCAAATAATGTTTTGAGCTCAGAGAAGTTCAGAACAGTTTCAATTCAATAAATTCTTTATCAGCATGAGAATTTTCTAGATGCACAAAAAGATGATATTCCCTAAACCTGTTGTTATGGGCCCTTGCAAGGAAAACCACCAGAAGAGATTAAAGTTCTGGTACTGGATTCTCTAACGATTCTCTAACAATTCCTTATCCATTTCTTGTCTTATGGCTAGGAGATAATACATGTCCAAGTATTTTAACTTATGTGTTTTCCACACATGGAATTACAAACAAACAGCTAACAAATCCAGATTCATGGTTTAGCTGGCAAGAATAATGATCTGCAAAACAAGAAGGCCCTTTTCTTGCCACAGAACAGTTTTTAGCATTCAGATTTAAAATTCAATTTAGCTAACCCAGACGACTGGAAATCATTCACAGACAGTATTGCTGTCCTATCCCCTAAATAATCAAAATCCTATGCCCTTCATTGGAGGTGCTTCCCAAATCCTCTTTGTTGAAGCTGTTATGTTTCCACACTGAAGCACTGAGGAGCTGAAATTAAATTCAAATACTCCATGGCAACAGTATAATTTGAGACTGTGTCTGTCATATTTTATGTGAACCTTCTTACAATTAAGCAATTTATATAAGAGACCCAGGAAGGATGTTGCACTCTTAGTTAGCAGGCACTTTCAGACAAGGAAGAAAAAAAACCCCATGTATTCAAATCCTGTCAAGTTTCAGTCTTGGCACTAGTGAACACTTCAGCATCTGAGGTGAGTCAGATTAGGACCAGAAGCACAACATAAGGCAGTGAGGGAACATGAGCATTAGAAATTCAAGCTCTCAGAGACTTCTGCCATATGCAGGGTTTGAGGCAGTTGAGCAGAACTTGATGGCCTGAATTTGAGTTGCAGGCGAAGATATTAAAACCCCCTAAAAAATATCTTAAAGGTTTCAAATGGAACTGAGGAGCTTTTCTGGGCTGCAGAAACTCAAAGAGAGTGAATGGCAGTATATCAGAGGGCTGGTGTGAAAATAAGCGTATTACACCTTAGGTAGTGCTCACTAATTTGGTCAGAAGGGATATTTAGGATGAATAAGCTGTCTTGAAAAATAACTGCAACTATCAAGAGGTTTCAGCTGGAAGCAACATGTATTTTTGAGCAAATCCCTGTTAGTGATTCAGAAGACAAAACTGTAGAAGGAAGAAATACAATCCAAACATGATATCTGGCCAAAGTGTTAACCATTACATTCAATATCTCAGGACAAGTCTAGCCTGTGCAATGCATCTGATCAGTAAGTTACAGATTCCTACTGATAAAAGTGAATAAATCAAACAGCAAAGTTCTGCCACAAATCTAGTACAAGACTTGTAGCTTAACTGGCTTTGATTTCACTTAAGCAGTAGAAAAAGTGACATGCAAACCCTAAGAAACAGCAAGATGTTTGATGTTCCATCCAATATGCTTAACACAGTGCTTTAAGCACTATCTGAAATAAGAAAAACTTTATTGTGGTCAGCACAGTACATTATCTTTTTCATATTATCTGACATTTTCGGGCAGACAGGAGATGGTTAATAATTTAAGCACACAGAACAATTAAGTGCTTAGATTGGGAACTGGGTGTCTGATAGGGCCTTATTTACCTGACACCAGGGCAACTGTCAGTATCTCATCCTACCCCTTTGTTTCCAACTGGAACTTCCATCGTCAACACCACCTGTGCTGTCACTCGTTGAAAACAACATTTGGTGTTCCTCACCATCAGCAGTCCCCAAAAACTCAAGATCCTGCACTGCATTAGTTACTTATTGAGACTGAGACAAATAGCTTGAAAACTGAAAGAAGAATGAATATGTTCATTGTATTTACATAATTAGTGACCTTATTAACTTGGCCCTTCAGACATTAAATCCTTATCTTTACTCTTCTTCCCAAATTCATTGCATAAACTACTTAGCATAATTATAGCTTAGCATAATTGCAAAATACCAACTCCACTGAAGTTCAAGGCCTGCTTGCACACAGATTATGGGTTTCCATTCCAGAGCAAAAAAGCTGATGACAAAAAACCTAACCTGGACTGACACCTGCCGAGAGAGATACCTGGCTTTGAATCAGAGTTCAGATAAACAGCCATTCATTTTCATAAATGCCACATGAACTGGGGAAGCACATTTCCTCCCACACAGTTTTAATTATACTACTACTATACTAATGATATATAGAAATACATACCACAGATGCTAAATCCTATATGGAAGCAAACAAAGATGCCATTATGTATAAAAGCCATCAATAATAATAAATAAAATATTTTTAAAAAGACTGTCTGGCTCCTATTAAACAATCAACACTGGTTAATGGCATATTAATAATTTACACCTATTCAAGAGATATAGAAAAAAGAATGTTATAGGTACTTTGTTATCAGTAAACCCAACATGAACCTGCCTCAGTTGCACATTGGTATAATCTCTTGAATTTTACACCTGCAAGCAACTGAAGAAACAAAGGGAGTACATTTCGTCAACATCTGACAAGCGATTAAATATATGTACGCGGGAAGCATTTAAAAAACACTGGCTCACAATACCAGTCACTACTGAAAAATTTGGACACAATTTAGAGGGTCCTGAAAAAAAATATGAGCCAAAATGCTTCAAATCAAATAAATGTAACATTAAACTTAAAGTAGGTTTGTTTATCAATGATTTATAACAAACTGAATATAACAGTTGTTAACAGGAGAATTCTGATCAGTATAGTGATATCAAGAAATGTATAACACAAAAGTTTTGCAGTTGTGTCCTTCATATTAAAGCATGTTATTATCAAAGATCATTAAAACAATTAAGATTAAAATCTTACTGATTTTTACATTATTTACACAACTATGTAAGGCAGAGCAGCTGCACAGACTAATTGCCTTAAAAGTGCATTAATAAGCAGGAAACAAAAGAAAGAGGTTTTTTTTAAATGTCATGTTACTGAAATGACTACAGGTAAAATTTCACAGCAGACAATATCATGACCATTTTTTCAGTCTCACATGATAACAAACCAGGCCATTTCAAGTAGTTAAGACTACATTTGTAACAGCTGAAATTTGGCACACCTACCTGCACAACTACTGTGTGTAGTAGTCCCAGTTAGCACAGTTAAAGAAAGCACTCATAGACTTCAAAAGCATGAACAAAAGTACTTAACTTTAGAAACAACAGTGGCAATGCCAGAAAATACTCTGAAAACAATCCCCACACCGGAATCCTTTTTTTCTAATAAAACCTATGTCTGCTCACTTTAGAAGGCTTACTGGCTAATGCCTGTGACACCAAAACCCATCATGCAATGTAGAAATAGCAGGTCCAGCTACCTTGAAATTTGTATTTCAGATCAGGGGATGCTTCTCAGGTACCTCTTCCAGTAATCCTGGTACTACAGCTCCCCGGGAACCACAAAACACATTCCTCTGAATTAAACTGCAAACTCTGCTCCAAGGTTGCCTCTAGCACTGCACAGGAGTCAGGGCATCCAGTCCACTGAGTCACTCTGAAGTTTGTCAAAGATTTTGAGCAGTTTGATCACTAAACCTGTATGCTCCACATGCAAGGTCATCAGGTCTGCCTGCTCTGCTCTCCAGCTCTCCACTTATTCTTCCACACTGCCTGGGAATGGTGGCACGGCCCAATTAATGAGGGGTCTGGACCCAACCAGCTTCTGCAGTGATAGGACCCTATTTATGCCTGCATGTATTACAAATCTGCATTAGGGAAATGGCCACAATCATGCATTTTCATCCTTACCAGTGAAAATTGTTTTGTTTCTGCTTCACTCGCTAAGAACAAAAAGCTGGATTGGTATTATTTGCTCAGTGGATTACAATATAATCAGGTGATATGATTGTTATGTTTGGTACTTTAAATCCTAAACATACAAATTATCAGAACTTTCAGATGATCTTTATGTTTACAATATGCTAAGGATAAAGCAATTTTATAGTAATGCCACCAAATTGAATAGTATCAAAATCAGCATATATAGCACTTCAGCTACAAAAATGCAGAAACATTAAGATGAAAAAGAAAACTATTTAAAAGAAAGTTTGAAATAGTACTTTAGTAATCATTGATTTTTCATATTTAAATACATTACTTTTTTCTGGAAATAACTTTGTGCTGATATACAACAAGCTCCTGTTTAATCTGCAAGATAAATGTGCTAGTTTAATACATTCAAAATGCATAATTAAGTTTTGGAAAGTGTACTGCAAATGCATATTTATAAACATACAGCAGGCAGTTTATGCCACTGCAAACTGCATTTCTGTGCTGACTCAAATGTTTTGCTTGCTGAGTAGAACGTAACTGTGTTGCACAGGTTGGACTAACAGTGTAACATGACAACTTGAGCTAAGAAAGCCTTTTCCAATCAAAGAACCCACGAATGCCATTGGCATTCGATGCTGAGAGCAGAGCAGATCAGGCACATGTGACTAAGTTTGAATAAGATAGGAGACGAAGAAAAAGAAACAACTGCTTCTACCATATTAACAGAATTTGATTCCTCAGGTGTTGAAAAAACCCAACAATCTGTACAGAAGCGAAAATATTTTATCCAGAAATCCAGCTACTGAAAAGACAGGATTAAGAGCTGCTCTGCTTCCTTCAACACATCACCAATGTGCAAGAATGCGCTACTGAAGAATGACTTGATTTGTCTGACCACATAGTCATGTTTTTAAATTTCTGTATTTGCTCCCTCAGAAATTTGTGCTTGATTTTATTCACAAAACAAGTCTATTAAATGTAAACCAACAGCAAACACACTCCCTTTATGAATCTGGAGCCTAATTTTCTGTTCTCTAGACAAAAAAATGTACCGTATCCCATTCATTTTTCTGCTTAAACTAGGGACAAAGAGCTGTTTTTGCAGCCCTTATCTGTTAAAATAACTTCCAAACCACTGACCTAGGATTTGACTTTCTTCCATATGCTGACTCAAACTTCCATATAAAATACAGGACTGAAATTAAAATCCTCTTATTCACAGGCTATTAAAATTTAACACAAAATATTCACAGTCTATTATCAATTCTGAAACCACTAGGACTACAGAAATCTCACTAAGTTTAAGAACTTTTGCTAGGGATTTCTGACATAATTTAATAGAGCTGTAAGGCAACAGTGATTCAATAACTTATGTTTTAAAGTGTCCCCTTCAAGTCTAGCTGTTCATAAAATGTTCCAGAGCCTCCACATCCTTCAGTTTTCACACAATACCTTTTGGTTTCAAATATCTTCAGGGTTTCCCCCCGGTTTTGCATTCCTTTCCTTTCTTCTTGATATAATATCCTGAAGAGTATCAGCAGATTCCCTCAAATTTCACTGAAACAAGGTTATTAATAAGCATCTACTACTGGTCTGATATTGATATTCTAGACAACAGGGAAATTTCCCAAAATAACCTAAAAAACCTGTATCCATGTCAGTTGGGGGGTGCAAATGGGACGTGCTCTCACTTGTTTATCCATGTGCTATATCCCTCCTTCCTGCCCAGCTCCAGTGTTTAGATTCTAAGTGCTTCCAAGGTATGGACAACGAAATGCTTCAGTTTCACACTGCTGCCAGAGCAAAACAAGTTTCTTCTTTGTAGTCCATGTCACCATAACATGCTTTCTATCCTATCACACCGAGAGAATGCCATTGCACAAGTTCCGTGTTGCTCGTGTATATTTCCAGCCATCCATGTAAGAGATGAGGAGGGTAACAAGGACAATCAAAACCACAAAAAGCCTTTTCTAAGAGGAAGAACTTAATAGATTAGGACTGCTCAGGTGAAACAGTGCTGACTATAGCAGGACATGAGACAAGACCATAAAGTCACATTCAAAATGGGAAGGTGTTTAAGCAACCTCACACCATTGAAAATCTTTCCCCAACACAAACACACAGGGCCCTTGCATGAAGCAGAAGCAAGACAAATCAACAGATAATGCTGCATACAGTCCACAGTTAAGTTGTGAGTGCTGCTTATTTTAAAGATGGATTAGAAATTTATATGGAATAAAAGCCCAGCAATCAAAACCAAACATTACTTGTCACTCCTGTAGCTAAAAGCCACAAACACTTAAAGTACCTTGGAGCAGTCTTACTACATGCTTACCTGTACTAATGCTCCTTCTAGAATTGTCCAGGAATAAAGGCCAGGCAGAAGAGACTCACGGACCATAAGGACATTGGTTCTTGTATCAGTTATTCCACTTTATTCAACACGAAGCCACACCACCATTTATAAAACACCTGACACCCTCCTTAAAAACCACTGGTGTCCTCACACCTGGTAAAGATAGTGTACCTCTAAGTGCAATCACTATAAAAGAAAGTATTTTGCATATCCCCAGCTGAAATGTATCTACTCCTGAGCTGGTTACAGCTGGTACAAAGCTGCTTCTTAGGCACTGGGAATGAATCATAGGAAAATGAGAGAATACGGAATAATTTCCTTGGTGTTGTGTTTTTGTCATCCCTTAAGTTTCATCATCAGGTAGTACTGAAAGTTCCCACACATTGTGCTATATCTTGAGGAGAGGAATGGGAAGTGCAAACATATCTACTCCAAGGCTTTGTTGACAGTACTATAATATGCAGCCAACTATTTTATGACTGTTGTGGGAGCAAGAGGAGCCAGGTAGAGAAACTGCCAAATGAAACAAGTTACTATGGAATATTTGCCCAAAACTTTTACCTTATGACCCACAATAACAGTGTTTAACTTCTGAGATCTGAAGGAAATTTTAAGGGTTGGTTTTTCATTTGTTTGGTTTGGTTTTGGGGTTTTTTTCTGTGTCTCTGGTTTGGGATTTATTTGGTTTGGGTTTTATTGCTTTTTGGGTTTTTTTTCTTCCAAAATAACAGAGATCTCCAAAAGAGTTTCTGCTAGTAAAAGTTCAAAGCTTCCAACAGGCACACTTTAGGTTGCCTCAAAAGAGAAAATTCAGATAGTTCAAATGTAATTCTCAAGCTAATAAAAAAATAACAAATTCTCTAGGAGGGGGGAGAAATAACGTTAAAGTTCTTAGATTTTAATGCCAGAATATCTTAACCCTCTTATAGATTAAGTTGTAATGGTCTTGAGTAAAGCAGCATTTTGGTGTTTTTAAAACCAAAACCATATTAGTTTACATGCTGAATAAGGCCTTTATAAATTCAAACCTGTTCAGGATTCCCCAAAAGGAGCACCATATGAAGACCCAGTCCTGCCACACTTCATGCCCTGGCAAACTTTTTATTGCAGATGAAACAGACACCAAGTCTTGTTCTTCAGGAGAATAGAAATTTGAACACATCGAATCAGAGCTTCATTATCGGAGATGATTTTGGTTTTGTAGAACTGGCATAAAGAACAAAAACTTGAGCTTCCGTTTCTGTCAAAACACATTAATATTAAGACAGAACTCCAAAAGACTTGGAAAATTGACACTTTGTAAAGGCAGCTATCATGTTTCACACGAGGGTAGATTAAAAGAAGAACAGTAGGACTATGTCAAACAAATTTATCTCCACGGTGCTTTTTTCAAAGCCATTCAATAGAAAGCAAAGACGAGATTTCACTCTCCCATTCACATTCCACAGAGGCAGGTATATCCAAACCCAGAAATCACCACCTCTCCTTAAAGCCATCTTTGGCTACTTAAAATTGCTTGCCTTGATTAAATTGCATCAACCTCAGCAGCCACAGCAAGCAAAGTTAATGCCAAACCACAGGCAGTTAATTGCATACAGTATTTTCTTTAAACTGTGTCATTTCAGGGTTTGCATTTGCACTCACACCTAAGGCAAAGCCACCTCAGTGCCTCATGGAGGCTACTTTGCATTCTCTTCATACAGAAATTCCCTCACACTTGAGGGAGCCAAGTCAAGGAAGAGCAGCAGCCTACACCAACTTTGCTTTCCATGTGTTTTGTATGCTGCGCCCTGACGCTGCCAGGCTCAAAACTGGAATTAGCTAATGGACACGTAACACATTAATTCAATATTCTTCTTTTCAAGATTACTTTTGGACAAGCAGGCAATTACAAGGAGCTGGAATTCATACTGGTTTGATATTACATCTGTGTTAACAGTTCAGGCATTTGATGAGGCATCCATTAAGGCCATGCTACGTATCAGATAAATAAATGACTGCATCCCAGGCTAGTGAACCAAAGAGAAATCAAAAGTAACATGAACACTTGTGGGGATTTTTGTTAAGAAAAAAGGTATACAAGGTAAAAAAAAGGATAAGTGCTGTCAAGACCAGGTATGGATGCAGTTTTTAATAAGAGGCATTTCTGTCTCACTCAAAAAGAACAAGCAAAACGAAAATACGACTTAAAATATAACATCCATACAGTAACACATCCTGCTTGAGCGTAACAGGGACAACAGTAGAGCCCTGAAAACAGTTCAAGACCTGAATTCAGAAAGCACTATTTAAAAGACAGGGATATTCTGACAAAAATTAGAATAATATTCTATGTTAATGTGCTAAGACATTGTCCACAATAGGACATTAAAACATTCCTGTCTCAAAACTAAAAACCAAGATTAATTTCAACTACAGGAAATAATAAAAAGAGCTATAACATTTGTAAATAATTTTAATATTTAAATTAGATGTGAGAAATTTATTGTAAGGTTCATTATAGGGAAAGTTAACTTTTATGCCTGAGGTTTTGATGTTGTATGCTGAAAAAAGACTTCAGCAAGGTAGGTTAGGTGAGTTAGGTTCTTAGTCATTTCCAACAGAGAGAAACTCAGCAGATGACTGGAAAGCTGCCGTTTTGATGCCATTTCCCTCCATAACTAGAACAAGACATAATGCTAATAGAGCCAGTGGACCAGACAGGACAAGATTTGCCTATTTTATTTCTGTATGAAGGGTACAGTGCCATCTCTACCTAATCACTTCACAAAACAGTGCAATAATTAAAATTTTTATCACTGAAACTACCTCCTTTGTCTCCCTTAATTCAACCCCGTGTTGTATGTAAATAATACTGTCTTCTTTCATACATGAGAAAATAAGGCATGGGGGAAAAGATTCCTCTAAATCCAAACATGTAGCAAAGAAGTGCAGCACAAATATTTTGAAGAAGCTGGAGTCCAGATCTGGATTGTCCAAACATAGCTTTACACATTATTGCAGATAAGCACCCCAGAATACTAATACTGACAGTGTTCTGACACTGTAAGCATAAGATAAACACACAGACATGCACCCTCCCCATCACAACAACTTCTGCATATGGAAAACAAATTAAAGTATGAAAATATTTTCTCGAAAGGCAAGGCTTTATAATCGTGGCTGCCATGCACAGTGCAGAGCGTAACATCCTGCAGAATGCAAGGGTATTTGTTGCACAGCAATTTCAGCTCTTGCCAGCTCGATTATCACCATACCGTGCTGGCAAGTGCAGCTTTTTCTGTATGAGAACATCTCAGAGCAGATTTCATTGTTGCTAGGGAGCTGCACAGCTCGAGGGCCCTGAAGGAAACACAAATGCTGCAAATTGGTGGTACCCAATCAACAATCTGTTTAAGGTCTATTACTTCTCATTACCTTTTAACCATTATTTACTTTCTATTAGTTCAGACAGGATGATTGTAAAAAGGACGGCTGAAAAGGGCCAACTCAATAGACACTTTTTCAAGCCAGTCTTAATTATTTTTGGTATAATTACATGATCCATTAAAAGAAAAATACAATCTCCAGTCCAAACTGGCATTATGTCTAACTTTGCACCAGCTACTTGTGAACATATTTGGAATGCGGTGATGGGAAGGAAGGACATGCACTCTTTCCTACACAGCTCTCAGTATTATTTCACTGTTCAGGACATGCCAACTATACAGCCAAGGACTGCAAAACTGACTCTTTTAAAGGACATTCCTAATGAAAATTCAGGGCAGGATTTTTAGCACGACATTTTGATAATGGTTTAAATTATTGAGAGAAGGACTTCTCCACATCTGTGCCAGCTGAAAGAGATTAGCAGAGTGTTTCTTGAAGACTTCATGATTCTGATTTTCAGTGCTGAGCTCTGCCATATCAAATAGATCTTTATAAGGCTACAAATGGTTGCCTGAACTTCATGCCCAAATTCACAACTCCTAGCTGTCTTTGCAGCCTGTGTCATTCATTCATACAGTTATTTTGGTTTGGTTGGAATGGTTGTACCATTGTAGCATCCTACCACGTGTGGTGATGTGACCACTCTGGCATTGCAAGGTGGATTTCAGAGTTAGCCAAGTTTATCCTTTCACAGAGAGTGAAGAATGGGACTGGGGAAGAAAGTGGGATCAATTATGTTCCTATCATATACTCTTGAGAAGACTGGCTGGAAGGTACAATTCCAAACAGTGATCTCTCACATTCAACCTACCACACTGTGGTAAATATCAGCCATCATTAACCAGAGAAGTTTCAGGGAAGAAAGAGACTCCTTCCCAAAACCACCTCTTAAAATTTACATGGAAGGAGAAAAAAAAAAACAACCAGCCCAGGGTTAAAGCACAGACTGCTCGTGTGTCTTATTTACAAGCAACTTTCATGCCTTTTCTTCATTTGCTTGTACAGTAGAACCTTCTTAAATGGGTGCCCCAGCTTTGGTACATCATATTGTTAGCTCTGTATTCTGCAAAATACCCCCACTCCACTCTGAATTTCTCAAACCCCTAATACCTTTCAATTTGAAATTTAGTCTCAACTTATACTTTCTATGAGAAGTTTTAGACACTTGGAATTCATACCCAATACACAAGCTGCATTTTGTGTCTGTCTGATCCAAATGTAGTTTATGTAATATTTAGCTATTAATGCCTCGTTATCTGATTTTGTTTTTACCTTCTTATAATATAACACTTCCATTGCTGAAATGTTATGAATATTTTAGTATCTAATTGTATGTGCATTTTCATTTATTGATATCACTTTCTGGAGGTGTTACTGGAATTGTGCTCATCATCCCGTGGTATTCTCGGCACAAGTAACTTTGCACGGAACCTCTTTGCAGTGCATTAAAATCTTTAACAACGATGAAGTCATTTTCAGACACATGACTTCAAAGTATTTCTTTTTAACCTTTGTCCCTTCTCTTCACAAATCATCTCCTGCAAAATTCTCACTTAAAAATCTTCACCTGTCTTTCACCAATGTAATAATGCATTAAAAAATGCAATCTACTTCCCATTTAGTAAACCTGGTTAGTGCCCCAAGGAATTTGAAGTTTTACTGCAAAGCACATGCACATACATACACATAAACACTGAAGATAACTGCAGGTCAATAAAGTGTTTCCCTGTGTGTTTATACACCTTGTAAGATTTGAGCAGCAAATGACAAACACAAATTCAGAATGCCATTAACCCATTTGCTGCTCCAATAGTGTGATCTTATTAAAAGTTTGCTCTTGTTTGGATTCACAGCTGCTGATTTATAATATAAGTGACATAGAAGAGCCAAGAGAGTGTGAATTGACCCAAATACAGTGGAACTACACAGATTTTGCACAGTACTCAGCAAATTATTTTCAACATGAAAAATATTTTAAATGTAAGCAGATTTAGGAATTGCTCTGCAGAACGCCATCTCCTTTATTTATGACAAAGAGTCTGCAGATTCCAGCTCTTTCATTCCCTCTGTCAATGCAACACATGAGCTATCTGCTGTCACTGTGAGTGCTCACCAATTAATCTTCAGCTGCAGCCCTCTTCTAGAACATGTCACTGCTGTGATTTTGTTTCCCTCAGATGGCTTTCCTGTTATTATGCTCTCACATTCGGATTTGTATCTTAATTATGTGTTAATATTTCTCTACAAGGAAGGGGGTGAATCAATCTCATGAATTAATAGTGAACAGAGTGATAATCCAGGAAGGATAATGCATTGATAGAAGTGCTCTCATGGGATGCATTCTACAAGATTGAAAACAACAGCTCATAAAGAAGTGCACTGATTAGAAGTGATTGAAGGGGCATGAAAGTTGAGGATGGGCAGAACAGACCAAAGAAGGTAAAGTTTACTTAAACTGAAAGAAGAAGCATAATAATTTATATTATTAATTTATTTATATTAATTTATATAAAATTTTGAAAAAAAGTAATGTCATTTAAACTTACCTAAATTATTTAATAATTATGGATGCATCTTTTACCAGAATCCTGTTCATTTACCTTGGCTTATACTAGAGGTGATGTAAGGATCACTTCTGTTGCAATTACCTAAGAATGCTCTTCCAAAATTTGCTGTATGCTACTAAATAACTTCCCTTCTGCTTTCCAGCCAGCCGGAACCATGTTCAGGGCTAAACTGAACTGCCAAGTGGTCAGAAAAAAAATGGTAGGGAGAACAAAAAGCAAAACAGGATAAGCATGAGACAGGCCAAAATCCATATGCTCATAGTAGAATTTTCCTCTAATTGGAAATACATAGATAAACTTCTATTTCAAATAGACTTGGAAAAAATAGTAAAATTGGAAAATAAACTTTGCCTAAGTACTGTTCTAT
Organism: Ifrita kowaldi; assembly: GCA_013398055.1. Classification (NCBI taxonomy): domain Eukaryota; kingdom Metazoa; phylum Chordata; class Aves; order Passeriformes; family Cinclosomatidae; genus Ifrita; species Ifrita kowaldi. Next base: position 990,292 of record VZRS01005848.1, read on the forward strand.
TTTTTTAGATTTTTTTTATTGTTGAGAGAACCATTAAGGTTTTTATTCTTTTTTTTTTTTTTATTTCAGATCAAAACTCCTCAGCATTGTTTTGTCTTGTGTTCCCATAAAAGGCCAAGATTGTCCTAGAAGCTTTGGTAAATTAAGGAGGAACTGGCAGATGGTTTGTTAATACAAGCAGTTTTGAAAAACAAGCTTCATTGAAAATTTACTTTCAAGAAACTGCTCCTAACTCCAATTAATCTTCTGTGAGAAATAAGGAGATAATGCTTTCGTGCTTTTTATTTCACATATGGCTAATAAAAGAGACAGATAGAAAAAAAAATTACTTAGAACCAAGCACTCTAAACAAAAACTGTATCTCTTAGGTTAAAAAAAAAAAAAGAGAAAAGATAATACAGGTGTAAAGAAATCTAAAAACATCCCATAATCATTAGGGGGGAAATAAAAAAATCAAATGGGAACAAAATGTGTGATGGAAGACAGTGAATACTGTCATTAGGGCTGTAAGTCTATTATTATACGTGCTTAGAATTATCTCTGAATAACTACAGATGAGGCAACAATAGGAATTTCAGCTTGTGCTGGGATCCAGATTTGGTTTAGATATCTGATATTTCAACAGTGTTTCATCAAAAATTGTTACATGAGAGTAGACTTAGTTTTGTTTCTTATGATCATTCAATTCAGAATTAAAGAGAATTTATCTGACTTTAATCTCCTCCTCCATTTAAATAGTAATAATTTTCCATATCTAAACCATCTAAAAGCATCCAAAGCACAGACACTGTGATTTTCATAAAGAGATTTTTGGATTTTAGCTAGAAACACACTAATCAAAGCTAGAGTTTTCTTCTCTGGTCCTGGTATCATGCTTCTAGTTACTTATTCCTGATACAGAAATATTTTTTTCTCAATAATGAGCTTGCTATTGATATACTTTCTTCTCAGTGTTTGCATTTTTTAAAACAATAGTGAATTAAAGCAACAAAGGCAAAAAAGATTACTTTTATCTGTTAATTGTACTTATTGTAGCTTGAGTTTATGCAGGGCATCAAAAGACCATCTGAAAAGTTTTAGTTCAAATCTCTCCCAGTTGCAGCTTACTCTGCCCATTTCCATTATTTAAAATGTGCATCATTAAACCTCTAGCACATAAAAGAAGCATACAATTTTTAAGATGTTTAAAATGAGATATCATTTATGGTGTCTGTGCACTCTCATTTTTTTTCACACATTGAAATAGTTCCACAGCCCTTTCCAGAATGAAAGTATCACGTTTTCACTGGAGAGACATATAATAAGACCATTAAAGAGCTTTTAAATTATTAAAACCGTCATATGTGTTAATATCCTCCTCATTTTTTTTTACATCAAATAATGATGACTTGGCTTTTAATATAGCATTCCTTCATGGAATTATAAAAGATCAACAACAAAGTCCCTTGACATAAAAATGAGGGAACCAAAGAAGTGGTCTGAAGAAAGCCCACGGACTAAAATGTTCCTCATGTGTGCAAACAATACGTTTTCTGAAAGGTTCACAAATGAGGGATCTTTATTGCTGGGTATTTATGTTCTTGTTACTATTCTCAGCACAAAATATTAAGCACAGAATATTGTCCAGTAACCCAGGAGTTGATGGAAAACCAAAATTCAACTGTATTCTTCTAATATCAGCCAAGAAGAAGAAATGCATGTTGAAAGTAACTGAAGTTAATACTACAGGGAAACTAAAACCACCAAGTACTATGACAAATTATAAACTTTAAATCAACAGGACGTTTGTAAATAGGTGTTGGGCTCCAAAGACCTCTCAATCATTCTCTAGTTCTTTCAAAAACCCCAGCCAAAGGTGTGGGATCTCATTTACATGGGATATGTATGCGGGAAACTTAAGAAGTCATCAGAGACTTTGATCATCATCATCATCATCATCATCATCATCATCATCAACTGTAGCTCAATGATTGAGTTTCATGGAGAACAAAATCCCATTTACAAAGTTTTCAGTTCTAGAGTAATTTTTTTTTCATTTTTAATGATTTAGAGTTATTTTTCATTTCTTTTGGTGAACAACTTCATTATGTCCCTTGAGTGTTACTTGGGCTCAGAATTTGAAGTTTCTAGCTCATATACAAATACGAAGTTTCAATGAAGCATATTTTAAAATTAATTTTAATGGTGCCAGTAAAGAGTCTTTCTTTCTTTTGGAAAGCATTTTGCCCTCATTCTCTATTTATTTATACGCTATCTAAGACCTTTGCTTATAGTACTTACACTCCTTGTGTACCGAAGATTTCTTACACTTTTTAAAAGTGTTTCCACTACCCCAAGACACCACGTGATGCTGTGGTCAGTAATGTCATACATTTAACAGGGTAATTAATTGGTGGAAAGATCGTGTAAGCCTGGATTTTCCAAGATTTTTGTAATAGATTCTGCAGTGTAGCTTTAATATTTTATCCACCCTCTAAATTCACAGAGATTTGAGTAGAATAAAGAGAAAACACAAAAGGGCCAATTCACGTAACTTTTTCTTTCTCTTCCCCTTTTCCCCCACTGGAGTCATGCATCCACCAGAGGGCAATGCTGCCGCTGAGAAGCAGCTGATTCCTAAAAATTCAGAACTTCACTTCATCAAAGCACTTCGAGAAATTGCATGAGTAACCAGAGACAGAGAAATCCTGATCTAGCAGTTCATTAGACTGATTTTTGAATGAAGCAAAGGGGACTGATAGACAGAATCTTACCCAGAATAAACAGATAAAGCTGTGAAAGAATGGAAATTGGAGAGAAGAAAGCAGATCTTACCCAAAAAATTTTACCTTTGTTGGCAAAAGAGATTAATTGATTTGAAAGAAGAGTCCTAATTCAAATACTGGCAGTTTACCATGACTCAAGACATCAGTGGGATGTGAAGCTTTCCTATCTCGCTCAGCTTTGGTTTCTTCCCTCTACTTCCTATCAACAACGTCCAAAAAAGTAATTGCCGCCTGCCAGAGAAGCTACAAATTAGTTGATAGTCTTAATATGGATTCTATTTAGAGTCAGAGTGATAAAACTTTGCAGCCTCAAGCTGGCACTCCTCTTGGCAGCTGTGAATGCACCTGATAAGTACAGAAAGCAACCCACCTCCATAAATACAGAAATTGTTCAAGCTTGCAGGAATCGTGGCAAAAGATGAAGCACTCAAGCTACACCAGCTACAGCAGCACAAAAAATCTTTCATTAAAAACCCAGGAAACTCAAAAGAGAATCAGTGGCTCTCATTTAACTTCTCCACACTTCCAGGACAGCAGCTTTGAAAGGCCAGAGTTAAATCCCAACCTGACAGGCTGACACTGCTTTGTCAGTAGAACAGTATTGACTGCAGTGGTTTGCAATCAGGTGTGAAAGTGCTAATGGCAGTTTTCATCACAGCTCAGCTCCTCAGACGTTAAAAACCTTACAGTTCTCTCCTCTAATAAAAGAAAGAAGAAATAGTCACAGATTTATATATTTTGTCTTTCATGGAGAAGTGGCTTGTTGGCAATGAGGATTTCAAAGCATCTTTATGCAAAGTTTTGGTTTACTATCTGATTAGGGCACATTAGAACCACAAGCATTTTAACTTTCAGCTTACTATGAACTTCCCAGATACAAATATGCCCCTTTTTATCCTTCCATTGGTCTAACAGGGCAGGTGCCCACTGAAATTTTAAAAATTTTACAGGTTTAATTTAAAATTTTCTATGTGTATCATCAGAAAATTGCTACCTAGCAATAGAACATATCTATTCCTGTAAAACTAATCAGAAAATCTTTAAATTAGTCTCTTGACAAATACACATGCTACAACAGAAAGGCCCTGGAAGCCAGCCAGCTGAAGGAGAGACCATGGTTTGCTTCTAATATTTGCATTCAAGATTTATTAAGCAGAGGGATGTGTGTTATGAATAACGAACTCTGGCATTCCCAATTCTTGCATCCCTGCCACTGCTCAGTGATTAGTCCTGTAACAAACCTAATCAAGCTGGGTTCTCTTCATATCCTTTTCAGATTTGCCTGTCTCCTTTGTGACAGAGAGCCTTGGGGATCAATGCATTGCCCTGGTCTTGGAGGGTAGGCGAGGTCACACATTTCAAGGATTCAGCGTGGTTGGGATGTTACTTGTTATAGCAGACTTAACATCTCGTTTTTGGGCTGCCAAATCATATCCTAGTTAACAGCAAAACAAAACAAAAAACACCCACACACACCTTCTTTACAGATGCTTGTTTTCCAGTGTCCTAAAAACCTATTTAATTCCACTGAATATGCAGTTGAATGGAAACCTCTCTGGAAAATGCAAGTAAACTCAATGAAAAAGGAAAAGAAATAGCTCTCTGTAAAGAACTGAACATGAGGGGACCGATACTTTAAAAAGACAAAACTGGTCAACAAACTTGGCAGATGAAGTGCAACTGAAATGAGCCCCTTGGCTTTGAAATTTTTAACTGGTCATTCTAAGGGTTCTCTGCTAAGAGTACAGCTTTGTTCTCATCAGCGCTTTTGTTAGTTAGCTACAGCTAAGCATTTGCAGATAAATAAATCACAAGTTTCCATGAAGTATTTAAGATTTCAAGTCACTTGGTTTAAATCACATTTAGTCCTGTAAAATTAAAACAATTATTTGGTTACTCCATTGTACATTGCAAAATACAAAAGCGCGGCACCAAGTCTTAGCTCCAGTTCATTTGAGCTCTTCAGAGCTCTTCAGAGCATCACAATTATAGAAGTTCAGGGGTTTGATGGTTGGATACAAGGCTGTGCCATTAATGAAAATAATAGCTGAAGTCTGTGTGGTGCCAGAAAGATACATTTAATTCACAGTTCTGGTTCCATTCCTTACCTCTTCTCTTTGATTTACTGCATTTCTCAGGTGAAATTTTCCATATTTAGAGATCTGCCCATCCCAAAAATTCACCATTCATTCATTCATTCATTCATTCACTTCTTTTGTCCTTCTGACTGTCTATTTCAACATATTGTGTGAAATTTTATACGTTAATTGATGTTGCCTGAAAATGTAATGTTTCCTGCCATCACCTAGTGTAAAAGCAGATTAAAAGTCACCTCTGTGAGCTTTTCATAGGTTTAAAACCTTTTAGGACAACCCTGTGCTGGCCATGTTTAAAGAATCCAAGGCCATGGAATTGAGAAAAGAATACAGGATCCAATTCAGTTTTTGTAAAAGTTACAAACACACACAGAGCACTGACTGAAAAATCAACATCGGGCTTAAAATTTACAGCTCTGTATAGAGGTACTCATTTCTTGTCTTATTCCCCGTTGGTTTTACAGGGACCTACAGTGTGTTCCTGAAAAGTAGGGTTAAGGTATATCAGATGAGGCATCCACAAACAATGAGGAAATTATTTTGAATTGCAGCTCAATGCAGTTATTAAACACAGAATGTGGCCAGCAATAGGTCATTTGTGGTTTAAAATACCTAAGTATATTTCTGTGGTTAATAAATCTACACTTAGGGCTAAAGGGGTTGAAGCTGATATTTGTTTTGCATTCTATACCTCTGTATCAGTGTCCAATAGGCATGCTTTTATGGAATAGAACATTGCAACCACTCATCCCATTACACTGATTTTGTTACTTCCTATACCTGCACTACAGCTCCACATTCTCTGTAAAACAACTGACGTCCATCTGACATACAGACAGTATAAAGATTTATAAAGTGCAGCACAATTCTGCTATTCTAAAAGCAAACCAATTTAAAAAACAAGCCAATGCACATACACACACGAATTTATCAATTTGAAACGCAAATCTAACAACACAATTGGCCAAATGATCAATATTCTCCTATTTTCCCTAGATTAAAATGACAAAAAAAATAAGGCTACCTATATAGCATTATTCTGCACAGAGGGAACTTATGAACTAAATAGCTGTCATCAGATACTTGTCACGTAATAAAAACTGTGAATATTTTGATACTAAAATCAAAACTGCAATTATACTTTTAACTATGACTCATTGCTGATTTAGATTGTTGTGATTAAGGATGTTTCTTTATGCATACAAATTATACATTCAGTTTGCAGGCTGTGTGAGAATTAGGAGAGCCCAGCTAGACTGCTGCTAAGTACTTGAACTTTGTGAGTGATGTTCCTCGAAAACACAATGGCTGCTTCTTGAAATCTTATTTCTGAAAGAAATCAGGGGGTTTGGAAGTCTTTACATAAAGAGATGTATAGGCAATGTCTGTATTTTCTCATTTACTCATTTTTTTTTTTTTAAGAAAAACTTGGTAATCACAGTGAATTATTTCCCTGGGCAAAGAGTTGCATGTGGGTGGTTGAATGAGTGAAAAACAATTTTTGTACAGGAAATAAATTAAGAATAAGCGGTTTTACAACAATACTCCAACTAGTACTATCCATCACACTCAAAGGATATGCCATTGGAATAAACATTGCAAAGCAATGCAAATATGGTAAGTTACACAAACAAATCAATACCAGCAGACTGCTGTTGCGAGGCTGAATGCAAACAGCTCCTTTTATTAAAATAATCTCTGCTCCCCCACTGACCGCTACCTGTATTCAACAAAGGTGGACCAAGTTACAAAGATATTCAATACATTTCTATACATTGAATATCTAGGCACATTGAAAAGAAAGAGATTTTCAGAAACTTTCCTGTTTGAGAATTTCAAGAGCCACTCTGGCTGTCACACTCTCACCACCGGAGATTTTCACTGCTGAGACCAGAGCACCTTCCCCATGGGCAGCTCCAGAGAAACCCCAAGTATCCTGTTTGGCTCCCCATATACCCCACTCTCACATTTAGACAAAGTTTCCTGTTGGAGTGAGAGCACCTCTGGACTCAGGCTTAGAGGAAACCCAAAGCACAAGTGTTCAATTAAAACTTTTGGATAAGATGAAATACATGAAGTCACACCAAAACGAAATAGAAGTATAGATTTTTAACTTTTAGTAGAAATATATGTTAAGTGACTTCAACATTGAAAATGTTTAATGTGCCTTAAACATCGAAAAGCTGCAGCAGAGACCTTAAACATAGTTTTTACTGCAGCAGTGTTACCTTTTTACAGAATTTCTTTACTTTAGACAAAATATAGATAGAACTATACTGTTCACATTTTTAGATAGAGTGTTCACATAAATGATAAGAGCTGATAGAAACTATATATGCAAATCTGTGTAATACCTATGTCATACTTGTGTAAGACTTACGACTGTTAGAATTAGACTAGGATAGGTTAAGAAAAGAAAAACTAGAATCGTGTGTTAACCTCACTGGTCAATTAACAAATATAATCCACACTTCCATAAGAAAGAATTAGAATTAGAACTAGAATTAAAAGAAGAAGCTGTTTTCTGCTTAATATTTGCTTGCTGCTGCTGTTAATGCTTGACCTTATCATGTAACCCCTTCGAACTCTGCCTTCAAGAAAGCTATGAAACTATGAAATAAAGAACTCAGCAGGACAGCAGCCTCCTCTGCTCTCTCACCCTCGTCTGAGAAAGAAGGGTATCCCATTAAAAGCTCAACAGTTTCCTATACCAGTCCCACAGGCTGGATCCTTAAAGCAGTTTAACCACGGCACAGTAACACAGAAATAGCTCTAGCTGGAGCCTTTTGGGGACACCCCGGATATTTGTACCCTCACAGTGTGTGTAAGCCATAGTCAGGGCTCTTCCTGCAGTGCCATCGGCTCCTGCTGTCTCTGAGTGTCCTGTCACCTGGCTGCTGTCACAGGTCCCCGTGCCCTGGTTGTGCAAAGTGACAGTGTCGATCCACGGCCCCTTGCCAGGGGCTCCAGCATTTCCCGTCACCCAGAGCCCATCCTGCAGCTCCCACTTCTCCCACCCAGCTACCTGCACTAGGTGTGCTCCTCAACACCCCCTTAAAAACCCTCTAGAACCTCTCGGCATGTCACCAGCCTGTCTTGTCCCAGGCACACCTCCAGTTCTTGCACATCTAGCAGTTGTGTCACACTGGCCTCCCACAACTCCCCTCAGAACCAAAGCCCAAAAATCAGTGACCATTTCCAGTAAGTAGTAAAGCAACTCAAGGAAACAGCTGCATTCCACACCACAGTGCTCTGGCACCAGCAATACCCAGATATCTTAGCTGGAGAGAGCATTTTTTTTCAGACTCTCTCTCAGAAGAAATGAAGTGTTTTTCATCCTCACCTGTAACAAAGACAGCTCAATTATTCTCTTTTTTGAGTTACTTTCTGCCAGAGCTTCAGTTCTCAAGTGCTCATCCATACAAACATGCACCCTAATCTGCATTTGTCACTGTTATTTTTAATATGTAAGCCAATTATAGTTAGCTTTAAATAGAGAAGCCTAATGAGAAAATGTATCTCATAATTAAAAGGAAAAAGAATCAAGAACTTCCTGCCAACATTAACTGCTGATTTTACAGCAAGGTTGCCTACTCTTTTCTTCCATCTCTATATTTGAATTTTTGTGGCTTTTTTTCCCCTCCTAATTAAAAAAAAAATAAAAGTTAAGATATTTACTTAGGATTTCTTGAGATAAAGTTTTCCATGTAGAAACTTTTGCAACTTTTTTTTTTTCCTAATAGAAGTCTTTACATATTCCTTTCAAAAGCCTCAGCCTTGTAAAAAGGGAAAATATGTTTCTATACTGGCAAGAGTTCAATTACACATTCTAAACACTGTCCATAATTAAAGTATAGCAGACCATCTAAAATTCACTGGCTGTCCATTTATTAAGATTAAATATACATTTAAAGGAGAAAATTGTTTCTTCTTTGGCTATCTAAGTAAAGATCTATTTCACACACTTCTCTGTTCCAGACACAAAACTACAATTAACTTGACACTTCTTTTTTCTATTAATATAGCCCTGTCAGCAAGCTAGAATGTTCAGCATGCACTGTTCCTCTGTAGGCATATTAATGAAGAATTGCCTGCCACTGCAAAACATGTTAAATTCCAGCCTTTCCATATGGTCAGATACCATGTCAAAGAAGTTTCAGGGCAGTGATTTTTAAGCTCCATGTCACCCTCATGCCAATCTCTCTGCACTTAGAAACCCAGGCAAAAAAATGTCATTCGCAATAATTTGTGTAGACATTCAAAATTTCTCACCACATTTTCAGTTGAACTCCTCCTTGACTATTTTAAGGGGGGAAAAGAAAGAAGTGGAGATTAGAACTGGCAAACCCCCAAATTTCAAGTCTCTACCTCAAAGAAGATTTTAAAAACAGAGTTTACAGTTAAATATACATATACATATATATATATATATATATATAAAATTCCATACAACTAATGAATGGCTAAGGCATGAAATGGATTTGTAAGTGAAATTTTATAATATTCTGTTTCAGAAGTAGTAAAATGCACCCAGTCAATTCTTCAGTGAAAAGCAGCCACTGGGTTTCCCAGAGGACTGTAAAGCAGAGTAGCTCTGACAAATACAAGATTTATTCTACACTCTACATGAGGAGGGTGATTTTCAGGTCCCTGGCTTTACTGAGGCACAATGAGAAATTTACCCCAAATCTCAGCTGGCTCCTATGTTCAGAGTTCACAAGTATCCAAGGAATGCTGTAATGTGATTATTATTTACTTAATAGTGAACAAAACTGTTCTTTCTCAGACTGGCTCCCATTCAAAAGTTGTCATTCAGATTCCAATTATTGACAAATAAATATTGACAAATAGGTAGCTTTTGCACACCTAATGCCTTTAATGCAAAGCTGAGGCATTTAACTGACCCTAGAGTTACCAGCTTTAGAGTCATGAATTCTTAAGAATGGTGATACAAGTTGTTTCCATGGATTTAGTGGATTTAATGACTTTTATTTTTAAAAAAGGGCTGGGATGGAGGACAGAAAATGGGGACAGTAAAAGGCAAATGCTGACTTTGTAGAAAAGCAGTCTGATCTGGATCTTTTTATGGAAGAATTCTACCATGATTTTTTCGGTTCAGAAAACCATTACTTCCAGCACCTACAAAAACTTTCAGTGCATGTTACGTGACTACAAATTTCCTTGTAGTCAGAAAAGTCACTCAAACTCATGCCAAACCAAAACCATTATTTCAAACTAATATTTTCCAGTCAAGGTAAATCCTCTTTAAAAAAAGCGAGAAAACCCCTGAAACAACAACAAAAAACCAAATTATAAACACAGTTTTAGATTCATTTTGCTTTGACACTCACTAAAAATAGATGATTTTGACTGAAATGACAACATTGCAAAAAAGAATTGCTTAATTATGTTGAATATGAACTAAAGTTAATAAGATTCAATTACAGAAAGCATGTTTACAGCACTTACTTGAGCTTGCTACCACACAAGCTGTTCTACTTCTTAACTATTACGAAAACCATAACATCAAGACAGCCACATTAACAGAAACCATCCTGTTGTGGTCTCAACTTTGTGTCTTCCACTGAGCTGAATGAACTGGAGTCACAGTTTTGAGTAAAGATAGACAAGAAAAGTCTGTCATTTTACTGAGGCAGAATATCATATGCCTAATGACTCTGGCCAGCCCTAAAAAAGATCTTTCTTGTTCTGAACTTTACACATCTGCATCAGCCCCTTTTATTTTTTCAATGCTAGTCTGTTTTTCTGGTCATCCTTTCCTTTAGCTGGAGACAATAACTCTGAAGAGCATTATTGGGAAAAGCCTTCAGATCATTTGGGGAATGTGCAGGTTTTGATCTAAATATCACAAAAAATTCCTCCGAGGTCTGAAAAAAAATCACACCTGTTTTGAGGCCTGTTTGCTTCCTCACATGAATCTCAAAGATCATCCTCTGATTTTTACCTATGACAATAATTGACTATAAATCCAGTGCTATAATATAGTTATTTGTGGCTCCAAATATCAATGAGTACTCAGGGCTTCCATCTTAATTTTAGCTTTAAACCCCCACTGGTTGCTTTTTCTTTAAAAAACTCCTGGAAATGCATGTTCCTGACACAATAATTGCCATTACTATAAACTGCAGTCTACAACTTCTCAGAACAACACATATTGGGCAAAGGCTGAATCAGAGAATTAAGAACAGATTTTCAGCAGAGTTATGCTGTGCCATCTGTCCTCTAAGTTCTTGTTCTAGCTGGTTTTCAGTCTCCCAGGAGGAGACCAGTAAGATGGATATCAAAACACTGAGAAATAAGCTCCCTTCTCTCTGTCCTTACATACATCTCTCCCTTATTTTCCCTCCCTCACTCTCTCTTTTCTCTCCTCTTTTTCTCCATCTTTTTCTACTCTTTTCCTTTTCCACAGCCATAAGACCATCACAGCAGCAACGGGAAAGCAGTATAAATACCAAGCCTGAGGCGGCTTTAAGTAAGAGATGCCCAGCCTCAGGTGCATCAGTGCATCACGGAAACCAGCGCAGACGCCTGACTCTGTAAAGCTGAGATGCAGCACCTGCATGTTCACTTGGGAACGGTGCTAGGACACTTGTCATGCCCACCTGTCCCCTCACCTGATGCACAGAAACCTGTCTGCGCCTGTGGCTCCTTGCAGGCACCTGCCACAGCTCCATGCCTTGTACCAGATCTCTTTTCCCCTGAGAACAGAGGCAGGGGCTTGTCAAGGTCTCTGTTGTTCTAACCCAGTCTCTGATTTCTAACCACTAATTCAGTCCCATCAGAACAGAGTTTGTTCAGCAAAAACTGTGGTTAATCAGGGTGCAGATTTTCCTAACAGTCTGCACCTATTTTAAACATTTCATCTGTTTACAAATTTTTCTAAGACAATTTATTTGTTCATAATCTGAGGAGCCTGCTTGGACCCACAAATGGTAATTACACAATGTGAAAAATACATACACCAAATATATGCATAGAGAGGACATTTTTAAATTTTTTAAACATCCTGATCAATTATAGTAATTAACATTAGCTGGTCAACATCACCTAAATGATAGTGCTTCATTCAGAGGAATAAATGGAACCAACAATTATATCAAAGCTATATTTGCTTCCAGCTGATGTGCTGATACCACACGAAAAATCTGCCTATTTTCTGTGATTCCTTAAATACCTTTCTCTGTAGTATGCAATCTGTGAACTGTCTTTTAAAAATGCAAATCAAACTGAAGAACTCACTGGTTTCTTCAGCAAGTGTGTGTATTGAATGCTGGAGAAGAATTAAAGCCACTTCTCTCAAAAAGCTGCAAACACACAGCAGTGTGGACTTCTTCAAAAATAATGAAAACAAGGGAAAAAGACCAAAGTGTTGAAATACCCTGAGCACCTCATTATCGCATAGAAGGAGTAAAATACAGAAAATAAAAGGCTGAGCAGTTGAGGTAATACTATCATAGAATAGAATATAAACATAGAATCGTTGAGCCTGGAAAAATCTAATCTCATAGACTCTTTCCTTTCTGCTGTATTGTATTTCCTGCTAAGCTGAAGTCCCCCAGGAGAATGTGGGCTAGGAATTGTGACACTTCTCCCAGCTGCTAATAGACTATTTCATCTGCCTCTTGAGCCTTGCTGGGTGTTCTGCAACAGGCTCCCACCAGGATTCTCTGCCTTGCTGGCTTTCCACCAGATTCTTACCCATAAACACCCTACCTTGTCATCACTGTAATTAAACATCTTGAAACAATTGAGACACTCCCCAACATTCAGCACTACCCCATGGCCTCCCCTTCCCTGCTGATCCCTTCTGAAGAGTTTATAAGGATCCATTGCAGCACTCCAGCTGTGACTCATCCCACCATGCTTCCACGATGCCTGTGTCACAGTTTTCCTGTGGCGCGGTGGCTTCCAGCTCCTCCTGTTTTCTGCCCACGCCGTGTGCATTGGTGGAGATGCACTTCACTGGGGCTGTTGATCCCACCACCCTTTAGGAGGGAGAAGCCTTAATCCCTGCGACTGTTCCCAGATGTTTCCATGGTTTCTAGCATATCAATAAGCCTGTATTTTTGCTGCCATGTGGAGCTCTGTCCCCTCACTGCACTGAGACAGCAGACTGAGGGACCTCCATAGCACACCTGCACCCAAAGCATGTTGTCCCCATGCTTATCTCTACTGATCCTGGCTTTAACCCTTTCCCCCTTCTAATTTAGTTCAAAACTCTTTCAATGAATCCTGCAAATTTCTTTGCAAAGATCCTTTTCTCCCTTTGGGACAGGTGTGCCTGTCGGTCATGGGCAGACTTGCTCTTATATAGACCGACCCATGATCAAAACACCCAAAATTCTGCTGGTGACACCAGGCTCAGAGCCACATCTTGATCTGCTGGCTCTTGCTGGTTTTTCCCTCATCATTTGTTCCAAAAGGAAGGATAGAGGGGAATGCTACTTGCAGTCTTGTTTTCTTAACTAGTTGCCCCAAGGTCCTAAAGGCTCTTACTGATTACTCTTGGACTTCTTGTTGGAACTTCATCACAACCTATCTGAAAAATAAGTCATGGATGATAATCTGAGGGCTTTACCAGGATAGAAAATATTCCAGGTATATAGGTAGGTATTACTATAGCATTAGACTTCCCAGTTTGCGGCTATGTCAGCATTAGTTTTAAAAGTGCCACGGCGCATGCAAAATACTTACTTTGTTTCAGTCTGTCTGAAGGAGCTGCTCAGTCTTTCACTAAGCTTCTGTCTGACTTGGTTACTCTGTATGACATCTAGAATAGAATGGACTGACTGCTAAGCATCTGAAATTTTGTCTCCAGGTAAAGATACATAGTATAAGACCATGGTTTCAAACAGGGTTGAAGAAGGCAGTGTGGATAATTGTATGTTTGCTCTGCTGTTTGCCAGCATTGTCGTCCTCTATTTTCAGTACAAATATAATTTACCCACTGTGTTATACTGAAGATGTACATTCTGATGAAATAAAATCAACTACAGAGGACAGCAAATATCGGTAATATTTTATCCTGCGTTTTCAACTGCTATTTCCTTATAGTCATAAAAATATTAAAAAAAATTGATAGTACAACCACAGGATAATTATATAATCAATCATGACCTTTTTTGTCAATAGCTTCAGGAGTTTTTCTATGTGGTCTCTATAATCTCACCTCCATGAAGTGATGCAATCTGATGCAAACATCACAGGATCTAATTTTCCAGCAGCAGATGCAAACAGATTGTTGCTGAGACGTATGTAACTCATGTTCACATTTCCCCAAATAGGAGAAGCTAATGTATTACCTGCCTTGTACTCCGAACTCACCTTAAATCTACATAAAATACTTTTTTTCAATCAAGAAAATAATTTACCTGATTACAGGTGTTAAAACATTACATAACATGTTGTTACATCAACACATAAATGTTGATTTGCGTTTCTGTACGGTGACAGCTTAATGAAGGTGAATTGCTTCCTAAGCGCCAACAGGCTTGAAGCATTGAGCACCTCTCTAGGAAGCCTGTTCCAGTGTTTGACCACCCTCCCCATAAAGAAATGTCCACTCAAAACCTACCCTGACAGAGCTTTCAACTATTCCCACACATCCTGTCACTGGACACCAGGGAGAAGAGCTCAGCACCTCCATCTCCACTTCCCCGCCCCAGGAAGCCGCAGACAGGAATGAGGTTGTCCCTCAGCCTCTTTTTTTCCAAACTGGGCAAGTCCAAAATCCTTGCCCGCTGCTCATAGGACATTCCTTGGAGCCCATTAACCTACAAGGGTTTTCTTGCCCTCCTGTGGATGCATTCAAGGACCTCCAGATCCTTCTTAAATTGTGGGGCCCAGAACTGCGCACAACACTGGGGATGAGGCTGCACCAACAATGAATACAGTGGGATAATCACCTCTTCAGACTCAGAATCACTTCTTTAGGCTGGTTTGTAATGCTTTGTGCTCTGATCAAGAGCAGATGATCAGAGTACAAAAAAACCCAAGCAAGTTTCAGTAACATTTTTACCCAATATGGAGTATTATTTTGTCACATACCTTCAGGTGAGGCAGGTGATACCTGCATTGATACCTGTTTATTTCATCTTTAAAAGAATAACAGATGATTAACCTTTAATTTCCTTAGTAAGCTGAATGAACAAGACAAAAATATAATTTTTACTTTGCAGATTGGTCCCATGAGCATGACACTTGAGAGGAATACACATCACTAGCTAGAAGTTATATCCTCTACCATAAACATTATCTAGTTAAAAAATAATGTTTTGCAAAATACCTTGCTCTACCTAAAATGATCTTCTTGCATTTCTTTCTGGAAAAATAATTTGTCACAGGTTTTGTCTTTGAAAAAAAGTTGTTTTCAACATGTTCCTTAATATTCTCTTTGGAAATCTCAAAGTTGTTCTGAGAGTATTGTCACGTGTATGAAAAAAAGCGCAAGATCTTCTCACCAGAGATGAACACAATCAGATTTCTGGCCTATGGGAGATGTTGGTTTCATTTGGTTTTATCCTCAGTTGACATGATAATGTTACTTATTTGATACACATTTTAGAAAAGAGTTTCAACAAAGTCCTGTTGATGATAATATTTTCTCCAGATGCAGCTTTAAAATTAGCTAATGCTCAAAATACTAATATACCCATTAAAAATTTTTGTTTATTTTCAAATTTTATATTCTATTTCAGACTGTACAGAGTATTTATATAAGTAACTTAAAGAGAAAAACACACCATTTTTCTACTAAAATTACCAATATTTCCGGTGTATTTAGTTTTGCTTTTTTGTAAAAAAAAATTCCCATATAAACTTATCAATATTAATTTTGGCATTTTATGAATTAACAAAGACATTTCAGTTTTGAAATTTATTGCCTTACACATACTATTAAATGATCCTTTGGAGTTTTTATATTTAATCACACAACAGACTGATAAATTTATATAAACTCTGAATATTGGTTAAAAGCTTTTTTCTTGAATGGGTAATTGAACATTTAGGGTTGCTGAAGGGTAGACTTTACAATTGCCTGACTCAGGTGCAGTACAGAGTAACAGTAATTCCCAAAGATGTGATGGACAACTGGACAGGTTATGGAAAGGGAAGAACCTTCCTGGGTACAGGCATTATCTTCCAGACTTCGTTATCAAAGTATTACCCTGGAATAATTACTACTCGGATTAAAACCAGTGACATGTCAAAGTGACAATGCAGCAACCTGATGAGTGTATTTAATTGAGAAATCACATCCCCAGAGTATTCAAGTCACTAAGCCATTATAATAATTAACCACATCCCCTGTCATTTTTTACTGTTTATGAGACAACTGAGATTTCTTCCGTGCACATCCCTATTGATTGGCAAGTCTGTCCCTGGGACACGTCAGTCCTTCCCTAGAGTTTGCTTTGGGAACATCCATTTTATCATGCATCTCTATTACTCTTATAAGAAATTATTTCACTTATTTGTATTTTTAATTCGTGTGACATTGTTATCATGATACTAACTAAAAGGATGGCATTCAAAGAAAGAGGCATAGTGCACACATTTTGAGGATCATTTCAGTACCCTATTATGAAAAATTGTTTACAATGATTACAGAGTTTATTTGTGCATTTTCAAAGTTTCAGCTTCAAGGAGAGTTTCAACTCAGTTTTCAGATGGCCTCTAGATACATTCTAGGTGGAAATTACTCAGATGAAGAAAGAGAAGATTACAGGCATTTAGATCCCACTCTTTTAAAAAGCATGAAAAAAGCCTGATGCTGCAATGCCACATCAGTGGGGAAAGGAACAGTTTACTTTTGTCCTTCCATTGCCTCTTCCAAGCTGTGCTGTTTTCCCAGTGGGACTGTCGAGCAGATTGGCTCAGGTGCTCAGAACATTAAAGAAAATTAATTAACATTCAGCATGTGGAAATATAATAAACGTATTTGTTTGCACCTGCAAGATAGAACTTCTTAGGTGATAATACTGGCATCAAAATCTTGTGCTTTAAAAGAAAATGTTATTTTACTGATTTTACTAAGGGACCTCTTCGCACTCACTGTTATCTACTCAGTTTGGGCGCCTTGCTCAGGCCAATTTTGCTAGGTAGTGATGCAAACTTCTTTTGACACAGCAAAAAAAGATGCATTAGAATAGCCATAATCACGTAATAATAATAGTAATAATAACAGGAACAATTATAAATACCTTCTGTACTTCACCTGCTCTATGTGAGAGCATGCAGTAAGGCCCGCTTTAACAGAACTCCTCCCTCAGTCAGTGAGCGCAGAGGGTGCTAATGGAAATGCCTTTTCGGATGTACCAGGCACATTTCCTCTCATCTTGAAATGCCAATTTTCTCAAGAAAAATGGGCACTGAGCTTTGCAAAGGTGAGCCAGTTTTGCTTGCAGGACTTCAGGTAATCTTGGCATAATATAAAAATATTATTAAATTAATTTCTGATATCTTTACCACTTGGAACATTAAAGACTTAGGGACTTCCTCATATATAATTTTATATAGATAAAAAAATTTCTTTTCAAATGAGGATCTAGCACAAAAATGAATCAGGTTAGGATAATCTGGTATGTTTTAATCTATCTCAGCAGGACTTTTAACCTATGGTTATTATTCCAATACTATAACAGTAAAGTTAATAAGTTTCTATATAAAATTTTGGCATGATTTTATAAAGGTTATAAACAAACCCATCATCAACTGAAGTCAACAAAATATAAATCAGCAACTTGCTAAACACAAAGCATAAGATCTAAGGCAACTGAAGTTGACTAGGACATGAGATTTAACAGATATATGCACTTTTCATTTGCAGTTTGAAACTTAAATTAACCAACTTCAGCTGTTTAAAAGAGCAGTTTAGTATCTACCTAACAGTTTGTATAGAGATCTCCAGTTCCTATGTTTTGCAAGAAAATGTTTTAGTTACATTGTTTTATAGAACTCAAATCCTGTTTTTTTTTCTCTAACGTGTAATTTTAGACTAAAAAGAAATAGAGGATAGATGGAGAAAAAAAATCCCTGAAAGTTTCTGCTGTAGAATGGTGATTAGTGAGAGGACAATGTAGCTATGAAATGGTGAAACTTGCTGATAGAAATTTACATGAAGATCCCATATTAAGGAAAAAAAACCCAACATTAAAATTCAATTAAGTCTTGTTTTTAGAACGAAGTGAACCTAATTACTGATGTTTGTGTACTTTTTACTACAGGTTTTCTTTTGTACATCTAATTAAATGTCAACAACCAATGAATTGGTCACTATGAAGAGATAATTGACCACTATGGCTCATTGACTTTCACTTAGGGAAGAGAGAGATACCACATTTTACAAAGGTTGATTGTCTCCTGCCAAGAGTCATCTCCATTTAACATTTCTGTAAATGGAATATTTATTCCCATTTGTGCAGCTGGGAGAGTTTTACACTGCTTTTGTTCTAAAAGAAATTAAAAACCTACTTGCAGTGCCACAGACACATATCAAGGGAAAACTGACAAACATATCTAATTGAAAAGTAGGAAAAGCCTCAGTTAAAATAAGTTTTTTGTTGAGATAAAGGTCAATGAAGTTGTAATGGAAGCCAACAAAGCTGTGATATATTTATGACTTGGCAGTTTGCTGGAGTGAATTGGTGCAGACCCAGCGACTCCAGCTGAAAGCGTAATTATCAAAAAAAGGTACCAGCCTGCTCTGCAGCTGAAGTGTTTGCATTTTCCTTATGGTATTTACACTCCTCTCTCAATCTGAATATTATAGCATTTTCAAGAAACAAAGCAACCTTTTTTTTTTCCCCTAAACACATGTATTTTTCTGTTTTCAAAAAAAAAAAAATTCTTTCCCCCTCTTTTTTCTTAGTTATTGCCCAGTTTGCAGAAAAAGAATGAAATTTCATCTTTGCTTTCAAGCAACATGAAGTCCCACTCTTTGACTAATATTTGGCCTTTTCTCAATGAACCATGTCTTCAGAGTTTAAGGAAAGAGGCCATTAATAAAAGCCCAAAGCCAGTTATAGATTGTCACACCTTCCTGCCTGAAGAACATAATTTATAACATTTATTTTCTACTCCAAGGTTAAAAGGCTGAAATTATGGTCTGAGGGATGAAAAAAAAAGACATAGATAATATCTTAGAATGGAGAGAATGTGGAGAGAGTAATTCATTTTTATAATTTCTCACATCAATTTACCTAAAAAATAAGATTGATCTACCACATCTGTAAACAAGCTTGAGAAAGAACACAAAAAAGTACAGAGAGTATTGGAAATAAAAACTGTTTGATAAACTAATTTTAATTTTTGTAATATGGGAATTTATCATCTTTTCAAGCTATTCTGGTCACTGCAAAAACAGAATATGAAGACAATTCCTACAGAAATTGTAACAGACAAATTTTTTGAGAGATTAGCAAGTGGTATGCTGTTCAGGAAAGCTGCATTTCATGAGTTTATGTGGAAATACTGAGGATTTGCTGCATCTGGAATTTACAATTGGAAGATTTCTGAGGTGGTAAAAATGCATCTCCAGGGATGGAAGGAGACATATTAGTGTTCAAGAGGTGACCAGGGCATCTGTACTGAATAATTAACTTCATTACAGAGAAGAAAAACAAGCAGTTTCTAATTTCTTTGCAAAAATGGGGAGCAGAACCTTTGCTGTGCTCTGGTTTTGCTATCTGACACCCTACAGCTACTCCCTGACCTCAGCAGAGACACCGGGTAACACTGACTTCAGCAATTGTCTTTTCCTATACTCAGAACTTCTGAAGATTTTTGAAAGCAGACATGAACAGTTTTTGTCAATAAATAATTCCAATTCAGCAATAATTTCATAGATGATATACAGGTTTTGCTCTTAGCAGGCTATGCCCAGTACTGGTAGGGTGCCAGATTCAATACTAATTCTGTCCCAGTTTTATACAATTTTTTGTTTTTAATATTTCTTCTTCACTCTCATATCTCAGAGTTATGTGCTGTAAGTCTTGACTAATGATTGATCAGAACAAATTTTGTGCTTTAGAATTGCTGCAGTGGTATAAAAATTTCATCTTCATTGTCAATGTGAAATTGTTCACATAAAGCAAGGGGGTATTTAAAGATTTCTTTTGGAATTACATGGCATATGCATGATGCAAACTCAAGAGCGTTCATCAAAATTTACTAACCTGGAGAAAAAAAACAGATTTTAAGCTATCAGAAAAGTCTGTATGTGACCTGAAAGAGGTTTAAACGTATAAACTTTTGGTCATACATTAAATCCTCACAATGAGAGGTAAAATACATAAGAAACAGAATTTCTAGTCTTGGAAAATGTAACTGACAACACCCCAGTATAATTTTTTTAAAAACCTTTCCGAACTGTGCTACATGCAGGGTATATATGTGTCTCCCATCTGCTCCTTGAGATGAAAGTGAATTATCTAGTCAAGAATGGGAAGGAACTATCTGCATCAGTGATTCCTTGTGTCTAAACTAGCTAAGCTTTTCTCCAGAAAAGCAGAGTTTTTTTGTTTTTTTCTTTTAGTCTGGGCCTGTTGTTTCTGGGAACCGTGCCAGTATCTCTATGTGACATTTTGCTTACCATCCTGGTATAATAGGTGGGAAGTTTCTGATCTTTTTCACAATGTAGAACTACCCAGACAATTTTGTAAGCACAGTCAAATAATCCCTTGCTAAAATCTTCAGGAGGCAGTTAGGCATGGAACTCTGTTGAAAATACCAGTGAGCAAAAGGACATGAGGAGCTTTGTGTCATGGCTACTTGAACCTTGCCGTCCAAATTTCTGTTTAAATTCCTACATTATAGATCATTTAATTATGTGAGGCAAGGAAATGAATTATTAAAAATCATATTATCAGGCAAGTTTTAGAAAGGAATAAATAGTCTCCCTAAGAAGCCCTTAAATCAGAGAGGAAACTCGTTTAAAATAGACAGGACTCTTAAAGCAAATAAAATATTTTTTGTACATTCCTTTTCTTAAAAAATTCCCTATTTGTTTCTGCCCACAATATTTTCAGAGACGGATAAAGTATTACAATTCTATAAAGCCCTCATGAGTCAAGCTTACTAACACTGTCAGTGAAAACAATTTGGCTATCTCTCTGAATATTCAAGGGATAAGGGATGGAGTTGGGAACAGATTAATTGGTGAACAGTTCCAGTATTAAATCTGTCTTTCAGCATTTTATATGACCTTTAATAGTTCTTTTATGAGGCTATAATTTACATCAAGACATTGGACTCACTGGATTAAAGAAATCTTTTTGTGACAGGGAGTAACAATATCCTAATTTTAGGCATACATGTAATCTCAGTTGCAATCAATGATGCTTTAACTGGTGGTGATCCCAAGTATTTAATGTCCTGTAGTGGCCAACCGTCTTTATATTACAAATTCCATATAGAAAAATGTTTCTAATGGAGATAGATAGCTTCAGTTTTTGGGTTGGGTTTTTGTTTTTGTTTTTTTTTTTTTTTTTTTAAAACACATGTATATTTACAAAAGTGGGAAATGAAGCTAAGGAAATAGTTCCCATTTAGGAGATGTGATGTACAACAATCTCAACTCCCACTACTCTAATGAACAAAGCCGGAAAACCCAAACCCAGACCTCAGAATACAAAGGACTAAAATGAAGAGCTGAGAAATCATTTTGAAATCTCTTGAGTTTCAGTCTAAGCAAGAATCAAAATTGAATTCTATTTTCTTAGCATACAGCCGACATCTCAGAACCATTTGGGTTAGATAATGGATATCAGAAAAACCAACACCCAAATACAGAGGTCTTTGTGCATTTAATACACAGGTAGGCTCATCTGAAGCAAAATGTGCTAGGAATAAACTTGGAGAAACTTCAGAAGGTGGCCAAATTCACATTTTGAAACCCATTAAGAGAGCTTCCCCAATGTTCTGAAGGCCTAAAAATAAAAAAGCTCTTTAACTGTATAATCTCAACAATACCTGATTCACACAATGAGTACTTTTCCTTTAACACATCATCTGTACTGTGGGGCTGGTATCTCCTGTGATGTTTGAATTCTGCTTTTGCAGAAGCCAGACTTTTTGAAAAATACAACACAGTATTTTAAAT
Organism: Ifrita kowaldi; assembly: GCA_013398055.1. Lineage (NCBI taxonomy): Eukaryota > Metazoa > Chordata > Aves > Passeriformes > Cinclosomatidae > Ifrita > Ifrita kowaldi. Next base: position 1,012,275 of record VZRS01005848.1, read on the forward strand.
GATTTCCATTCTTTCTCTCCCTCGAGAACTGGACATCAAAGATTTATAACAGGCTATGATAAAATGATGCTGAACTGGCAATACTCTTCTTGAAAGAGAGTGGCCCCAAATGGCCCCAAAGTTTAATAAATGAGGTAAATATTAACCCTGATGTACAGGCTTTTCTTCAGAATACATCTTTAACACTAGTAAAAAATTCTGAGGATTGCACTAATTTCCCACAAAGAATTGAAGCAAATAAAAATAAACATACATACAATCAAATACAGTCCTAGAGGTTTACATTCAGACAGAACCAAATTTGATAGAAACTGCCTGGTTTATGTCTGCAAAAGCCATCTTTGTCACAGGATGACAAATCCAGAGGGGGAGTACCATCCTACACCATCCTAACAGTTCAACAGGGACTATGTCATCCCAAATAATTATTTTTTTAACAATTTCATTCTTACCTAGAGTGATCATTCATGGGATTTCAGCTTTCTGTCTGGCTTTGGACTTTTCCACAGACTTGTGTGCTAGAGACAGTCACAGCTACTCCTTCCTCTCCTCTTTAGCCAACTCCTAGTCTGGGATCCTTATGCATACTAGCTGAGCAGCTAATAGAGCACTTAATGCTTCTTTATGTGCTTCCAATAAGCTCCACCCTTTTGCTTGCATCATAATATTTATTGTGATAATAACTCACACTGATGTTTTGGGTACAGTTTTACAATTAAGATTCAGCCACGTAGCCCTGAAATGACTTGGTCTACAAGTGACCTCTGAAAGACTGTGTGAAAGACAAACCTGCAGCTACAGCTTATTTATGCCTGGACCACTGCATTATTTCTAAAATGCCTTTTTAAAATGTAGGACCATATCTGGGATGAGTATCATTGCTATCCTGCTGGCTCACATGGAAATTTTAAGCAAGGAAATAAGACGGACAAATTCTGTGCATGAGGAAGGGTGTGGCCAGCAGGTCAAGGGAAGTGATCCTGCCCCTACTCCGTGCTGAAGATGCTGCATCTGGAGTGCTGCATCTGGTTCTGGGCTCTCCAGTTCAAGAAGGACAAGGAATTACTGGGGATGGTCCAGCAGAGGGCTATGAAAATGGTAAGAGGACTGGAGCATCTCTGTTATGAAGAAAGGATGAGGGATCTGGGTCTGTTTAGGTTGGGGAAGAGAAGACTGAGACAGGACTTTAACAATGCTTACAAATCTTTTAAGAGTGGGTGTGTATAGGATGGGGCCAGAGTATTTTCAGTGGTGCTCAGTGACAGAAGAGAGGGCAATGGGCACAGACTGAAACACAGAAGGTTCCATCTGACTATGAGGAAAAGATGTCTTTACTTTGAGGGTGGCAGAGCACTGGAACAAGCTGCCCAGAGAGGTTGTGAAGTTTTCTTCTTCTCAGATATCCCAAACCTGGCTGGGCGTGATCCCAGCACGCTGCTGTAGGATCCCATCCCAAGCTGCTGTAGGTGAACCTGCTTTGGCAGGGGAGGTTGGACTAGATCTCCACAGATTCCTTCGAGCACCACCTGTGCTGTGATTCTGTGAATTTGGATTTGAAAAGGGTTTTATCACTTTCAGCTTCCCCTGAAACTACTTCATCTTTGTAGGGAGCAGATGTTCAGCCCTGCTGATATATGGCTGAAACATATGGCTGTGGATCTTCAAGTTAGGAAAGATATAAATAAAATACGCATGACTTGAAATAATACCATACAACACTATATATAGAGCTGCCTTAGCAAATGTTCAAATTAGGATGGCTATACGTTTATTAAAAAAAAAAAAAAAAAAAGATTATATTGTGATATTGATGCACCACAGGGAAAGAAAGAAGATAGTTTAGTATTGGGTGAAAATCCATGCCAACACCTTGTCTGCCTGCAACAGCCTGATCCTAAAAAGACCTCAAAAGATGTAAAATCTTGGGCAGCGATACACATTTCTTAAGATCTGTCAGCAGAGAACGTACCAAAAATCCCAGCTGTTCTATAAAAGTATTTGTGAATTGCTTCATCAAAATAGTAATTTAGTCCTTAGACTAGAAATGAAAAATTATCTTTTAAAATCTAAATGTATATTAAGAAATAAAGTAAAAGCTATGATTTTTTTTTCCCAAGGTAGATGTTAATGCAAACATTGCTTTAGAAATAGTTGAAAAATGTACTCAGATGTCATGGTCAATTCAAATCCTTTTTATTAGAAGTAGCTTTGCAGCTGTCTCTAGCATCTGTTGGCTCAGGTGACAGGAAGAGTCTGTGAGTTGGTTCATCACCTTAGTACATAATGTAAAATTTCTATGAGGCTAACACAATTTTTTCAATTCATAGGATCATACTATATTTTTTTGAACAGGAATCAATTAAAATACCTGCCAAGTAATCCAAGAAAATGCCAAGCAAAAAAGTCTCAGATTAGAAATTAGGAAGAAACTCTTTACTGTGAGGGTGGTGAGGCACTGGCACAGGTTGCCCAGAGAAGCTGTGGATGCCCCATCCCTGGAAGTGTTCAAGGCCAGGTTGCATGGGGCTCTGAGCAACCTGCTCTAGTGGAAGGTGTCCCTGCCCATGGCAGGGGGGTGGAACTAAATCATCTTTAAGGTCCCTTCTAATCTAAACATTCTATGATTCCATGAAATCATCACAACTGTCTTCCAGATAGTGAAAAAAATAACATAGACCTTTCCTTGAAAGAATGGGTAGTGATCTCAATGCATTTTCAGCACTAGGAAAAAATAGCACTGTATTACTTTCTATTTTTGTAGCTAGACGTAATTATAACATACATTAGATTAATTAGTTTGGCCCATAAAAATCTTGGAAAAATGGCTGCTTTTTTAGTAACATTCTGGCCTTGCATGCTTGAGCTTGATTTGATATGGAGGGAGGGAGCAAGAGAAGGCCTTTGCTCTGATTCTCAGTGTGACCAAGGTGGAAAATATGGAGCAACTGCAAAACAAGTTAAGTGCATCTGCACCAGCAATTACGAGCAGTCAGAGGACACTTGTATACTTGTAGTTATGTGGAAACTCTTGATTGTTATAAAATGAGAAGCAGGGTCACATTTACCTACTGTATTTGTCTTTGTTTTCTATCAAAACAAACTCAAGTCCAACAGTATCCTAAATATATTACAGCACACACATCTATTTAGAGCCTAGAAAGAAGATTTCTTTCTCTGGAAATAAGAGTGCTCTCACAGCATCTCTCACATTTGCAGATAAATGTCAGGAGGTCCATACACTTTTTCCACTGTAAAAAGGAAGGTATATAGCTTCTCATATTCACAAAAAGAGAGATTGGGTATTTATAATGTTTATTATAAACATTGGTTTAAAATGGTTAATGGTCAAAAAAATGGTTATTATGAATAGCAATTAAATTGAAATAAATATATAGCAATAGAATTAAGTATAATAATTCTTCAAGTCACAGAAGCATTTAGGCTGGAAAAGACTTTTAAGATCATCCAGTCCAACTGTTAATCCACCACTAAACCATTTCCCTAAGTGCCCCACCTACATGACTACTAAATGCCTTCAGGGATGGTGTCTCAATCCTTCCCTGGGCAGCCTATTCCAGGGCTTCACAACCCTTTCCAGGAAGAAAGTTTCCTTCATATCCAATCTAAAACACCCCTGGCACAACTTGAGACCACTTCCTCTTGTTACTTGGGAGAAGGTACCAAACCCCACCTCACTACAAACTCATTTTAGGTAGAGGGCTGAAATAGTTATATAATTATATAAATTGTATTAATTATTAAAATTAATAGAAATAGTTCAGAAAACAGCACAGAAAAGCATTGCAACAAAAGTAAATAATTTTTTTTTTTGAGGGGGAGGAAAGAACACAGGGTTAGAAGTTGTGTTTCTTCCCTGGAAGGTTAAATTAATGAAACAGTTTAAGAATCATCTATCCTTTCATCTGTCACTGCCGTTGAATGTGGGTCAGTGTTAAACTGGGTTAGAACACAACTCTCTGTTTCCCACTGCACGTTCTGGTTTGTGATCTCAGAAACCCCTAAACGAAGCCCAAGTGAGCAAGGTTTGCACACACTTTCAGTGACTTCTTGAGTCTCTTTCTTTCCTATCCATATGTAGGTGAATCTCTACATATCTCTGCAGCATACTCGACTTATTTCTAAAGCTCAATCAAGTAGTCAGAGCCTCCCAGAAAAAAATGTCATATACTTAAAGAAAATACCCAATATACATGGTATTAGTCTGCATTTAGAAGTGAACTAGCAAATTCCCCTGGCCAGGGTGCATTTTACAAACGTAGAAGCCAATTCTGCAATGCAATGTGATGAGGTAAGTCCCTGCGGCACATGTGATGATCAGGCTGAGCATGTGGCCCAAGAAGGCTCCAGATTGCATCCAGATTTGTAGCCGCGTATCCTTTTTTGATTATGATTCAATGAATCTCACATCAACGCTATTTTGGTAATAGCCAACATTGACAAAATGTGTCACTTCACAGAAAGTTCTGAAAACCCAGTTTTTATGGGATTTAAAAAAAAAACAAAAAGTTTTTAAACTCCAGATTTTCCTGTAGAGGAGGAATTATCACAAGGATCACAAAGGCCTAAAGCAAATATAAAGATTTTTAAATTTTATTGCTCTGCTACGGACTTATGATATGCGGATTCCTAAAGGTAAAAAAAGTACCTCTGAAGTCAGTATATTACCTAGTAAACAACCTTTCAGTTGCTTTCCTTGGCTTACTTCTTATGATCTCCAAAACCACTTAAAGAACTTTCTTAATTTAAATAAAACTCAAGGTGATAAGGTTTACAGGGTTCTCTCCAACAGAGCTGGAGCATGGTAGCTTTGTTCAAACTCTCATTAACAAGGAACCAATCAAATAAAAAACATACTTAGATGACAGAAACCAAAGAAACCTCTATGTCTTGTCTACACACACTTCTCCCTGAGAGTGCTCCTGTGAGGTTCTTGGTTCCACTCCAGCTGCTACATTTAAATAAATACAACAACAAAACCAAGAAAGTCATTATAATGCAATTTGCAGCAGAAGCTGAAAATGCTCACCCTTAGTCTGGCTGTCTTCAGTGTGGAGTAGAGATGTTAACCATGGCAACGGTGAATAAAGATCAAATCCTTAACTAGTGTACACTGTCAAGATGGAGAGGTTGTCTATAACTAACAGATTTTTGAAGAAATAACCCAAACCATCAACTTAAAAATCTGGTTCATGAAGCTTTTTCAATGACTATTAAGATGATTATTTTAAAGGGCTATTATTTTGGGCTCCTTTTTGCACAGAATATATAAGCATCCATTACTGTTGAAAAATAGAAATACTTTTAGCAGTACTTTATTTGCTTTTCTAATGTATTTATTAATATAGACTCACTCTTCAGAGCACCTTATCCATGACTTAACAATATATGTCAAACATCACTTGAAATCAAAACTGAGGAAGATACTACAAAATAAATATATCTAGACAGATTTACTATAAAATAAATATATCTCCTCTCTAACTCAGCTTGATTGTTCAGGTCTTATTTTAAGGTTATATGAGAGAGAGGACACAGTTCTCTCTCCTGGGAGGTGTTGGTTTGCTTTACTACTGATCCCTGCTCAGACATGTGCATGAAGACAACATTAATTTATGGAAGAAACTCCCCAAATCTGATTTTTGATTCTTGCCTTTCTCCCTCCTTACACAAGCTTCAGCCACGACACTGCTCAGGTGAGGTTCTGAAGCTACACTGAGGCATTGTATTTGAATAAATAAATGCATCAATAGCACGGAGCTCTTGAGGAGCACTCAAATTGTCCTAAAATTTAGTGTTGTTTATGACAAATACCCATCAGCATCCTGCTACATTCCTGCCACACGATACCTGTCAGCATGTTCAAAGTGAAAAATCAGCTTGTAAAAAAAAAAAAAAGTTGTAAATTTTTGAAAGTAATTGGTATGCCCCTCATCAGGCAAAGGGTGAAGAAAGTAATCTTTTTTTTTTGCAGAGTATGACATCCTTATTACAGGGAGGGATGCAAAAGGGAGGGTGCACAGAAGAAGTGAGTCAGCACAGTAAATGTACACAAATGTGAGTGTTATCAGAGTATGTCACCTTTTGCATACTAGGGGTCATTGCACTTTAGTTGCAGTGATAATACTGCAGGATTCCTGGGTACAGCTTGTATCTGAAGTGAAAGTGGTTTTTCTACTATTCATGTATGTGAAAAAAATGTGCTTCTGTTAAAACAATCAATGGGGAATAATTTCGGACAGTAAGAATTGCTGGTTATTAAAAAGAATTTCTATCTTCTCTCTCTGGTTTGCAGTACTGTACTTTTCCCTATAAAAGCATTCTTTATCAGACAGAAGTGAGGTGCTAATAGCAACAGAAGATTTTCTGATCATGAGGTATGTCTTGTTATCCAAAATATTGCCTGAATTTATCTTATGATGGAGAAGAAGGCTCAGGATCTGAGTCTTCAGATCTTCTTTTATCTACTGCAGTAGATTTAAACAGTCACATGCATTGTGCATGTTGAACATACTGAACAGGGGAATGTTCTCTCTTTAAGAGGAAAAGATGTTATCAGTACTTTAGGAGATGCCAGAAGGACTAAGGTCTCTCTTGATGAACAGGTATTTGAGGACATGAGGTTCTCTATAGATAATTATTTACATAGAGTGGGGAATTATCATGATCATTTAGAATGAGCACCGTAGAAGGAGTGGTAGAGCTTTTTGAAGCCTTCCTTACCAGCTTGTCTCCCTACCCTCTGGAAGTACTGTCGAGAATGAAGTGATTTTAATTGTAGTAATGAATCTACTATTAATTACAAATTTTATAGACAGTTTACTGAAATCACATCAAATTTTTAAAGACAGTGATAATCTGGAGAAAAATGTTGAAGCTTAAGTTATTTACAAAATATGAAAACAAAAGCATTGCTAGTTCCATATATTCCATAAAAGGTACTTACATCTAATTTTTTAGTTTAAACTTGGTTCTTAAAAATTATTAAGAACAATTCATATTATTTGTGGAACAGGAAAATTGTCTGTGGTGACCTCAGAGCACATTCTGACATCTGGTAGCTTTTAAGAAAAATAACAAAACCAGAAGTTTCACACTCAAGCCAAGAAACATTTTTAACAGTCCTTGCTCTTCATATACAAACTCCACTCAGTGATAAGAAGATTACCGAAAAAAAATAAAAATAGGATATTGAGCAAGCTGCCTGCTGAACAGCTTTTAATTCTTCATGTAAGCAACATGATGCGAACATTTGAAAAGCTACTTAATTTTAGGGGCAAAGACATCAAGCACAAAAGGTCCATGTAAATCTTATCATTGCCAAGTTTAGCAAAATAAGGACAGCATGCAAGTTTATAGGCAATGAAGGATTTCACTGGCAGCAGGACAGTTTGCAGATAGGTTTAAACACTAATATTGGAAGGAAGAGATTTAAAATTTTGAAAGTAAGGGAGAAGAAAAGGTCTTCCCTCATTTAATTCCCTTCTCCCTCAGGCTTCCCTTTCCTGGCCTTTTTAATCTCCCTTTGTTCCAAGACTGCTTCAGATGGGAGCAAGAGGGAAAGGAAAGCCTGTTTAATTAGCAGAGAGCACAGTGCCATCTTTCCCCACACAGGAAGAGGCTCTCACATCTTCTTCTCTCAGTTGGCTCAGTCACTTGTGAGATGTTTGCCAGGCTCTCTCCTAGGTGCACTGAACAAATGCTGCAGCACTCAGGGGGAACATTCAATATGAATGGGGCAAGAGAACATGCAGAACAATTTCTAACACTTTCCTCGGGAAAGCACTTTATTTTATCTGTTTTCATCTGAAAACAGCAAGAGATCCCTCCACCAGAAAAATATTCCTGTTGCATGAATTTCATTAGCATAGCTAGGGAGCTCCAACTGGGTACCAACTGGTACGGCTTATATCCGTGTATGTATTTTCTGCCGTATGCCAAGGAGTTGGCTGTATCTTGGGAACATTATAGTTCTGGTTGATTCAGCACAGCCAACAATCCACAGCCAAGCATTCAGAAACAGGGGCTTAGGGCAGGGAATAAGGATTTCCATGTCAGTCATTTTTATTTGTAAAGGTAAAGAAAGTCATTGGCTTATGAATGTCAGATCAACTGAAGTTCCCATTTCATTTCTTACTCATACAGGATAGTAAAAATACATCACCAGTTACAGAGAAATGCACAATAACTCCACGAAAAATGTGGCTTTATTTGCAGACCTGAAAATAATTTTGTAACTATTTTCCAAATATATAAGATTTAAATTTATTTTGCTAACAAAATAAGTAAGAAAAAGAAAGATAGGATTTATCTGTCTACAGCTTATTATCTGTAATGTTTTCCCATGATAGAAATATTTCCACAGCTTGAGGTCTGAGATCTTTGTTTTTATAGTTCAGAGAAAGTGTGGAATTGCAAAACATATCCTAAATATTCATAAAATGGAGCAATGGCATGGAACATAAAACCCCAACATCTTTAGAGTGTCTACTATGCTCAGCATTTGGTAAGTCAAGGTTTAGTACTTTACCTATGACAGCATTATAGGAGATTTTTCTGAGAAAATAAAGATACAAAAGATGAATTATAGGCCTCTACAAAACTATGTCGTATTAAAAGTGAGATTTAAGACCAACTTAAAGAAGCAGCTTTGGGTTCAGTCTCTAACATTACCAGAAAAGTGAAATTCCCATGAAGCAGTGCTCTGTCACCATGGCAACCTTGCAAGGTAGCACAAAAGGGTTCATCTTTATGCAACGCAGTTTTATAAAATCCATCATCCTAAATGTGACAGCATGTATGATCTTGTGGGTCTGCTGTGACACCACAATGCATAGGAGTTATTAAATACAACCAATGCCTCATTTATTACCAGTCAAAGGAGCTACCTTTTAAATGCAAATGTTGAAAATTAAAATGAAGGGTTTAATCAGTAAAGCTCCCCAACCTTAAATTACCATGGGGAGAGTAACAATATGGGCTTGCCGACATTGTGTTTTAAGATATTAACACCAAGATCTGTGCTTATTTTTGACAACTGTAACATGACCTTCAGAAGTAAAAGTAATAAAAACAGTACGATCATTATTTTTTGAAATAAAACCCTGTAATCTCAAAGCATAAAAGATATACTAATGTGTGATTACAAAGGGGATTACAGTGCAACCTAGTGAGTATATCTTTAACAATTCACAAGGCACTGCTTTTTACCACATAAATATAATTTATTATACTTAAAACCTGCTTGAGAGCAAGGTTACCTGGCAAAACTGCAGCAGGTGCTCCAGGTTAATTTGATGCAAGTTATTTTCTGCAGAATGTCTAATTGTGAATGGCTCTGCCTATTGATCTCTTGCCAAGATCAATACATTTTTTTCATCTCTGTGAAGCACACAGGGAGAAGAAAGAAAAAAAAGGCTTAAAATAGATTTCTTGCACAGCGGACGGTATCTCTCTTTTTTTTTCTTTTTCCTCAAATGTCATTCTTATTGTGAAAAATCACACAAAAAAAAAATCTAGAAGGGAATTAAACTAAAGCATGCAAACTGCAATGAATCATAAACTTGCAAATACTGTGATGAGATCTTATTTTTCCTAATGTTTGTTTGCTTTTCTTTTTTTTCATACGGCATCTATAAATCTAGAGAAAGATATTTTAAATGACCTTTAGGATTCAGAACACGCACGATATTGGCTTAGTGAATGTAAAGAAAACTCACAAGTAACCTTCTCATGAAATTGCACCATAAATTGAACATTTTCTTTTTTTTTTTTTTTTCCCTTATTAGGGTATAAGCTCATGAACTCAGGCTTGGAGTCAGCAACAGAAATATACACCCAGATGCAGCTTGGTTTCAAAGGTTTTGTTTGTAGGTTAGTGTGACTAACAGTCATGTCTCTCAAGCAAATGTCTTTCTGTGTCACCAATACAATTCATATTCTTCAGAAATAACCAAAGTTTTGAGGATACCTAGACTAGGGAAGGCATAAATTTGCTTTTCAAACTAGGATAGAATATAGTCTTATTAAGGGCAGAAACTAAAGTCAGGATTATCTGAAGAACCATCTTCGCATGTAAGTGCTTTTTGAATTCCAAGTGAATTCGTAAGGGAGGAAATAAATGATACGAATGCTATGCCACGTGTCATAAGGACAAGACAGCACTTTTCCAGCTTTCCTACACCTCTTCACAGGAGTCTGATGACAGAAAAGGAGCTATTAAAACAAGTTAGCCAGCTTTCTGGGACTTACCCCAGCAGGGAAGAAAGCCCTGCATTGCACACAGCTGGCAAATAGGCTCCCTGGCACCACTTCACATGACTCTGGCACAATGAAGAACCTCCCTCAAGAAGCATTGTTTCCCATTAATCCTTTGATGGAGTAATGGGACATTTGAAGTTACATCATTTTTCATGGGTACCTCTGAGGTGGCCCGAAATCTGACAGCAGCTGAATTAGATCCTTGCTGCTGGGAGAATTTATGAAACAGCATAAGTTTTCATAAAATATACCCATTGGCTCTTTTGCCCTTTTCTTGCTCTCCAATGGCTCACATGAACATAGAGTTTTATAAATGTGCAGCTAAGACCTCATTCTTCAACATGATTATGAGCAATGGAAAAAAATCTTCAACAGAATGAAGAGAAAAATAACATAAAATAATCTGTAAGTGACATCCAGAGCCTTCCAGCCTTCCAAAGACAGCACCACGAAAGGGGTATTGCTGCTGACCTACCATCATCATGCCACGACTAAGATTTCATACTGAAGCAGTTGTAAATTAATCAAAGAGTTCCCGGTCCTCCCCCAGAGCAAAATTGGATGGGCAACAGATAAATGTCAAATATAGCAATTTGGCTTTAGGTTGCAAGCCCTAAAGCATATTTTGTTATTCCCATGCCTGAAGATCAAACTATTCAGACATCAAAACTACATATTTCTTCTTACAAAAATAATCTCTTTAAAAACAAAGATTATTCATATGAAGTGTAATAGTTAGAGGTTTATAGTTTACAGCAACCAAAACCAGAATATTTAAAATCTACTTAGCACTTCTATGTTTTTCCTTGCATCATACAACAGAGCCATGTTTGATTGACTACAACTTTTATCAGTAAAAGAACATGATGAAAAACAGAATCAATGGTCAGATGAGTTTGAGCAATTTTATCTTAACAACAGCCTATTCCCAGCCCTGAAAGCAATTTTTTCTTAGCATTGCTCATATTAAACCGCATCTTAAATAATACAGTATTGTATCCTCATCTGTGTTATAATCTTAATACAATAATTAACACTAATGGCTTATCACCTTTGATTAAGAAATTATTTATAATACTTGCTGAACTTGATATCTTCACAATATAAACTAATTTATTCTCTGTCATTAATTTATGACCTAGTTTATTTTTGTGACAGGGGTAGTTTGCATGCTTGTGCAAATAGTTGAGTGTTGAATAGCAATTTCCTTCCTATATATTTCACATATTAAAAAATAGAAAAAGTTTAGAGTAATTCTTTTAAATTTCTGTAAGACGTAGGACTTAAAGTTATCATAAATAATATGGCTGAACTGCCAACCTCCTTTTAATCAAGAAGAACTTTGCCATAGACTTCAGTAAGGCTGGGATATTGCCTTTAGAGAGCTTAACTAATAAACAAGTTCACAGAAAAATTATCGATTAAAAGTAGAGTTAAGGTTACTCCATAAAGGTCAGAGAGAAAAAATGTCAATATATTTAAAGTTTTGATGTGTATGAGTAATCTGATTTTAAATTGATTAATTCAATTAAAAGCTTCAAAAAGGAATTTATACAAACACAAAATTAGTGACTGAGTTTCATACTATTCAATCTACTGCTTTTTCGCACTGATAAAAATATATCAATTCATTATAAACATTTAAACCCCCTACACTTTTATAAATTATACCACAAATTAAAGTGTATTTTAATGACATAATCTGCCATAGCTGAAAGTCTTAATGTCTTTCATTAAAGCCTGAATTTAAAAACATTCCTTCAGCAGCTATTGACTATTTGAAGGCATAGATTGAGGGATGTGTATTTTCATTTCTTAGAAGCGGAGAACAAAGAATGCCCCATACAAGAGAGATGGATCATGGCAAAGCAGTACTGCAAATAAAAAAAAAAACCAAACAATATTGAATCAATAGTAATATTAGCTATATTGATGACCCTTTTCATTACTATCATTCTGAACACAAAACAAATTTGTAGCACATCAGCCTGCCAATAATATCTGTGGGCTGCATGAAGGTGAGCAGGTGGGGCCTTTCTCCATTTTCCTACGAGTAATTCAATCGTAAGAGCAGCACTCTCAATTTACCACATAAGCAAATTAGTAGCTTGTTTCATGGCAGAATATTGGCTTTTCTAGAGTTATATCCAATTCCTTTACAGTAAATAATACCACTGTCTACTCTCTTACATATTTAGAGCAATTAGTTGTTAATACCAAGGGATGGACTATGAAAACTGTTCTCACTGTGAAGAAACCACCGCTCACGTATCTGCACCACAAAACTCCTCTGCCAGCTCGGAATTCACCACAGAGGAATTCACCACTAGTGCTCTCCAGCATCTTCCGCCTATTGAGGACTTCTTCTTAGCAGAAAGGTGCCATTTCAAATTAGTGCTCCATCCTTGACAGCCTCCTTCATTGCTTGACCACAATGGACTTACTGCCTGATGTGTCTTCTCCTGCACTTCCAGCCCCACCCTCCTGGACTTTAGGCTCATCCTGCTTGGCAACTGGCAGTAGCTACAGAAAAATCTGGCTGCAGATTTAATAAAGCATTAAATTTAATAACTCTGTGAAATTTCATTCTTTGCCATGCTTGCAGGTTAAAACCTTACTAATCAGAATGGGAGCATTTCCTGCAGCTGAACAGTAGGACTTGGATATAGGGCATCAATTGTTTTGTCCTTCCCTCCAAAGAACTTCCACGGAAGATTCCAAAGAAGTAAAATTCTGGAAAAAGTATTGGTTTTGCAATCTCTGTCCTTATTTTGATACATAAAGCCCATTGAAAAATCATTGAATTGTTCAGGTTGGAAAAGACCTCTACGATCATCATCCGACTGTTGACCACCATCACACAGATATATGTGCATTCTTTCTCTCAGACAAGTGAAAACTAGATGACAACATAAGTAATTTCATAATAAGAGGTAGAATTATCATACAAAAAAGTAGTTACCAGCTGACATTCGATAATATAATTCATATGCAAATTCTCAATGGATTTCTAAGGCATTTTCTCTGAAGCCTACCTTGTGTACTAACAATTGTTTTATTTAAGGAAGTTATTAAATCACTGAAAGTTGATCTGTAATTCTAGAAACTCACCTTCTAGTATTTGCAGAAGGCTGCATTTGACAGGTAAAGGGGAACCTCAGACTTTTTGTTACAAGATGATATGCCAAGCTCAATGCATTGGATAGCATCTCATTCAGCACACCTCAATTTTCACACTTTCATTGACTTTCACAACAGCAGATGGGTCCTGAGCCTCTGAGTTCTGGAAGGGAAATAATTTTACGACCCACATATTCTAGGCTGATCAAAACCTTAAATCTTTTCTGAGTGTGTCTCAGTCAGTAACAATAAAAGATTTGTGTATGCGAGATTGTACCGTCCTGGTGATTCTGCTGTGTGTTGTGGATCAACCTGTTTCATGGAAGTGACTGCTCTCCATGCTTAAGGAAGGCTCCAGGCTACAGCTCAGCCCTATTCCCAGCTTTGGGATTAGCTATGATGCAAAGTTCCACATATTGCTTTAATCTTCTTCTGTTTAGACCTTCTTTCCAGACCCTCAGTAGGCAAGAAAAGGATGCCAAAGGCCTAATAAAGACCTTGCCCAGTATTTACAGACTAATCAAATGGTAATTTATCTCAGACTTTAATGAGTTACTTAAATCAGGTTAAGAGTCTATAACCATCATTAGAATTAGAGATGCATAAGTTTTGAGCTACTTTCAAATACAATGGTTTGACATAATAGAGTTCGAAGTAACAAACAAAAGGTACGAGTTGCCAAAAAATGCCACAGAGCTGTGGCCACAGGTGTGCCTTCTTAACATTGTCATGTTGGAACGCCAAAACTGAGACATTAGCAAATTCCAAACTGAGACGTTAGCAAATTCCTAAGGTAGATTTTGATAAGCCCTTTTTAGATCTCACAACCTTTACGCAGCAACCTCACAGTTTTCACTTTGACAGTACTAAAATTCCTACAGCAAAGTTTGTATTTATATTTCCCCTTCTACTGCAGACAAAGCCTGTGTGCTGAGGCAAGGGTTGTTCATTCTGGTGGGCAGGATTTCTCCAACCCTTTGGTAAGATCTCTGTTATGATTGCAAGGCTTAGGCCCCCTTTGCACAGCTGGCCTTCAATACGAAAGGATTTTTTTTTTTCTGCAAAATTAATGGCAAGAAAGATTGACTGCCTCTGAATGTATAAGTCAATTTGAAGTATCCGAAAAATGTTACTGAAAATCACCTCTATTTGCCAAAAGCTGACAAGCTATTTGCGCAAAACCATGGAAAGAATTCTGGGAGATGTCAATAATGAAGAGGATAAATGTTCTCAAGCTTGATAACTAAAGGGAGTTTGCTGATAAATTTTAAATGCCTTCAGCATGCTCTAGAGTCACTTTATATAGATATTGCTCCTTGATTTATAAAAAAAAAAGGAGTTCTGAAAAAGGGCCACTTTTGTTTTGGATTATTTGACATTTTAATGCATGTAAGTAATGACTGAGTGTATGTAACGTCTGTATGTTATTTCCTCATAAAATTTAGATTTAAGAAATAGTGAAGGTTTTTGGGGTTTCTTTTCTTTTTCCATGTTTAGATATAAAAAAATTCAACACATTTCTTTAGGGGAAATACAAATGTTTGGGCACCATATTCAAGCACATTATTAAATAATAACATATATTCTACCTAGTTGCTTCTCTTCACTCTATTTTCTTATACATTTATATTTCACATTAGACTTGAAGCATTTTTGCTTCAAGGTCTTTTAAACTATAATAATAATGTGGTTTTGAAATAGTCATCTAGAATACCTGATAGAATACATAAGTTAGGTATCTTTCCCTGCTTTCAAAAAGCTGTAACTAAATGTTTATGTTCTGGAGAATCAGAGGTCATTTGATCTATTTATCTTTATTTAAGGCTAAAATACACAAAACATAATAGAAATTTTAGTGGAAACGGACAGAAGATCTATTTTCATGTCATCGGTAAAAAAGGTGTGAAGTAAAACTGGGTTTGACTGTCTCCACTTGCTGATTTCAGAGGCAAAATTCTTTCTGCTGTCTTATGCCTTTTTTTGCTTATTGCTTCTTTCTTTTGCCACCACTTGCACCTCCCTGATTATGTGAGAGCACTCTGCTACTCAGTTTTGCCCCAGGACCTAATCTGGTTAGGCAAATATTATAGACCTCTGCCTAAGACCTAGAGGTCTTGGGTTTTTGTCTTCATTAACCTTCCTCTCGATACAGATCTACTTCATAACATCCTTCTTCTCAACTGGTCTTAAATCATCTATGCTAAAGTACATACAGCTCCTTTTAATTCACTGTATTTGCAAAGATTCTTTGCTGATGTACAGGTGATGATCAAATCAAGTCTATAGCCTAAATATTTAATACTACTTTCAGAGATAAGAATTAAAATACAGTAATGAGGGGAGGAGAATGGTTGAAGGAAGCCTTTCTCTCTCGAAAAATGTTGTCATGAACTTAATATTAAGTAATTTTGTTATCAAATCAATTATGAAAATTGAAGATATGGAAGCGTTGGAGTTGAAGTGCCTTTGACAGAAATGTAGCATTGTTGAATTCTGATCACACATCAAAAGTGACAGAAATGCATAAGCAGGGTTCTTCTTTTTAAAGACTAAATGAACAGAGAGCTTGCACAAGGCACATCTTCCAGGTCCCTCAAGCAGTTTTCTCTATATTCTCAAGCCAAGCCAGGACCAAGGATTGCTAGGTCTGGGTTTTCCACTTCTAAATTGTGATCCACTCTCACAGCAACGGCTCTTTCGCTTCCCATTCTTCTAAACTTCTCCCTTTCCTGACTCTTGGAACATAAGTAACAAAGTGGATGAGTTGTTGGCTTTATTAAAGGTTTGTTTGGGGCCTACTGAGTATTGGAACAGTCAGTCCTAGGAGAAAACACTTGGCAGGAAATAGCTATGGTATTTTAAAAATTTGGGAGCAGTTACCTTACCTTTCTCCTAGCAACAGGGGCACACAGTCAGTAGGAGAAAAGAATGGAATAATAAAATCTTTTATGCCTGTACTTCTGTGGCTCTTCAGAACATTCCTGCCTTCTTTGAGACTTCACAAACACAGGTAATTTTCAAATCTGTCTAGAACCAGATTTAAAGGTCAGGACACTGAAGTTTCCCCACGTAGTTTTCTACTTAATGCCTTAGTTTTTCAAGGAAGAGTTTTGAATACAATAATCCAGAACAGACTGCTGTGACTACCTTGTGCCAGAAGTCATCGTCCTCCCACGCTGCAAGCATCTCGGAGGTGCTACAGGTACTTAATTAGCAAAGAGCTTCACAAAAGAAAGCTCAATGTTCACACTATAAGTAAAAACATTGTCCTTCAGGAAAAAGGAGAGACAAGAGATGCATAAAGTTTTAGTAAAGTTCTTGACAGCTTTACTCACCCTTCTGTATTCTCTGAGCTTTCCACTTAGCATAAGAAAAAAAAACCTTTTTCTTTCAGTCCATATTCACACTACTGCCTTGATCATAGGAAAACTGAACACCTTCAGTGCATGATAATTAAGTGCACCTGTAATCCAATTAGTGTTTCAATGGTCTCCACACATGCAGTGGCTTTGTTCTCAGACCACAGAAACCCTGTTTATTACTCAGTTAAAAAAAAAAAAAAAAAAAAACCAAAACAACAAACAACAACAAAACCCAAAAAACAACCCCAAAACCAAAAGAAAGCAGAAGGAAAAACAGCCCAAATGCAACTTGCATAGCTTCTAAGAAAAGCTGAAATACAGAAAGGAATAATGCTAATTTATGTAACAATGCACACCTATCAACAACATTCAAAGTTTCTCCTCTTTCTTCATGGCTCTGTGCTTCTGCTGATAAATTTCTCTTTCCAAACCATCCCGGACTGGCACTAATGTCTGCTTGGTTTATTCTTAGTGCCTGTTTATAGACAAACCCACTACAATAAGCTCAAACACAGAAGCAGTCAGAGGTGTTCCATGTAGAGTTACTAAAATCAAATTAACCTAGATTCTGAATCAGACACGTTCTGGAGTACTGGAAAGCTGTTTTTTCAAATAACATGCCTGGCCACATCAACAGTCATGATCACACTTCACAGATACTCAAACATCTGCTGAAACTGTCAGCAGATGCACCATGGGCAAAACAGGAATTGAGAACCATATTTTGAGAAAGAAAGTTCATGCTTTAACTGCCAATTAGGTTTTCCTCAGTCCTTTAGCATAATGACAGATATTGAGCAACCATGAATGCATCAGGGCTTCATGAGTTCTCCTGCTAAACAATCTCTCCTGTAAACAGATGCAACATAAGAGAAAAAATATAAATGTATATATAAAGGAAAAAATTGTGTGGTGCTTTACTCCCATGTACTTATTTATGAGAATTTGAATATTATAATCCAACATAAATTATACAAAATGACCTAATTATAACTGCTGGAGGGTCTAGGGTTGTTTTTTGTTGGCTTATTTACATTTTGGTTTGCTTTTTGCTGTTTTGTTCCTCTGTATCAGCCTTCAAACACACGATAGCATCCTTGTAGTGACATTTTAATATGCCCTGTTCTCAAACATTCCTCAAAAATGAATTCTCTGAGAATACCAGATGCTGCCAGTTGTGAGGGATGACACTGACACCAAGAAGGAAGCTGCTCAGAGAATTTCTGAAGTGCCCATGCTCACCATGCAGCAGCACAAGAGGAACCAGGGGCATGGATTTGCCACTTATTTGAAGCCTGTTTTTCTGTAAGACACCGGTATGGCTTGAACACAATCCAAAGGCATGGAAAAATGGCACTCAGCTTTTCCTTAGGTGAATGTCCAGTTTCCCATTCTCCTATGGCTTTTCCCAGCAGAGTAAACTCACTGATGGCTGTATAAGTACCAGCTTCATTAAGAACACAGAGGTAGATTAGAAAACAAGGACAGATGTGCCAAAGGAGAGGCTTCCTCTTAACTACACATAGAGGTGCTTCCATATTACATATTCATAATTAATGCATAAAATAATAAGGAAAAAAATTTAGGAGAGACTTTTTTTCCCCATCCAAGTGAATAGGCTTTTGCATTTTCCCCAATGACAAAAATTTAGCTGCTTGTACAGATACAATAAGTAAATAAATACAATTTGACCCAATGTATTAACAAATTTTCAAACGATAAGATGTTCAAAACTCAGAGGCTGTTAAATCTACAAGGTGTGTAGCTGAACACCAGTAATGAGGCATAGAAGATATACCTCAAAATCTGGCTTTCCTTCTCCTCCTCTCTGATAGTTAACATGGATTATCAGGGAAAGGTCTGGAATTCTTTTAAACTAGAAATATTCTAATTTCATCGAATTAAATAACTCCTTAATTTTTTTTCACATGTTCTGGGAGAAACTACATAGTCCCATTTGTCTTCTTGAATTTTAGCAAATAACAGGATCTTTTCCTGGCTACAGTACAACTGAACATTAAGAAAGTATTTGAAGTCTTCATGAATAAAGATAATTCTGATGTAGAATAATAAGTCCTTCAGTAAAGTAGCCTATGATTCCATCCTCTCCCTTTGTGTGAGCATATTGCAACTAAAGAAGACTACTTAATTCTCAATGAATATAAATTTGAATAGCGAGGTTCAAAGAGAAACTAAATATTAGAACACTGAGTTCAGTCTTTAAATTAAAAGACTCTGGTCTTATAAGTTTGAATCTTTCTTCTCTCTAATTCAGAGCACTCTTACGGGACTGTTACCCTCTAGTTTATAACATTTCCTAGATTAGATCACAATTTCTATTCCTCATTTAATTTGTCAGCTTTATATATGCATTTTTCCCTGTATAAAAGGGCAGAAATGGACAGCTCCAGTTTTGCTGCACAAATAATTCACAACGATATTTTGCCCAGGGTTTATCTGGTGTAGCAGTCACTTTATGACATGGCAAGCTCATTTCTTACAGTATAACTTGAAGACCTCCTCAAACTGTTGTAAATGTATTATGAGAACCTGTATAAAATAAAAATACTGAATGGCATAACGCTCCTGAAAATGAGATTAACGGCAGTATTGAATTTAAGGTATTCAAAATAAATAACCACAGCGAAATGTTGAAGCTTGAGAAAGATTAACCTCTAAGTTTGATTCAGACTTCCATAAATGTTTGAGGTTTTCCCATGAAGGTGTTTCAGTTTTCATGTTACATCCTGGCTTAAGGGAATGCTTTGAACGTTTTTTCCAGTTAGTCCATAAGGGCTTGACTTGGGGGAGCTCATTGATACATAATTCTATCTACACAGGAAACATCATAAAAGTGTCACTAATAAAGCAAAACTGGGGTGGATCTTTTAATGTCTGACAATTTTCTAACATGTTACCACAGTAATTTTTCTATTCTGTGTGATTCATAGGCTTCAAGGCCAGAAAGGTTGTTTTTGATTATCTAGTCTCATTTCCTGCATAATACAAATTACAGGCTGTCAGCTAGTACATGAGAGACCTCCTCTTTAAGCAGTTTAATGGCTAAGAACCTAGGAAATGTATTTTTAGACTTTCTGAAGCCTGCTCTTCTGACTTGGGTCTCAAGAGTATGCCAACTAGGTAGAGGAGTATAGGCGCATTCTTGCCTCCCAAGGTGGATAATTAGCATGACCTAGATATATGTACATTTCTGAGAGTTATATGTACTTATTAAAAGCTATAGGGCTGATATACAGATATTTTAGGTGTTTTGAAAAGGAAAATATTAATTAAACTTTCATTTTGCTTTTATAACAGCTCAATAAATGCAGAGCTCTCAAAAACTTGTTTCTTTAACAAGCCTATTCATTTCAGGGACAACCAAAATGAATAGTCTTGTTAGCAAGGTGTAACTCCATCAGCTATTTTAGAACACTGGATAAATACCAAATACATGTGCTTTCCTGGAAGAGAGAATAAATGACACATAATGACACATGAGTAATTTTTATTACATATTTGTCATTATATAAAGCACTATAAAACTTGACATAGAGCCGTTTCTGAGAGGTAAACTGATGAAGTACCGCAGGTTCTATTTACCTGCTTATGTGAGTGACTATGCCCTGAATGCAGCTCCATGTATGTACTGTAAATGTGTACATGCTAATAAAAATTGTTGAGGAATTTGTCCTTTAGAATTGTGAATGACTTACTGTGTTTTACTCCATGTATTCAGTACTTTCCAATATTTTCAAAAGGAATACAGGGATTTATCCTCTTCACAGTAGCCTGAACAGCCCCCTTCTTTGCTCTGGGGAAGTATGTAGCAGTAGAATAACAGTGGGACTCAGGTAGCTTTATGTAACATTCAGAATATAGATTTGCCATAGATATTTTCCTGTCTCATATAGGATGTCTGGAAACATATAACAATTCTATATAGATAAAAGTGTTGCACAAAAATTTTACAAAGTTACTAATTTCCAAGTCTAACTTTCTTGGTCCAATCTTGTACTTAGACAGTTTTACATTATTCTTGTCTGAAATATAAATTTTCTTCCAATATTATAATACAGTCACAGTCATGGACAGTATTCTTATTTGAATAATTCACTGCAGAGAAGCATAGAGACAAAATTCCGCTAAGGACATTAAAAAATATCAGTGCATGACTGACACAGTCACACCTGCATTTTCTGTGTTTGAAGGTGCATAACGATGTAAGAACTTAGAGGGATACCTGCAAAATTCACCGTTTGCACAAGCATTTGGATGAAATGAAAGAACCAGTTTACTACTTGTATCACAATGATGTGGGGGTGTTCGGGTAAATGAAGGTTAAATTAAAAAAGAACTTTTTGAAATCTCCCATCACCTTTGTGATGATGTAAACATATACCAGTGTTACAGTTCAATATAACTACAGCCAAATGACTCTTCTAAAATTGAAAACTGCGTAACATCTAGTCAGTAGTTGCAGTTATCAAATATCCATTTAAATAAACATCCATTCACAGTGCAAATAGCATTGTCAAACAGGCATTTGGCTTTAAAACTAATTTATGCTTTGTTTTGCACAGCTTCAATAGTAAAATCACAACTTGCAAACATAGTTTTAAATGGTGATTTGCCTGTAAACTACTTTGGTGGGGTTTTTAAAAAAATTCTTAAGGACTTGGGAAATACTCAATGTACCTTGTAAGTACCGAGTAAGACCAGGTGCTTAAGAAGAGCCATTAACTGAGAAAATCAAAAGACCACCTTGTATTACCAGCAAAATGCCTGCAATGCCCTCTTTCTGAGATCAAAAGCACTTATCTGGCACCTTTTTGACATAACTCAGGTTCTTCCTAACAAAGACACTCAGGTTCAATGAAGTAGGAAATCAAATAAATTCTTCCTGACTTCTAGTCCGAGAGAGATGTTACTGTTGGTTGGGAGCAGGGTCACATAAGTACCAATGTAGCTGTCATCAGGAACCTCTCAGGTTTTTTTTTGAGCTAAAAAATGCTTCAAAAGCAGAACATTAATGGTCACAGAAAGATATTTAGCTTCCTTTCCTTTGGGTGGATACTCCTGAAAATGGAATAACCATGGTTCATGATATGGAATTCAGGACAGACCTATTAGCTAAGGGTAACTCCAGCAAAAATTTTCCAGACTTATACTCACTTAATGCTGAATTTTGCTTTCCAGGCAGACTCCCCTCTGTCTGAAGAATATGCAAAGGCAGATGAAAGGAATTAGACCCAGCTGCTTTTATTTCCTCCCACCCCCAACACAGAGAAGCTACTGAAGTCAATTCTGTGATGCCAACAGTGCCAGGTGTTCTGTGGTAGCCTCTTGTTATCCAAGGTTGCTTCTATACAGCTTTATTAGCTGCCAGTGAATCAGTCCAGATGCTTCCTTTCTTTAAAGAATAAATGTCTACTTTGAGTGGGCAAAAAATTGTACCAGAACCTCTAAGTCATAGCAGCAAATTACAAAAACTGCCTTTAAATGAAATGCAGTGCTGATCAGAAAATTGTTGTAAGTGGGTGCCAACAGAAAAAAACCCTTACCCTGAATATAGTTTTAATGAGGAAGAAAGGACTCCTTTCACTAGAACAAATTAATTCAATAAAAAGATTCAGTCACTTTTGTTTCCTCCCAAGTCTGGAAAAAAGCCCCATATCTGGATAACAGGTTGGTATCTATGAAAACCATTAAAAGAATGATGAAGGCAGAATTTCATAGCAAAGTCCACGTTCCATGCTCCACACTCATTTCCTGTGAGAGTCCTCCTTTGTGCTCCTGAACTTCCCAGTTCATTGCACAATTTCACTGTTCTGCTTAATTGCTCTAGGTGGACCCTGAAGTACATACAGAAAGCTACCTTCAAGCAATTAAGAACATCAGGGTTATAGAAGGCTTTGAAAATCAGGAAAGAGGTACATTAGTAGTATCAGCACAAATTATATTGTGTAATTAAAAGGGTTTAAAGACGACTGGATAATTCAAATTTCTGTCGTTTCTAAGGGCAGCATGTTATTGCTGCCAAAGAAAATTACTGTAAAGAGCAGGTTAAAAAATTTGTATGCAGTGTTCTTATTTCTACAAGAACAATCGATTCTGACATGACTATTAAGATATATTTTTCAATTCCTTTCCAGGGAGTCTGTCTTGGTAGAAAAATATCATTATGATGTGCATTTAGAGGGCATAGCTCCCATTTTCAGTTATACCACTACAATTTTAGAGCGGTCTTCTTAAGAGTTCTTCACTTTCATTAGATTTAGTTTCTTTGGAAACTGAAAAACTTTAGTCCAGAATTTTTTAATCCTGCATGTAGACAAATCTTAGAGATGTTTGAAAATACTTCTCCTTGGGGCTCTAATTTCTTTCCACTTAGCTGGTGAAACTCCACTGAGCGTGATTGATTGGATTAATGTTAAAATCAGCTGAGACTTCTGAGTGAGATGTACAATAATTTCCAATTACTTTTGATTTTCTCTGAAATAATAGAAACTAGATTCTCTTGGGCTCATTTGTTTAGTTGCTCTTGCAGTTTTCAAGGGCTGAATTTTATCCTAGAAGATACAGTGCAATCTCAGGGTAAAACTGAAATCTTTAGTGTCACTCTGCTGATGTATTAGGCTCACAAGGAGGTTCAAGGATATTCCAAAACCCAAGGAATACACCTCTCTCTACCTGTTTCATTGGAAATGTCTATGAAATACGTATAAAACTCTCATGGAATTTCACTGTGCAAAAAGATACAGACCACTGCAGCTTTAAATTCTCTTTTTCTATGTACATTTATATATACATTAAAAGTTTGCTTTAAGGAAGAAATGCTAAGTTTTTCTATTTCTTTATTGCTTACCTGCTGTACCTTTTTTCACCTCTTCACAGCGACAGCTTAACTGTTTTCCATCCTCAATAAATCCCCTCATACTTTTTGGCCTGAAATACACATCCTTCATCTTGAAAGAGTTTTAATATTATTTTGAAAGGTTCTCTGTCAGCATACTCATCCTCTGCATAAACCTGTGCTCAAAGTGGACCCTTGCGTCGAGGAAGCCAAAATCTTAGATATGTACTACCTCCTACCACAATGTTTACTGGACCCAGCAGAAATCTACACATTTGCAAATATAACATTTTTTTTTTACATTAAATCCTTCATGGTTACACATTTATTTTCTGTCTCTAAATCCATAGGAAGTCTACTAAAAACACACACATGTTAGATGATAATTTTGAGTGACATCAGAATGATTCAGAACATGGTAAATGCTTTATTTTCATGGTGGTAAGAACTAGAACTCATGGTGTGGATTGGATATTACCATATGGTGACTTAAAAATAAGTGTATTCCCCTTTCTTCAGAAAGTTTTCTTGATATTTGTGCTAGGTCCTTACAATTTCTTTTCACAGTGCTGATGAGGACTCAGCCATCTCAGATAGAATTTTGAGTATGTGTGTCTCAAGGAAGACTGCATTTCTGTTCCTGATGTTGACTGGTTTCTTCTGAGCCATGTGCTTCAGATAGAAAACTTCTTCAGCAGCATGTTCTGCGGCATTTTTTTTCTCCTTAGAGACTGTTAATTGATCACATTTCAACATAAATTTGAATCTGCAGCTTCAAATATCAATATTCCAGGTTGCATCACCCACTGAAGTGCAAGGAAATTACTTGCTTCAAAGCATCACAATAAATACCTAGTGTATGGTTCATTATGATATTTAACCAAAATTTGAACATATTGACCATACAAATATAAGGATAGTATAAATATTTATTGGAACATGTATTTGTAGGTATTGGGGCATGGGTTACACACAAAAACTTAATAATAATATTTTTGGTGAACAGCAGCCTCTATTTAACTATACTTACGAGGTTCTTTAGAAGAAAAGAAGTCATTGTAGAAGAGATATGATGTGTAGCTACTGCTCTTTGGAGTACTTAGAGGAACTTTATATTTAAAGCTGTTTAATTTATTAAAAAAAGGTAATGCTCATTAAAAACACCGATAATTTTATAGAAAATATTTTTTAAATTCTTATGCTCATAATTTTTTAAATTTTCCGAGACTTTCAAAATGTTTGGGACCTGTTAAATGGAAGATAAACTTTTAAACCTTGTTGATTTGTTCCTTTTTCTCAGTAGAATAAGCTATGGGATTGAGTGGAGAAGCTCAAGTTATCCATTCTTCTCCTGTGACGTCATCTAGAAACAATTTCAGTTACCTGACCCTGGCAACCCCATTGTGTGTCAAACTCCTAAATTACCTCACTTCAGTTCTAGCAGGGAGTCTTTCCAATCAGCTGCTATCACCTAGGATATGTAACTGTGTAAACAAGTCCAGAGAGTCAAGAACGCCCTCCATCCGTGTTTTGCGCTTCCCAGGCAAAAGCCAACCGCAGCTGAGAAGGCGTAAAACTGAATCCATGTCAACAGGGCACTGAGCCAAAAATAAGGGGCTGTGCTACAGCCCAGGGCTGTACCACAGCATTTAAAAGCTTCTGGACTGTTGGGGGCTCGGGTCGGGGAAGGCTGGGGGATGGGTGTCTCTCAGGCCCACTTTGAAGCAGCACACACAAAAGCAAATGAGGAGAGAACAGGCTTTTCAATGATCCGCGAAAGATCAGAGAGTGCAAGAAGCCAAGAACATTTTAGTTCTTCCAAACCAGAGCAAAAATGAAAGTCATTGCAGTAAGATGAACTTGTGGTCGCAGGAAGGTTAAAGGCCTGAACTCCACACAGTTTGATGTTAGGGGAGGTTACTGGCACAAGGTAAGATTTGTGTTGCATGACACAAGCACTACATAATTTCTTAGCTATAACATACCACTTTTACGCTCATGATTGTTTAAGGATTTATTTAAATTGTTTTTATTTTTCAGTGCTCTATTTTTCCAGTTGGCAAATTAATTGTGTGATTGATAATTAACAAATTAGTGGTGTCACTTTGGTGTTACGATATGGTACGATAGCTTGTGCAATAAAAAACTTGCCCTCCTTTGTCAAGGAAGTTGACAAATACATAAATTGCCATTCTGAAGTCTTTCTTCAACATTTATACACAGTATAGCAAATACCAGCACATCAAAAACCTACAATCCAATACAATAAATTTCAGTTGTACTACCAATCTTTTGGTAGAAACACTTATTTCTCAGCTAGTTAACATTTAATAGTTTGTTACAAACCTGAATGACTCATGTACAATTTAAAGCTGCACATAATTTCTAAAATAATAGAACAGGAGTATGAACATAGTATTTAGGTATAGAATGACTAATATATGTAGTCAAAAGTATGATAATTACACAGAAATAAACTATAGGTAAAAATATGTATAGGCTTAAGAGAACTGCAGTATAAAAAATGAAGTAATACATGTCACTGTTATAGTTTCTGAATTATAAATTCCTTTCATTGCTCACTAAAAGAATACTAAAAGGAGGGGATGGGATTCTTTCCTAAATAAAGAAATTGAGTGGTTTACATCAGTTGCTGTGTAAATTTAGTTGTATTCATCACAAAATAATTCTTCATTACTTTGATGAGATAAGGCCTATAGGTGGAAATGGTGGTTTTATTAGACTACCTCCAACAGTTGGAGAAAGCAGACAAAATTTGTTTGGGCACAAATTTGTTTGGGGCAAACAGATCTGTCTGTTATGAACAGCAGATTTAAGGTTCTCTTTGAATTTAAAAAAAATTGTTCTGGGTAGCATTTTCAAGTGGTCTAATAAAAACATGAACACCATTTACGAACCTTATCCGATGTCTTTTCACCATCAGAGCAGTGACAACCCTGCTGCTAAAGTTCTATACAGGCAGGTTATTTCCGGGGCCTGAAAAAGGAATTCCTAAGTATTTCTGAATATATGGTGCTTATCAGAAAATAAATGAATGACGGTATAACTAAAAGACTGCAGCTCTTCCTAGAATTAGGCATAGCATCTACAAGGAGTAATTTGTGGGGAGATTATCCAGAGTATCCCAATTTAGCTGTACAACTAAACGACAAACATCAGGGGCGTCATGAGACAGTACTGGATTTAGTATTGCTTGCCCAGTTGGAGAGGATGTCTCAACTCTCCTTCCTCTGTCAACACCAGGTCCCCATCTTGTTAACATGCTGCCCTAATTCTGAAGATACACTGATATTTTTTTTCCTTTTCCAGTATCCCAAAGAATATCTACACAATTAAAGGAGATGGTGATGCTTCAGCGTTTTATACTCCTCAGGACAAATTACACTGTAAAGCTTCTTAAAAGCGCTTTTTTGCTTATATTTCCAAAATAAGATTAATTCATTATATAATCACTCCAAATTTTGCAATTACTGACCTTGCACACCTCTCAAGGAGTGGAACTTATAACAAAGGTGTTTCCTCTTTTTGCCCTTCATTCCTTTCCATCACTCTCCTAATTTTTCATATTGTCATGTGTTACGAATGTGTGTTATCACAACTGTTTCAAGGCCACATTTTTCAATAGCTGATATTAATAAACTTTCAGGATAGTCAACAAAATGAGGCTGTTTTTTGCTGGTTGAGGATATGGTTCAATATTGAGGGATATTTTTTGTTACAAGAAACTAGAGTTGGTACATGCATAAACCTTTTCCATCCATTTGAACAAATATACACCATTATATGTGCAGAAATATTGTGATTCTCAAAACACAGTAATGATTATTTCTAAATTAACTGGAAAAATCTAAGAAAAATCAAAATATGAAAAGAAAAATGTAGTCAAATGATTAGATGACTGGTGATTGGTGTTTAAATTATGTTACATGGCACATTATTGAACATTAAATGTAGCTAATATACACAAGGTAATTTTTTGGTGAATATAGTTGTTAAACCGTTAAAAATAAAAATATAAATGTCTAAATATTGCACAATACTTGAAAAGTTTCTGTTTTGCTAAAAATCTGCTCTCTAGATCAGCTACTAAAAATAATAAATATTCATAATATTTATATTGTAATCCTTTTATACAAAAAACCCCTTTGGTGTCTTACATACTACATCATTTATTCATCTATACAGAACAATCTAGAAAAATAATTCTGCATTATTAATAAAAATTATCTATAATGTCAAGGTTCAGTTAATATAAAATGTCATTTTAAGGTAACTGCAGCCAGGATATCTACTGATTAGGAATAAGATAGTAATAAAAAGTAATGAGGAAGTCATAGATACTAGGTACGATTAAGAAAAACAAAAGGATACAGCAAACAAAATAAAATGATCTTATAAAACAAAGAAATCAGCAGATTGTTTTTCGTACTTGCTTAAAACCTTTTGCTAAGCAAGAAGGTGTAGAGTTCCAGGACACACACAACCCTTTAAATGGTATCCCACCTACACAGGTACAGAGTCTTTCCAGGGGGTCTGATATGAAGAGGAATGAGACACTACAGATTTGTATTTACAGTATTTCCATCACATGAACTTTCTAGGTATGGAAACACTAAATCAGCCAAGAGACCAACACACATGGAAGTTTCTTTCTAATTTAACTAGTTAAATTATTTGCAGCTATGACCATGTAAATTTGATTTCTGATATATACAAAGAATATGCACCCCCTGACAAATGTTTAAGATGAATAAAACTGTATTATTCATCACATGTAACAGAGATTAAATGGCTTTTAATGACCAGCTTCTTATCATGAAAATACATTTACACAATGCCTGTGAACAAGTGCCCTTGTAGCAAAACCTGGTGTTTATTTTTACAGGAAAAAAATCGCGCCCCTACTGCACTATTTCCTCTGGGAGAAGGGAAGTAAACATGGCTGGCATTCTTTACATAAAGAAACAAAAAGAATAAAAAAAATCTGAAAGAAACCCCACAGTTCTCTTTGGCTTTTATTCTTTCTTATTCCTTTGTCCAACTCTTATCTAAGATATGCTCAAAGTGATTAATACATAAGGAAACTCTCAGGGCAAAGACTTGCTAAAGTTAGTGCTATTCCCATTTAAAACATACATCAAGCTGTGGACTGGCCCTGGGCAGATTATCTCCAGAGAGTCTCTACTGAATGACATCACGCTTTTTTTTCTGTGTCTGGTGTTTCAGACTACAACTCTTTGAGAACAGAACAAGGCATACCTCAAAATATGGCTTTTATTTCATCCCGAACACTTAGAGGCTAACTGTAGCCTCTTTTATCACTGCCAAAGCTTTACATCTCTCACAAAACTGGGAGACAAACTTTGAAAATGGTCAGCCTCTAGGTACTTTAGGATAATTCTCCTTACCTTGATATCCATGAAATATTTACTGTAAGAATATACCTACCTCATGTTATCAGTGCAAAAATTTTACATTTACTTGCATTATTTATACATACATTAAAGTATACTGATGGCATTAAAAATAAAGAAAATCATGTAATACCTTTACTTTTACCTATGGATTTGGTGAAATGGTTCCATGAAGAAAGCATTTCCAGACAAAAAGAGAATAAAGAAGAGGAGAGAAACAACAGTAAGAGTCATGAGTACATGTAAATGCAATAGCATCTGAACATGAAGAGACAAAGTATAAGGTAAGTGCCTAAAGACAAATGGAGATGCAATCAGTGTCATAGTAGGGATTTAGTTTATTTCTTCCCAATCATGTACATGCAGAGAAACACAGAAATAACCCATGCTTAGATAAGAAAGACTGTCACAAAAGTAACATGGACAATGGTTAGGAGGAAAAAACACTGGTTTTGTTAGGTAGCAAAATTGTACTCTCAGCATTCCAGAAGCCAGGAGCAGGTGCTTTCTGCACAATTCCAATCAGCCATGCATTAATGCAAATGGACTCTTCAGTGTGTACAATGTGACAAGAGGAGTATCTTCTTTCAGGAGCTATCTGAAGAGAGGTCTTGCACTTTGCTTATCTTTTATAGCATCACCCATAATTGTATTTTCTGATAAATACATGAAATTTTCTTAATAACTTTCTTATTTCTCTCACCTCTTTTTAGTTATTGTATTGCAAGAGGGGGAGTTGAGAAGGCAGGAAGGACAAAAGCTTACGGAGCAAACGAAAAAAAAAACAAAAAATGAAATAAGAAAAAGATGTGACTAAAACCACGTGTTTCTTTGCAGCCAAAGACAGCTTTCAAGCATTTGCCCATCAGTTGCAGTGATGGATTCAAAGCAGCTACAGAACAAGAAGAAACAATGAAAGCAGAGTGGAAAAGGAACAGAGCCCATACCTTGGTCGCCCATCATCAGGTGCGCCAGACCTTGAAGGGAAACAAGAGCACAGTCAGCAATGAACAAGGGAGCACGGGAAGGTGGTGTTGTCACACTGACAAAAATGTTTTGTGACAGGCATCTGTTTCCTACGAGATGTCTGTATCACAGAGGGAAATCAAAGAGCATTTTTCAACCACTGGTTGGAATGCTTTGGGCTACAAGTAACAGAACTGCAATTCAAACACTGGGTGTTGTTTTATTGTGCATTTTTTTTCTGTGCAGTATTTGCAATGACAGAAAATAATAAAATGCTTTCAAATCCAACCAATTCCTTTAATAATCCGTCTGTCTTTATCATATTATGATTATATCGCTTTGAACACTTTGCTGGGAGGACTTCCTGTCCTCTACATGGGAAATGATATTTAAACCCTGGAGAAGTTTAAACCTGAAAAATGGGCTGGGTCTGATCTTTTTCCCCTCATAAAAATGAGCATTTCAGGTAATTAAATAAAATGTCTTCATCACATTGAAATGATAATGCAAAGGATGTCTCCTTATTTGTGTGAAATGTGACAGTAGAATGAATTTGTTCCAGAGAAGGCAAATTATTACGTATGCAATATAAAATACATAGTAATAAAGAAAATTTAAGTGACAGCTTCTGCAACTACTTCATAAATCTGTGAGAAATAGATTTTGCTTTATACTTGTATGGTGAGATGAAATCCCATCGTACCAGAATAGGTCTAGTGACATTTCAAAGCAGATGTCCATAATGATAATCACTCATCCAGAGCCAAATTTTGTTACTCTTTAAGGAAAAATATTCAGCTTTTTTAATTCACTATAATAAAACGATACTTAAATCTCACTGAATATAATGTGATGTAGGGAGAATATTTTTTCTAGATATATGAAGGTTTTTCACTTTTTATGTCTGATTTAAAAAAAATGCTTTATTCTTGTTGAAATTAGCTGTCTTAGGATCCATTTCAGAACTTATTAATTGTTCATGGGTTAAATGTGCTCCTCTTCTTAAAAAGCCATACATTATTTTCTTAATTGCAATTAATTGAAATTAATTCACACAAAGAAGGTGAGCAATCAAATTTCCTTCCCTTTATTGGAAAGCAGACTTCCTAGAGAGAGAGTTTCCGTGATTCCTAATTCACAAAGAAAATTAGGTGCACAAATGACTCACACTACTTGGGGGTAGTTCAAAGGAGATACTCCCAACTGCAATCAGTCTGAAAGGATTCGTCTCTTATCAGTTCCAAATCTCAAGTGATGTTCCAAGTAGACTAACAATGGTTTCGCTGAATTATTGCTTTTTAATGTCACCCGTTTTGGATGTGTAGTTAAACTGAAGGGCCTGATGTGCCTCATCTCTTGTGCAATAAATTGTGTTTCCAAATACAGGGCTCTGCAGCTGGTGGGATTACCTGGGGCTCACAGCAATGCAAACGAAAGCTGACTGTGATCCTGAAGGGATGCCTGCATCAGCATTGCTTGGGAAACATCACACAGCTGTACTGGCAGTTTGCAGCTTGTGAAAGAGAATAGAAATGTTTTCATGGGTGTTCTTTCTCTGTAAGTGTTGCAGCAAGAGAGGCTTGCTGGATACACAGAGTATAAAGACCGGGTGATTTTTTTTAATTCATTCTTTTAGTGCTTGCTTGGATCCCCTGCCACACGGCCTTTTGGACACATCAGTCTCTTCCTGTGATTGATTGATTAGTCTTTTGGGTTTTAACTTTTGGTATTGGCAATTATAGCAAGAAGTCTCTGACTTTTGACTTGACCCTAACTGTATTTGATAGAGGAAAATTGAAACCAATTGAACATTGCTTTTTCTTTAATGAAACAGTGACTTTTCAGCCACTACTTTATGTGAGCTCTTTCAGCTCTTAGAAGGTATGAAACAAATCACTGTCCTGTCTCCCAGGGGTATGCAAAGAAGGTGATCTCTTACTAGCTCACATTTACACATGAGCTTCATAGCTATACGAACCTAAACAAAAGTCTAGCTTCAGATTATCACTGCTTGATAGCTACTATTTTTGTTAAAATGATACGTGAAATTGGTCAGTTGCAAATAGATGACTCTTACATAATTTGAAAAAAAATGTAAATAGCAGAAGTGCCTCTTGAAAACATCATAAAAACTACTTGAATTTTAAGAGTCACTTACAGTGTTGTTCAATGAAAAAAGGCAGTCAAGTGAATGTAAAAGACATACAGTGTTCAAACCAAACATCTACCAATTAAAAAATTTGGTACTACTCCTCAAGACACTGTATTTTGTTTGACTCTTTGTGCTACTTTATTTGCAAGCAGTAAGGTCACCTATACTTCCTTGCTAAAGGCATATAATGATACTTACCTTATTTTCTATTTTTGCAATCTATGGATGAAGGCTATGGAAGAGTGAAGAATCACTAGTACTGTACCTGTTCATTCCACAGAGTGGATTAAAATGATACAGCTAAATCTGCCATGATGGCAATAACTGCTAGATTTGCAAAATGAAAGTCTGCTTGCAATAGAGAATACCACAACAAATAGACCTGGGAAGTTTTTCCCTTAAGTAGCCACGTATAGGCATCCCATAAATTGAAAATACACATTTGTGCACCACTACTTCCATTTCTTTGTGAACTAGGAATTCAAGATTTAGAAGGAATCCCTCATGTGTGATCCACCCCAACCCTCTCCTGAGCTTGGCTCTGAGAGGAGAGAGTTAAGGGGCACAGGCTGGGACAGTGGAAGGGGAAATGAAGATATCGCTATAGGTTGGTGTGTAAGTTCCATGCAGAGCACAGGCCAAAACAAAATTTAAACATGATAAACCTGCAGTGAAGGTATTAAAGTCTAGTACAGCTTCAGTAAAATGAATAAACAGTAGCCTTTTTTACCAGCAGTATATAGAAAATTGAATACTACATATTTCTGTTTGCTTATGTCACCTAATTTACAGAGATGCTCACATATCACAGAGATCAAAGATGAAAAATTTTAGCTCAGTTTTCAAGTTGTACTTTGGATACACCATTCTATGCTTCCATTCTTTACATATTCATGCTTTGCAACTTTAATGTATGCATAAATATCCAGACCTGTGTTGGAATAAATTTAAGGTTGCAGTTTTAAGAATTAGATTCAGGTAAAGTCTGGATTAACTGTTATCCAGGTTTTATCTTGTACTGCTGTGCATAAATGAATATGTGAAATGCAATTGAACCTCCTTATCTAGTTGTACTGAACCTAATTCAAATTTTGAGACTCATGTTGACACCAGTAAGAGTTTTATGCACAGACCAAATACAAGATTAGGTAGCTATTTCCAGGCTTTTATGTTTTTCAGCTAGAATTTCTATCCCAGTGTTGTTGAATACATTTTTATCTCACAATGGAAATGAAATTTTATTGATGTGTACAAGCATGACAGTGCACACAAGTAAAGCACCAGAACTGTGAATTTTCTTTCTCCTTGGGACAACATATATATTAATCAAATTGTACAGCATCGTCTCTGTGCTAAACCTGAGCATCTGTCTTCATCCTTGAATATAGCAGCATAGAGAAATGAAGTACCAGCACTTCAAGGCTTCTTGAGAAAACCTCCCCAGAACAGGCAGGCAGTGGCCCATGGTGGCTTGAAACCTGAATGAACTCAGGCCTCAGAGTGGCTCACATGAGCACCCTGGGTCAGAGTCATTCCTGGGCAGTCGCTTTGCCTACAAGTTAGTTTACGAAGCCCTTGCTTTTAAAATAGTTTTTAAAATATTGGAATGAAGTAAAATGAAAGCAATTTTTCAGTTTAGATAGGTAAACTAATTTTTTTTTCAAATAAGCAACCATTAATCCAGCAAAGATTCACCCCAGAGAGACTTTTAAAAACATTTGTACATTAAAAACCACCTGCACTTTTTGGCTTATAAACAAAAAGGCTTTAAAATTATAATGTATTTGCATGTTTTACCAGCCAGTAGACTTACTTACCAATATTCAGGATAGGTGGCATTATGCCTTAGTTTCCACTGCCCTATGCCATACTTTCTTTAAAGGGACTTAATTACATACCAACAGAATTATTAAAACCACATGCTTCTTCTTTCACGGTGTCCAAAAGGCAAGTGCATTATGCTAAAAAGTTAGACAGAAAACCTTTTTTCCTAAAGCTTTGTGCTGTAAAGAATGGTATAGTAAGCAAGGTTTGTGGTATTAAAGAGAAAAGTGCTTTCCATTTTCCTAAGCAAATAAAAGACGTGAATTTAACATGCATTACTATCTTATTGGGAGGATTTAGGCTCCACATTGATGAGACAAGTAGTTTTTTGAAGTGTTTTTCATACAGAACATGAGAAGAAATCAGTCCTGCAAATCTCCAGAAAGATTTTGGATATGGTATCAGTCATATGAGTACAAATCCTTTTGTTTCAGCGGGGATATTCTGGAATTAGAGCAATAAGGCCAAGGAGCTTTGCTTGAGTTCTGTATGAAAAAATAAATCACATTTATTTAATAAACTTTTATGCCTTTATGGGGAAAAAAATACAACTTACCGTACTGACTGATATGTGTACTTTTATAACATTAGGCAGAAGGAAAAAAAAAAAACCACTGAACAGAAGGGAAAAACAAGAGCTTAGGAAAACAAGGTAGAAAGCACCCACCTTCCACATAGTTGTCTTCTGTAAGCACATGACAGGGAAGGAGAGAAAAGGAAAACATTCATTAAGCAGCATGCAGACTGGAACTTGCCATTGCATGTCTTTATCATGCAAGGCATCAAACACAACATGCAAGTGCTCCATTGCTACAATCCAAAGGGAAAAACAAAAGCACCAGGGAAGCAGTGTTTCCTCTACTTAACAAAATGTATGTGATATGAAACAAAACAATACTCTTTCCAAAGTGCAAAAATTGTACAGGATTTACTGCAGCTCTTTGTACATGCAATTATTATTAGTTAGTTATTAATCAGAGGCTCTTCTTGTAAGACTTTTGTAACTATATATTTTAAAGCCACCAGTCATTTGTGATAGGGATTCTATGTTCATTTGGGTCTACTTTCCCATTCTGAATTTTCCTGGATGATGAAGTAGATTATTTTAAAGTTCGGATGACTTAAATTCCTGAATATACTGTGAAGATGTTACCACAGGCAGCATGGCTGATCCTGCTGCCTTTAGTGAGGCACTCTGGTCATTGGGTCAAATCTCCAAATTCAGCAGGGAAAAAATGGCACTTAAACTGGGTGGAATAACTCAGAATTGTTGGATCATGTCCTACAGAACTGGTCAGCATCAGAAACTTGCACATTGTAAAAAAATCGATCAATTCTCTGTCAGGTACAGCCAGCAAAGGCCACAGCAGTGCCAAGGATGGGTTCTGCCCCCCGATTATAACAAAGGGAATTTTGCCTAAGGAAAGGCTGCTATCAACAAGCAACAATTTGTCCTTTTATCCCCAACCCAGCATCAATATGGAGCACAGGAAAGAAGGTTCTCCCAAAGGTGACAAAGCAAAAGGGGACTAAGGATTGAGCCTCAGTTAGTGAAGTGGACAGAATTTAAAGGTGAGAAACAGGCTCAGTGTCCTAACACTCATGTTAGTGTCTATAGTCCTCAGCTACTCCACTGGGAAGGTGATTTTGAGGAAGTATTTCTCTGCTACCCATTATGATCATGACTGAGGAGAGGATAGGAGAGAGAAAATGGGAAAGGTAAAATAACGAAGGAAAACCATCACGGAAGTCAAGGAGATGGACGGTGTGGAACCAACAAAGAGACGGGGAACGGCAACAACACAGCAGTCTGACTGCCTGGGAGATCCCTTGCAGCAGTTTATGTTATCTCCACCAACGCTTCCCAGGGAGGAAGCATGCAGAAGCCAGTGCAATTTGAAGGCCAGTTCTGCCATTATGGGTCATTTTGCATGGAGTCATCCCACAGGAAAAAAGCCTTTTCATGTGACCACGAAACTAAACTAATTTTGATATATTGCAATCCAATAAAAAAATAAGAAAATGAGTTACACAGAACTGGGCTTAATGATATTTTTCAAGCACAGTCTTTTCCTCCCAGAATGTGTCACTTGTCATAGGGAAAAGCCTTTATAAGTCGATTCCAGAAAGCACTGAAAAAGGTCATCAAAACTAGACAGTATTCCAACAAATTATTTGAAAAGCTTACCACTTTAAAAATAATAAATGCTATAAATGATGAATAATAGGGGTTTAAGTTACTCAGTTTTTAGTAATACAGTTAAGGTATTATAATTCACCTTTTCCATTCACACACTCTAAATCAAGAAATAGAATAAAATTCACTGAGAAAATGCGAAACACCCAGTTTCACAAGATAAAGATATTATGTTCTAGACACAATGTAAACTGGAGTGATGTTTGGGCTATTAGAAATAGCAGCTCTCAGCAAAACTTTTCTAGAAGAGCCTTCTACCTTTAACTGCATACAGCAATTTCCTTTCTTTAAGTAAAAAAAAAAACAACAAAAAACCACCCAAACTCAATGAAAAATAAATTAGTTATTTCAGTTGTAGTATAACTGCAGGCTCTTTCATCTAATTCTGGTTATCACAGTGTTGGTATATCGCAATGCCAACGTTGTCATGGCGTCCTTTCTGGTGGCCATGTTTGGGTTAATACGATTTTTTAAAACCAGCACATGAACTTGCTGACAGGCCGGTTCAGTTCCTCATGATGTCAGAGTCAAAGAAAAAGGTTCTGAAAATGGAATCATAGGCAGCATTAGATGGTTAAACTCACTTGGCTACAGGGTTTAGCATGTTTTTTTTTCTATCATGAGTAAAAATTCTATCTTAGCAATAATTGGTATGCCTTTTTTGATGACTTTCACCAAAAAGATTCATACTAGCTGAACAGCTTCCCCTAAATGTCTGATTGATTAAACTTTTAAGCGATAGCAAGTTAAGCTGTCAAAACATTTTGAATTAAATAAAATGGAAAAAGTTGAATTCCTACTCTGTGAATTAAACAGTGTATATTGCCAAACCCCTATGCACTAGTAAACAGCAATGAAAATTCATTCCTCCACAGGTTTATGTCATGGTAAGTTAAACCATCTTAAACAGTTTTGAAATCTAAGAAAAAAATTAGTTCAGCTTCTTTATGGTACTTTACAAGGCTTTTACATTAGATTAGCGTTGAGCACTTTTCTTTAATTAAGGTAGCTAGTTTGTGATGGCTGATATATTTCCATATCACTAACACTTCACTTGGCCTTCCTGATTCCCATTTTCTTGTCATGGCCTATTCTTCTAAGCAGAATCGAAGAAGCCAGAAGGCCCAAATTCTAGCCTTGCTTTTTATCCATCTTGCTTACTCCTGCCACTCTCCAAACAAAACAAAACAAAACAAAAGTAAAAAATAAAGAAAAAAGAAAAAAGAAAAAAAATAAGAAAAAAAAAGGAAAAAGGAAAAAGAAAAACTCTTTGAAAGCCATGTATACTATCAAGTTGCAGTTCAGAGGGAACAAAATTTTCCTCATTTAAATCAGGAGTAACTGTATTTATGTCATTAGAGTTGCATTGGTGTAAAATCTCTGTCCCTGGAGGAGAGCAGACATACTACACATTTCTGTCACTGCTGATGATTTAGCCACACGCAGTCAGAATTAACCCGCATTTATATGCATCCAGTCTAAGGGACTTTATAGCCTACTGAGTAGCTCTGTTGATAACAGTGGAACTCAAGGTTTCCAGGACCCAAAATGCCAGGTCCAAATGCTGCAGGCAGAGTCACAGAGCAGCTCTTTCCTTTTCTGCACCAGCTGATTGTACCAATGACTTTTCGCCGTGAAAACATTCAGCATTCTGACTTCAAAGAGATGTGGGGACTCTTCTAATTTTCACTTTGCACCAAGCTCCTCACCTGAAGAACTAGAGAGTTCTTATCCATGGCAAATTCTTATGTCAAAGACCCTCCCCCATGCCCACCACCAAGAAAATCAATTGCCCTGCTATTTTCTGTGTTTGCAACCTAATTCCTCCAGCCAAAGTCTGCTCTCAGTGCTACATGTGTAATCTGTTGACTGTGCATACTGAGCCAAATACTGAGTTGATTTAAATCTGGTGTGACACAGTTGAAATCAGAGGAACTATACAACTTACACAGGCTGTGAATCTGCCTTATTATCTCCAGATGAATTGTCTCAGGCTGTCCCTGCTGAACTGAGAGCAGATTTTGCTCCGTATTTTTTTTGCAGCAAAAGCGCAACCAATTCTAATTATTTTAGCATATCACTGTGATTTAGTCATATGAAAATGGGAATCATATTTTTACAGTATATTTTTACTAATTAAAGAATCATTTTAATATTTGGTGATTCTTTAGGGAAACCTTGATTTTTTAAAAAAAAAAACAAAACCTGACCCTTTTTATGTTTAGTGGTTATTTCTGCTATTACATTTTTTTCATCTGCTAGGGTATTTACACCTTAACCACACAATTATGTAAGAACTCTATTTTCATGACAAACAGAAGAAATGGCATATTAGTGTTTTGAAATTACAAAAACTGAAACAATGCTATAAGAAACAGCATGTTAGCAGAGGCATTTTTGTAGTGTTTTTTTTTTTCTCATGATAATTGTGATTCACAATCACTTTCCAGAAAGGAAGGATACAACATACCATAGACATATTCTATGAAATTTCAAAAGGGATTCAAAAGTATGACAAGTGGTGAAATAGCCTGAAATAAAGCTATATTATGAAGGTGTCTTGCAACAAAATTGATGGCTCAAAGTTTAAGATACAATATTTTGTTTTCTCAAAGAATAATGCATAATCATACTTCTCTCTACATTTATCTACCAAAAAAAACTGTACTCGGAAATATCATTTCAAGGGGTAATTTATCTGTGGAACTGCTCCCAGCATTTCTTGGATAGCGTAATTTAGCCTGTCCCATCCGTTTCTCAGATTGGTAGAGAAATTGGTTTTATTGACGTGGTGTTCCAAACAAAGTATTTGGAAAGGATATGAAAATATGAAGTATGTTATAAAGCCTGAACAATCATATAGTCAATAATGATGAACTAAAGCAATATATTGAATACCCATGGTCATGAGCATTGATCTTCTCAATGCTGTGTATCTCACAAATTCCATTAGGATTATTTGTGTTTCTTAGAAATGTACTTTTGAAAAATGAACTGCACATATTGATTGCCATTATTGACTGTAATTATGAATAATTAGGAGTGGATTATAAAGACACCTAGTACAGAACTCAGATTTTGATGCAGCCTTCTTGCATATTGAGTAAATAGGCAAACAGCATTTCCCAATCCTGTTGCTATTCTTACACAAAATCTACAAATCTACCAGAATCTAGGGAAGAGGGCCTGGGAGTTCCGGCATTTCCACATGGCTCCATTATGTCTGAAATAAATGCACAGCCCCTCCCAATCTCCACACAGCTTTGGACAGACCCATTCAGAGGACTTCACAGTGTGGTTGGTAGAAATATGAAGGGGACTTTATTGATATTTTTTGGGTGGAAAGGAGAAATTTCAGAATAACAGGAGTTTGGCCCTATTTCAGTTTCATTCCCTACCTACGTCTCTTTGAGGATCCCTTCTTTTCTGGAATGCCCTGTTCAAGACTTGGGAGAAAGGCGAAATCCTGTCAGGAGCACTAATGGCCTGCCTTGACTGAAAATAAGGACAAGACTTTCTGCCAAATGAGGATCATTAGGGCACAATTAGATGTTTTTACCAGCTTTTTACTAGACAAAGCCATCAGCACAAATTCAGTACGCTTCTGTAAATCCTAGTAACATCCATGAATTTATTATAAGTGAGGCCGTCTTTCCTGGACAGTATCCCAAGTGCTTTGAAAATGAAATAATGACAAGATCATTTAAGTTAAGCTACTGTAGATGAGCTCCAAGTGTGAAGCAGCAAGTAAGGGGCACACTGCAAGTTTTGAGTGTACAAGCAAAGAAATAATGAATAGAAATAGAAATTGGCATTATTTTTTGTGGCATAACTAAAACCATTACTGTGTTTAGTGGTCATGTATTTAAAAGGAAATAAAAAATGAGAGAGGTTTCAGAAAAAAACTTTACCCAGAGTCATTCATGTCATTAAAACCCTAAGAAAACTCAGCAACCATGCCTTACAAAGAAAGCCCTAAGATGCTCAATCTGCTGAGTGTATCCAAGGTAAGATTAAGAGGTGTCTGAATGTGGTCTATAACTATCAAAAGTTCCGATAGCTGGAAGTTGTTTCAACCAGACAAAGACTGTGATCAAAAGTCAGAAAAGTTCAAACTGAAAAGAAGACAAAAATATTCAATAAAGATAAAATAAGCATTGGCAATTCTAGGAAATTCTTCCCTGAACTGTTAAGACAGAGGCTTTCTCTAACAGACACTGTATATCAATCATTGCTTTTTTCAGGGCTGCATTATAGGAATCACTGGAAGAGATTCTGCCTTTTGCCACTTAGGAGGTTAGGTTAGTATTTTCATTGTGGTACATTCTGGCCAGAACTCCTATGAATCTATGAATTTTCTCCAGTTAAATGAGAACAGAAACCAAGCAAAAGCAGCAGCAAACACTTTGACACCCTGTTACACACAAAAGTGTTCAAATAAATTGTTTTCTCAGAACCAATCTCTGCAATATTTACAAAAAGATTTCACTGAGAAATATTTCCCACAAAGAATTCAAACATAATGGGTGAGAAAACCAATTCAGACAAATTCCTATTTTCCCTATGGTTCACAATAGGACAATACTCCCAGCCACAATTTACTTCTACCACCTGTTATAGTTTTTAATACCTTCTCCAGTTATCTGAGAAACAGATGAGAAACAGAATCAAAATCAAGACATAATTAAATCACTACACTTTCTGAGGAAATAATTTTTCTGTGTTATTTCATTCCTGTGCAGATTTATCACTTTTCTAATGCTTATCCTCACAAGTGTATCAAACATGAACACATTCAACATTGCTTTAGTTTAATGCTATTAATCTATGATGATTCTATTGTTACATATTTTTAGATATTACACATCTGAATAGGATTTCGTGTCCTTGGAGCCACAGAAGTTAACAAATAAGCACATCTTTGATACTTACATCTCCTTTTTCTCAACTGCTTCCTGGAACTGAAATTTTGGAAATTCACTTGCCATCTTCTGTTAATAGTTTTTACCATACAAACATCAACAGTCTCAGGGGAGAGATCATATATAAAAATTACTGCTTTTTAATTGTATTACAATCCCAAGTAATTTATTTTGGCCATATTTTCCCACCTTATTAAATGTAATTTTTTTTCTCCAAAACAGGTCTTGCTAGTCTCATATTTACAATACTTATGACCTGCCTACAATACATCAATTCTTTAAAGAAATCTTCATCAGTCACTAGGACAAGCATTTCTGGGTCTGTGTCATGGCCGTAGTAACTGCAATGAGGCACCAACTTTTTTTTAATAATTGAATTTAGTAACATTAATAGAGGTAATGAAAAGATAAATAAATCATTTGCATATGTAAGAGTGAATCAAATAACCACTTTCCCTCCTCAGTGGTTTAATTTCCATGCATAAGTAGGAAATGAAACACAATGTAGATCTATGTATTTTACTCAGTAACCAGATATTCTTTAAGAACTGCTACTCTTTTTCCATTTATCCTCGGGAACTCTCTCTGGATTTGACACATTCAATTTCTACTGAAAATCTCTGGGATTTACACACTTTACCTTGCTTTGTGCATTAGGACCTCTTCCCTGTAATCATTAGAGGTCTTATTTCCTATCACGGAGAATGAATAGACCGACTAGAACTATAAACGGACTGTATATGGTTCACTTTACAACTCCTCTTTTCTTCCTGGCATTATTTTTAGTCCTTTGGATTTTCCTCAGTTTCGCCCTGCTGGGTGCATGGCATGAAAATATATTTTCAGGCTATTCCTATCAAAAGCTTTCATACAGAATTAACTTTTCTGGCTGGCAGAGAGCAATGTCAAGTACAGATTATGTTCTATGAAAGTGATGTGGGGTGACACAGGTATTTCTATTTTAAGAATACCTGTTTTGAAATTAATTTGAGAAATTCATAATGTAACTTATTTCAATACTTTTTTTAAATAAACAGTTGTGAAATGAGGAATAAAGATTTTTCAGGATTACTCGTGCTTGCTTTGATGTATATGAGAGTAGAAACATGCCCAACATTTCCTTATTGCACTGTGCTTTGTGTAGTCAATTACGGCTATCCAAGAGGCTGCAAATTCAGGTCCCAGTTACTATCAGAAGAAATCAAATCCCTCTCCAATCATCCTTTCAGCAAAACTGGTCTCTTAGACCCATTAATAGAATAGGATTACCTGAGCTGACAGTGAGCAAAAATGCTGTGCAGTGATTGAATGGCAGAAGTAATTTTCCAACTGGATGGCAGCTTTACGGAGGTGATGATCCAGTGGGTAACATGAGCAGGGCACTCAAAGGAGAAGAGGTCGTGGGTTTTGTCCATGAGAGGAATATTATTTTTACACTATGCTTCCTAAAACTTTTCTACTGCTTTTATATTGAACAGTGTACTGGCAGCTATCTACACTTACACAATCTCGACTGTGCAAATATAGCATTTCCCGTTTATAGCACTTACTAAAGAGTGAAGACATATGACTGCACATTTTGCCTATCTGAGATATTCAATCAGGCCCTGACTCTGTATCTGTGTATTTGTGCCTTCCCAGACTGGTACAACACCAAAATTAACAGGACTG
Organism: Ifrita kowaldi; assembly: GCA_013398055.1. NCBI lineage: Eukaryota > Metazoa > Chordata > Aves > Passeriformes > Cinclosomatidae > Ifrita > Ifrita kowaldi. The sequence continues at coordinate 1,055,058 of VZRS01005848.1, forward strand.
CATGCAAAGCCAGCCATATTTTTGTATTCACACACTGTCTTTATAAAAAAAGAGAGGAATGTTTATGTGCTATCCTGATGCCATGACTTTGACACAGGCAGCTGAAGACGATTTGGTATGAAGTGTTCTTGAGAGTTAGCAGCTAAAAATGTAGAAGACACACTGTACACAATTAAAAACAGAGTACCAATATTCTAAATCATTTTGTTGTATAGTTCTTTAGCTAGCCACCATGAAATTTTCTTGGCTACTACTGAGATTCCTTCTGTGGATGTGAACTGAGCTGAAGCTGCCTTTGGAAGACATTAGAATGGTATAGAACAAACCTTCTCCTCATTTAAATGGGAATTTCCTCGGAAGTGAGCCGAGTTGTACTCTGGAAGTCAGCATACTGTAACCAAGTTCTTAATTTGACATCAAATTAAAATTTTATCATAGCTATCTGTGACTGCAAGTGAACAAAATAGATATCTTCATTTTTTTTAAATGAACTTAATTTTCTCCTTTATTAGTCTACAATAATTTCAATGCTAATACTGAATGTTATTCAGATTAATTAGTTGTTATAGATAATGACAATTAATCTAATTACAAGAAACTTTACAATTTAAAAAAATCAACACTTCTTCACTTAAAATCTGGTTATCCTTAGCTAAAGTAAGAACTGATACATCTCTTCTTTCTATAGATTGCACAGAAGCTGCAAAAGAATTTTTAATTTTTTTTCTTTTTAGCCATGCGAATGCCTGAATTGAGCTTCCATGTGTCCAAAGTACTTACACACATTGCAATCAGTGACGTGCTTTAGAGCTGTTCTTAATTTTCATTAATCACTTTGATATGAATTGGTTAAACAGTTCTTTTCTTGGCATGAGGATATATATTGTAACTTTTATAACACTCCTGAGTGACATAACAAACGTGCTGGCATTAGTTTAGGATAGGTGAAAAAGGTGGCTCTGAGAAGGAGAAATTGTACCTGATGTGATTTTGCAAACCCATGGTGTTAGGGTGAGCTATATTGATTTATCATCTATGAATGCTCCCATCTCAAAACTGCACAAATAAAATTTCTAGCGGTAGTAGATAGCAGCAAATATTTCAAAATAGTCCAATATTTAGGGTTAATAGAAATTAACCCAAGACAGATAGTTCTTCTCTTCCTAAGAGTTAATCAGTAGCACAGAAACACAGAATCACACAATGATTAAGGTAGAAAAGGTCTCTGGAGATCTCCAGAAAATCTGGAGATCATATTATCCAACACCTCTGTGCATGCAGGCAGGGTCACCTAGAGCTGGTTGACAAGGGTCATGCTCAGATGGCTCTGGAATATATCCTGTGTTGGAAGTTCCACAATCTCTCTGGGTAAGCTGTGCTATCCCTATGGGAATCTTATGGGAGACAGTGTCAAAGTCTTTACTGAAGTCCAGGTAGACAATATTCAGCATTCTGCTCCCATCTATCACGTCAGTCAATTCATCGTTGAAGTTTGTGAAGTTGGTCAAGCATGACTTACCCTTGGTGAAGCCAATTCCTGATGATTTTCTCATCCTTAATGGTTTCCAGGATTAGCTGCTCCATCGTGTTCCCAGAGAATGCTGAGTCTTGTCAGCCTCTAGTTCCCTAGTCCTTCTTCTTACACTAATTGAAGATGGAAATGACATTTGAGCTCTTCCCACTTTGGAACTTCTCCCCGTTTCTGTGATTGATCAAAGATTATCTCGAGTGGCCTCACAATGAGAGGTGACAGTTTCCTCAGCATGGTTGTATCCCATCAGGTGCCATGGACTTACGTATGGACAGCTTGCATAAGTATTCTCTGACCCGATCCTTTCCACCAAGGGTACATCTACCTTGGTCCACCCTTTCCCCTTTTTCTCAGGGACCTGGGATTCCTGAAGGTTGGTTCTGCTACTAAAGGCTGAAGCAAAACAAGGCATTCAAGACCTCATTCTTTTTTGTGTCCTGTGTCACCATGTCCCCTCTCTTGTGGCCAAAGTGTCCACATTTTCCCTGGTATTTTTGTCAGTAATGTACTTATAGTAGTCCTTCTTGTTGCCTTTGACATCTCTGAACAGATGAAATTCCATTTGGGCTTTGACTTTCCTCACTTCACTCTTGAATGCTCAGACAATGCTTCTGTATTCCTCCCAACCCTACTTGTCCTTGCTTCTACCCTTTGTAGGCTTTTTTTATTATTATTTTGTGGAGGTGATCCAATACTAACCTGCTTTCTTGGACCCTCTTTCCTCCAGGGCCTTATCCTGTGGGACTCTTCTGAGCAGATCTTTGAAGAGGCCAAGGTCAGCTCTTCTGAAGGCAACTGTTGTGAGCTTTCTTCTCACTCTCCTCTGTGTCTTCAGAGTTCTGAACTCCATCGTGGTCACTGCAGACAAGGTTTCCCTGATCTTCACATTCCAAATGAGCCCCTCCTTTTTGGTGTATGTGGTCCAGGAGACTACCTCTCCTCATTGGCTCTGCTCTTATTTGGAGGTGGAAGTTATCATCAATATACTCCAGCAGCCTCCCTGGTTTCTTATATCCTGCCATGTTGTCCCCTCAGCAGACATCATGGTGGCTGACATTCCCTGTGAGGACCAGCGCCTGTGAGTGTTAAGCTCCTCCTATCTGTCCATAGGCCTCATCTGCTTGTTCTTCCTGATCAAGTGGATCATAGCAGACACCTACTATAATGTCATTTTTGACAGCTCTTGAAGTCTTCCTTATTACCTTTGTGCCTTTCTGAAAGAAATTCCTCGGATATATATCCTGATGCTCATCCTCAATCACTTCACATTTTTTCCTAAGCTCACATTGCCTTCAGTATAGGCCACGTGAAGTTATTTTTTGTTTAGTCATGCTGTAATGTAATTCATGTATCATAATACATCAGCACAGTAGCACGCTGCCAATGAAAACATGGGAAAGCATCTTTTCCATTTTTAGCTCCTTCACAGCTGGAAAATTGGTTAGGACAACAAAGATGGCATCAAGAAAAAGAAATATAGGATTCTTTAGTGAAGAACCATTTCTGGCATAAAACTTTATCAGAACCAATTCTAACACCTTCTCATAAAAACTTTTCCTCACAAAAAGTTGTCTCTGTGTTGCCCTGCAGTACGTATGAAGGGGACAGTAGAGAACACTGTGATGACCTTTCATGGGACTGAGTCAAATAGGATCTTAGAAGGAAATGAATGAGAACATCTAAATGTAGAGCTATAGAAGGAGCTACAGGGGAGACATAAATACTACTGGTTGAGTAATATGAATAAATATATCTATTAAAATGTGTTCTGAATGTATTCCTTAGATTGCATTCTTTTGAGGTCACTTCTTAAGAATTATATAAAATGGGATTTCTTATGCCTTTAAAGCAAAATATTAAGTGGATTAAGCAAACTTTGCAACAATAAAAGTCCTTCTCTGTAAGGTAAATGCTGGCAAATAACAGAAATCTTGTTTGATTGTTAGCCCATTATTGAAATGAACACACAAATCATCTGCTTCCTAGTTTTAATTCATGAAGAGGAGGAATAATTCTGAGGTTCCCAAAGTGGAAAAACTCCTACATCTAAACCATAATTAAAATTTCTTTCCGGCAGAGTATTTATGCCATTAGGCAATTCACAGAATTATAATGATGAAAGCAAGGATCCTGTATCATATAACTTATGTACTTAATCAAGTTAACAAACCTCCCAAACAAAGCACAAACATTTCTTGCATATTTTTTTAAACCAAAATTTCCAAACAAAGAATCTTTCCGTATACTAAGAGAGAAACTCATATTTGAAGGAGGTAGAATTTTTTATCAATATATTCTGAATACACAGACGACATCAGAATATGAACAGTCATTCATGTAATAATAATGCCTTATGCAATGTAAAGGGTGTATAAATGTAATGAATGCAGACAACAGAGTGAACAATAACTGATGTGCTATGGTTCAACTAGTCATATCAAAACAGAAACAATCTTCACACTGAACATAGGAAAAAGATTTTACTTCACTAACACAAAACTCCAGAATGTCACATCAAGCCAAGGGACAGAAATGGATCACACTGAACTGCAGGAAAAGCCTCCTTACAATTCAACAAAACAAAAACTAATGCATAGGAAGGTGTTGAATTTGAGAAAGGAGTATTAATTAATAGGATTGATTTTTCCGTATGTTCTTTTGTTTAAAGGAAATAGTTCAAAGAATTGTGATTCTATAATTATAGCTTGTTCCGAAACAAAACTATAAAAACTGTACAAAAGGCTCTAACAACATAATTTAAATTATTTTCTATTGTAAAGCCTCTTTATATCACAAGTTAAAAAGTGTTTGATCCATTTTTTTATTCTGCTTTTTGCAGTTTATAGCAAGTGCCTTCTTGCTTTATGAAATGCATATTATTCCAAAAGTGTCTATTGTGAAGAACATCTAATGCTCATAAATAATTTTCTTCTTAGAAAAAAGTTCAAAGCACATTTCCCAAAGCATGCTTATAATGCACGGAGAGCAGCCACCCAATTCGCCCCCCTCTACACCCCATTTGTCTCCAAAAGTACTTTAGAATATAAAGGTCTCAGGTGTTTTTCTTCTATCACTTTGAATGTGTTTCAACATTCAATATTGAAAACTGTAAATTTTTATCCAGTGTGCATTTTCTGTGAGTTGCCCCTGTTTTCTGTAGTGGGACAAATTCTTAAAATACACCTCTGGTGAGGGCATTGGCACAACCCTTAAGCAACTTCTGTCTTACATCCTCCTTCAAATGATATCGGTATGGATTTAAAAGACATGTAAAAGATGTATCCTAACAAATACTACAATCAAATGACATAAAAAGGACATGTCATTTATATAATGTCCAACATTATGTGCTTTTCCTGTCCTCAGTAACAAGTAGTCTGATGAGATGTGTAAAATTTAAATACTCAAACCATGTAAAATACTAGTAAAAAGTAAGCGGAACAGGAAAACTGGGTAGGAATAGCCCTTGCCACATACAACAGGATCCTCTTTAGAATCCGTTCAGGTGGACAGAAATGTTTTCATTAATTTATACAGCTGGGCTAAGACCTGCATTGCTCCGTGGTTCTCATAGTTTACCTGCTGTGCTGCTACTCATCATCTGCAACTTCCATTGAGATCTCACGGTGAATCACTGGAACAAAATGAGTTCACCAGTCCCCTCTCTCTGCCAGGGAAGCATTTCTAATCAATAGCTTTTAGTGCAATGGAAGTTACCGCAAAGCTTTCAAGATCTGAGTTTATGTTGTAGTTAAAATGAGCTTAGTGCCATCTCTAGTGTGTACTTGCTTCACCAAGCTGCACATTATAAATTAGGTCAAGGCTCTTTGTGCAAACTGGTATTTTAGAAGATGAAACAAAAGCAACACAGAAGATGTTGATACTATCACAGGGAAACCATCGTCATATGTTTTATTTGTGGATGCCTACATACACACATATTTAGATACATATTTAGATGTGATCGGAGACAGTAAAAATAGGTCAAATAAATTTTTCATCTAAATTGATTTGAGTGAGTATGCAATGGGAAAGTGCAGATTCTGATGGAAGATATGGTTATGTAAATCTCCACTGAGACAAGAGAGCTACTTCAAATATATGCAGACTGGTTTAAGTGCCTCATAACACAAGTTCAAATCTCTGGTTGAAACCCCCCTAAATTCATTTAAAATTGGAATTCTTCTCTTAAAGTTGCATCATTCAACTACACAGACTTTGGAGTTTAAGAAGAGGACAAAGGCATTTAGAAATAAAAGATCTCATACAAGCATTGGCTATTTATTTCTTATTTGTCAAGCTGTTGTAAAAAACAGCTATAGTAACAATAAATAAAGTAAGCCAAATCCAGTGAAGACTGGAGTACAGATTTGATTTGTGTAGGAACAACACATGTTTTTTCAGTCCCAGTTTCTCCAGGACTGAAGAGTAGTGTTTCACACGTGCTGGAATAAAACACTGGTACAAAGCAAAACTGAAGTTCACTCTGTAGCACTAACAGCAGCCATGCTTCTCCGAAGTGAGATGAATGCCCCAGTGGAAATTTCAGGTCAACAGGAACCAATTGCAATGGGATTAGAGGATTGGTCTGAAACGGCTGAAGTCGGTACAGAGCGTTTAGTCATTGTGCAGCAGTGACGCTCATTTGGTATCGTTTACGTATAAAAGTGACCTCACTTGCTTATGTAAATTGAGCATTCCCTCCTGGAATCTGGTAGTTTTCTTAGCAAATAGAAGGATGACATGCACATTAAAGAAGAAGAACAGCAATAACAACAACAATGGGAGAAGAAGAATTAAAAAAAAAAAAAAAACAAACGAAAAAACGGGGAAAATAAGGAAAAGAATAGTGATTTCTTTTGGGAAAACTAAGTGTGTAAGAGTTAGTGTAACTTACTCAGCACAATCCTAGGAATCTCACTATCCTTGGGAGGTTTTCCAGGAGCCATTCCTTACACAAATATTTTCTGAACAATTATAAAGCATTGGAGCCACCTTTTTTCTTTTTCCTCTTCATAAGCACTGATTATTTTTTCTTTTTGTATCGATTTTCCTTTAACAAATATATTTATTGGGGCCATTTAAAGGAAACAGTACTGACTTTTCAGATCTGTTTCTGTAAATCTCTCTGAGCAATTCTCATGGTCATGTGAAATAAACTATATTAAGGTTGGTTGTTTTGTGCTTGGTTTTTTTTTTTTTTTTTTACATATCTTATGAAAAAAAAAGGAGTTGCAATTCCAGGCTTAGGTAGGAAAAAATATAAATATAATTGCCTTTTTTCACCTTCAAAGAATAGTTTAAATATGTTCAGGGCAAACTATAAGTATGATTGGGATTCTCTGTACCATTTGAAGTCTTCGCCCATTGTGCTTCTAGTGCAATGCATGGGGAATTATTGATAGCTATAAGAGGAAGCTGGAGGTCAGTCTACCAGTCAGGGTTAGACTAAGACTAGTTGAGCTTGATATCCAGGGATAAAAAAAATTACACTCATCCATCAGTGTGAAATAGCACCCTATATGCAATTGTTCAGAAAGCATTTGGCTGAACAGTCTTAAATTGTAGAGAATCTCACTAGCAATACCTCAAACAAAAGAATTCCTAGGCAATAGATTTTCTGGCAAGCCTTTCCTTGCCATGGAAAGCAAAGTAATGAGTGTACCATTGTTCTCAGTCTCTACCAGCATCTCCCATTGACTTGGAGAGATTCTGTTCATGGGAAACAAGGATGATGCAAGACCAGCAGCTTAGGCAAGTACAGAGTTTTTCACTAAGAAATTTGCAAACTCATATGCCCAAATTTGATTTCCAGTGCAGTATCAACAAATCCTGTCATATATTGGTTTGTGAACAAAACATTACAGGGCTAATATAAGGGTGATTTGAATGGAAGGCAAAATATTTGTAAAGAAACTGAACAACAGAAATGGGTGAACTCTAAGGTAACACAGGACACATTACCTTGCTGAACAGGACCCTCTCTAGAAAAGATGATGTGAATATCAACTTACACATAATATGCAGTATCAGTTATTGTGCTACAGAGATCCAAAATATACTTTAGTAGACTCTGGAACTCTAGCACACTCATTCTTCATGTGAATGGAGAAAACCCCAAACCATACCACCCTCAAAAAAAAAACCCATGCAGGAGTTACACAGTACCTTGAAAAATCAGATTCTGAGAAAGCATTTTCATCCCTTAGGACATGAGCATCACTCCTCACAGAAAATAATCACAGAGCTCTGATGTTATGAAAAAGATGGAAATGACAGTTCACAAGACTACTAGTAAACAAATACCAAGAGAAAAAAGGGATCTCGGTCTCTACGGGCAGCTACAGACATACTGTGACTCCAACGTGGAGCTAAACCAAAGCATTTAATCTTGCTCTGAAACTGTATTTTACAGGCAAACTTACTACTTTGTTTTGGGGGAAAAAACCCTTCTAAATTGGTTCTTCTTAGGGTTAATTTTCACTCATTCTACTTCTTCTTTTTTAATTTTTGAAGCTCGATCCCTAAAAATGTCTCTCCATTTTCAGGTGTTTCTATATACTCAGGCTTTGAGCACTGAGCTCGTAACTTTGAAGGGAGAAATCTTTTTAGTGCATTGAGGAAATATTCACACTTTGTTAAGCAATAAAACCTCTTCATGGTTCTACAGCATTTCATGAAAGAACCTCAGCAGTTTATGCTTATAAATGTCTCCATGCAGCAGACAGAAAATTTGGTAGTTAATATTTCTGTGCAAGCAGAAGTGGTGCTTGAGACTCGTGTGAGAGGCATTCAATTGAGGTGAACGTGTGCATCTAGGGCCTCTTCCACTCGTAGCTGAGCAGGAGAAAACACAATAGGGGAATTTCAATTTAATTCAGGAAAAATGAAGAACAAAAACCATGATAGAGGAGTCTAGGCTTAGACATATAATACACGTAGGTGACGTCCAGACAAATTTCTAGGACAGATCAGGTAGGAATCACACAAGACATACAGTATTTTTTTGAAACAGGAGAATTGTTTGAATTGTGTTTATTGCTGCTTCTTTAGACTATAATATCTGTGAAAATTGTTGCTATCTTTAACATGGAGGATTTAACTCTAAAACTCTGTTTTGTTAAGTAGGCGAAAATATTCTGTGCAGAATGTGATGAGAATTTGTGACCTCCCTATTTTATTCAGTGAGGAGAACAAGGAGGGAAAGTTCCCATGGAAGTTGTTTGTTGTCTAAAATCCCAGAATCACAGAATATTCTGAGCTGGAAGGGACTCACAAAGATCATTAAATGAATGGCCCATATGGGAATTGAACCTTGACCTTATGAGCACCACGCTCTAAATGTTTGTTTGTTCTAAGGATCCTGGTTGCTCCTCCATTTAGACTACTTTTTGTTTTTAGCAGTAGTACTATTTGAACTATTTTTGCAACTCTGATCATAACAAAAAGCTGTTCTCCTACCATCAATAAGTGGGCAAGAAATAGATCAGAATCTTCTGCACCCCAGATACATGTACTTATTTTTAGGAAATGCCTCCCAAGTACAAATTTAATTTATTGCAGACTTTCCCTTTTCCCTTTAGCTTTACGTCTCCTGTAGAAAGAATTGTAGATTTAATATGAAGAACAAAATGTCAAACAGAAGAAAATAAAGAAGACTTACTTTTTTTTTCCACCAAGAGGAAAGTTAAAAAATCTCTTCTTATCAAGCGTAATAGAGAAGAAATGTTGTTATATATGCAGAAAAACTTTCTCAGGAGAGAAATAAGGAAGAGAAATATTCAGTTTAGTTGGGTCCAAACTACAGGGTCTTCAAAATGCAACCAGAACAACAAAAGCACCACATTTTATTCATTGCAATAACATTACGTGCCAAAACATCAAGCCACTTCAGAAAAGAGGTAAATACAAACGATTCCCTTAGACTTCCTCACCTACCTCTACACTACAAGATCTAAAATGCAGAGACACAAGAAGCAGCAAAGTTTCAACAAAGGTTTATGTTGTTCCAGACTTAATTCTGTCATTTCTTGGGCTACTCACGACCCTGTAAATTCCAAACCAAGAAAACTGAAATAATGTTTGTGTTGCTGGATTATTTTCCTATTTTCTAATAATTCTAGAAAAACAGTGCCATGGCTCCACTTTTTCTACCACCACAATCCTTTGTCCTGTCCCTTCCTTTCTTCCAGTAACAAACTCCTACTGAAACCCTCACCTTCTGTGATTAGTCAATGTAGAAACAAGTAGAATTTTTCCGCAACCTGAATACTGGGAGTAAGGAAAGGGAAAAAAAAAAAAAAAACAACATAATTTCTAACCTAAAGGCAAAAATATTTCATATTAAAATCAAATAATCACATACTGAATTATTACAGCTACTAGCACTTTTTGTCTTTGGCCTTTAGTGTATTGGAATATTTAATTCTGTGGCCACCAGCTGTTAAGCAGAATATTTTACCAGGGATGTATCAATGTAATTAACTGTGATAAAAGCCAGAATCATCCAGGATGTTTTTCTGTCTTAAAGTCAGATAAACTCTATCTATGTCAGTCCTTATAACATTTACCTAATGTCTTCTTATCCTCCAGTCCCATTACATCTATTTTAGTGTTTCACTATTTGCATCATTAAAAAAGATCTTCGTAGTGTCTAAACTTATACTTAATTGCAATTTAACCCCATTATTTCTTCTCCTATCCATCACTGATAAAAAACCAGATTATTTATTTCCTTTTTATACCGCCTTTCACAACCTGATCTTTGCCATCAGGTTCTCCCTTAGTCATTTCTTCTGTAAGGTATATAACCCAAACTGTTTGGGTTTTTAATTCATAGGTCTGCTTTGTTGCTGACATGCAATGGTTAAAATTTAATGCAGAATTCCAGCCTTGAGTACTGCCCTGAGCAGAATTGGATAATTACTTCACCATGTCTTACAAGCTGTATTTCCATTTACAAGAGATAAAATGTTCCCTAGATTTTTTTACAACTTCATGGCTTTGCTAACCCCTGTACAGAATGTGATACATGCAGACTCACAGATTCTTTTCCAAAGAAACAGCATTTCACCAAGTTTTTTCCACACCATATTTTTGCTGTCCATAATTTCTTCCTACGCCTAGCACCTTCCACTTGCTTCCACAGAGTTTTAACATATCTTTTGGTCCTTTTATCTAATTTGTCAAAGCTGATTTTGAATTCAAAGCTTGCTCTTGAGTATGTGGTTTCTCTCCCCCAGCTCTGCATTATCACAGATTTAATAAACTTGGTCTGTGCTCTACCGTCCAGGCTGATTGAAGGATAATATCAAGGAATTGATTCCAGGAGGAACGCCTTGTGATTGGTTTGTCCTTCCACTTTGACAGGCAATTACTGGCAACTCGCACAGTTATCCAGACAACCTTGCATGCAATTTACTATTAATTTAGAAACTTAATCTAGCCCAAGATTCCCTAGCTTGCTTAAGAGAATATCATGCTAGACAGCGCCCAAAGATTTATTTAGGATTCCATGACATCTGCTGCTTCTTGACAATCTCTAACAATTGTTGAGGAATTGTTTTAATGTAATTTGTTGCTGACCTACTGATACTCATCTCTTTCTTGCCTTGCTACTGCTAACAAATAATTTTCCTGATTATTTGTTCCAAAGTCTTCCAGGAACTGAAGTTAGGCTGGCAAGCTAGACTTGGCTCTTTTTTATTGCAAATTTAAAATTTGGCACTAAAATCCCCCTCTTGCAGTCTTTGAAAACATCATATGCCTTTAGGAACATTCTTAAAGGAAACCTCCAACAGCGGTTAGATTGCTTCTGGCCAGCATTCTGTTAAATATCAAGGTGCAGTTCATCACACCATGCTCATTCAGGTACCACATGGGCATCAAGGACCTAATGAGCTGAATGTAAAGAATAGACCATTTTCACAAGGAATTCTTCAAATACTTATGCAAGATGCTCATGCACCTGATAAAGAAGCTAAGAACAAAGTAGTAATAAAGAGTATATTTTGCTATTTATTTCAGAAGTATTTTAGTATACATTGAGACATTTAAGTTTGTAGCAGTCAAAGTACATATTTTAGGTCATGCAACTGCATTAAATACCTGCAAAAATAAATATGTACGTGACCTACCAAAGAATAACCACAGTTGTGTGTTGGGTCTGGCTGAGATGAAGTTAACTTTCTTTGTAGCAGCCCATACGGTGCTGTGGTTTGAATTTGTGACTAAAACAGCACCAAATCTTTCTCTGGTCCTAATTCTGCCACCCAGTAAAAAGGCTGGTAGTGGACAAAAAGCTGGGACCAGACACAGTCAGGACAGCTGACCTGAGCTGGCCAAAATAGTGCTTTGTACCACATAATACCATATGCAGCAAAAAACTGGGAGGTTTTGTTTTCAAATGTAACCATTATTTGGAGTCTGGCTGGGCATCGGTCTCCTTAATGAGAAAGTGGCTGCCTCTCCATTACTTCTTTTATTTCCATCTCTTCTTCACCTATTAAACTGTGCTTCTCTTGATCCATAAGCTTTTACCTTTTATCTTTTGCTTTTCCTATTCTGTCCCTTTCCTGCTGTTGGAAAGTGAGCTAGTGGCTGGATGAGTGTGTAGCTTCTGGATGAGGTGAACTGACAACAGGTGTGTTAGATGGAACACAATCATTCCCAAAAGTTCAGGCCATGTTTTTACTACATGTGAAAACGTTCTGAGAAATCTCTCTAGCAAAGTCAGTAACACAGGCAGCTTAACCAGCTGAAAAAGAATGTTTAACTATTTAAAAGTCTCCTGAATCCTGTTCAGACAATAATTGCTATATTGCATGCAGTAATTAGGATAATTATTTTTGCACAAAGTAATTATACTGTAATTTTTGGTTGACTCAGGACCATTAAAATAATTTAACAATACATAAGTAGCACGGTATGGATTTCACTTTGTCTGCAGATTTCTATAGATTTTCTAAAATACAGTGTTTTGACTAAAATTACAGGTGTGACTGAACTACCCATTTAGCTTTCATATCCATATTTTAGTTCTTTACTTCATCCTGTAAAAACTATTTTCTAGCTTTCCATGGAAAAACGGAAGCTCACCGTACAGGCAAACCAACTCTTTGTTAATGTTCATGGTACAAGTGATAGAACTAGCAAATGTTGCTAGAAATATAATTGTTTGCACAATCTGAATTTTACATTGAAGAGCTCATACTTTTCCTGCAGATTGCACTTCAAGAAGCCACAGTTTCTGTGCATGGCAGCTAAAAGAATTCATATATATCATATACCAAAATCTATTTATTTCTCAAATAAAGATGTGAATATTGAAAGATTTTATCCGTGTATTTAGTGCTGGCAATATTTCTGTCTTATGGCATTTTTAGAGGCTTTGAACCAAGAATTTTACTCCTAATTATAAGTTCAGACAACAGCAATTCGTCATCTACAGTCAAAGCTTTACATATTTTACCAAAGTTAGGTGTAAATTCTGTATCTGGAGAACAAGATTTCCTACTGTTCTCAGTATTTAGGTTGCAATTCAATCACTGCAGCAGCTTTGCATGAATGTGTAGATCAGCATTTTGCTAATCGATGTGCGAAAACAGTTACACACCTAGGGTGTTTAGATTTGGAAGCTTTATATTACTTTAAATAGGTACCAGACTACAGCTGATGTTCTAATAACTTTTGTGATGTACTCAATCCAGCACTGACAGGCACGCATTACACTGCAAAAAACCATGCAGGAGGAGAAAAATGACAGATCTCAGCTTCTCAGCCACCATAAGTGGATATTATAGTTTGGGACTCTATAGAGAAACAAGTCAGCCAGCTGTTGTAACTGGTAAAAGTTTTGAATATGCTGCTATTTAAATTGTCATTACCTATTTCCTTCGATATCCATTTTATTGATGCTATCCTGGGTAATGTTGAAAAGTAAAGTTGATGACCTCCACAAGTTCTGAGTTTAAGAATCAAAAATATGCACTCGTAATTTTAACTATTTTTCTTGCTATTTTCTTCAGAGCTCAGCAACCAAATTCACCTGGGCCTAACACTTTGCAGATTTTCACTGGAGTAGCTTCTTTATTGTCTTTTCCAGCATAACAGCAAGGTCTTTAACAATTTTTTTTCCCCCAGGAAAACGTACCTGTCTCTGAGATGATATATTCTGTGTTTTCTATCAGTAACATGAGAAATAAATCTTTCAGTCCCTTAGCAGAATCAAGCTCATTAGTTGCCATCCTTCTGTTGTTTTTCTCAGTGATTCTGCTTTTTGCTTTTTCTCTTTTATTGTAGATTTAAGTTCTCTCAAATACCATTAAATTTAGTACAAGTCCCAAAGTTTCACTTTGAAAATTACACTTTAAAAAAAGTAATCTGTTTACTACATTTACCTCTGACATCCTCCTTATCTAGATCATCACGTCTCCCTAAGCATCCCATTCTACACTATTGGCCACTAATCACCAAGGTACGACATCCATGGAAGGTCCAGTACCAGCCAGGTCAGCTCCTCTGCAGTGGATGAAGCTATGTGAACTTACACCATTTCAGGACATCATGTATGTTCTTCTTATCCAATCCATAGGAAAGGTGCTTTTGTGTGTTATTCATCTGCCACTGCATTGCAAAATAACTTCCTACTTACAAAAGGCAACTCTCCTATTAGCTGAGCTAATGGAGACACACGTCAGAAGGTTTGAGTTTTGCAATTCATACATAACGCCTGTGATTGTAAAAAGCATCAAAAAGTCCAGGAATATACCCCAAAGCAAGAGAAAGAAGTTTGATAGCCTTCACTCTGTCTGCACTGATGTGCATTCAGAGAAACTGCAATCATTGGAGGAGGCAGAATAACTGGAGTAATTCCAGGCTTACTAAAAATTTATTATCATTTCTAAAATGATTAGCAAAAAAACAAACAAAAAAATATCTGGTATTGTCTTTAAGGAATGAAATTGTCAACATTGAAGAGGAGAGAAGGATGAGGGGACTTTTTCACCATCTGCATCTTTTGAGAGTGGCCTTTTTGCTTTATGGGAGTATTTCTTCATTTAAAATGTTAAATGTAGACACATTAGGCATTTGGAAGACAATAGGATTTATGGCTTGAGGGAATATACTAAATTTCATGGTCTTCTAAAACCACTCTGTGTATTCAGCCATGGATTACTTAATACTTCAAGTCACGTATTGTTTCTCTAAATCTGAATTCTCTAAGTTTTATTTGTCCTATCCACACTGGCAGCAGTACAAACAGTAAAATACTTTTTTTGTTATTAATACAATTTTTCAACCATCTGCACTCTAAACAACAAAGATTAAACGCCTTTCATTTTTTAGCCTAAGTAAAATGTCAAAGGCTAATTTTATTCTGTGAACATCTGAAAAGTATTAGCAAAAGCTTTTATGGTATTTTCAATATATTTATGGTTTCAGAACAAAAGTGGTAGAGAAATAAATAAGGTTTCTGGCCTCTAGCTTGAGACACAGCTTCTGCAAAATAAATAAAAACAACAATCCTTTAGAAGAAGTACAAAGGAAAATTTGCTTTTTTTCGTCAGGTCAAAGCTGGAGTTTCAAATGTTTGCAGGCAAATATTTTCCTGATTGTTTGCAGCTCCTAACTAGAACAGTTGCTTTATTGTCTTTTTCATCATAACAGAAAGGCCTTTATAATTTTCCATGAATGAAAACAACTTTTGCTTAGGATTATGAGTTGGGCATTTAAATATCTTTCAGGAGCAATAACAAGCAGCTATCCATCCACATATCTGGCCCACTTCACAAATGAAGAAACCAAGACCAAAAGGATAAGATCATTTCCTCATGATGAAAAGAAAACAAGGAAAACCTGTAGTTTCAACTAGTTTCTTAACAAATTTTTAACAGATTTATGTGAATATGAACTGTAGGGTTAGTTTGAATTATTTATTTGAAAAGTATTATAGATTGTTAAACCTAATTTCAGAGGATGTGGATTGACACAAAGTTGTCACATAATCAAAATAAAGTGAAAGTTCAGTATTTCCCAAAAATACCTAACCCTGTCCAATAGATAAACAATTTGGATGGTGCAAGCCAATTCTAGATTGCTTTCCTTAAATCTCTCTCTTTTTGTTTTTTTTTTGTGTGATTTTGTTCACTAACATTACAGAAAAGGTAATAATCATCACAGAACATTTACCACCATGAAAACATACTGAGAGATGAAAAGAGATTCTGAATAAATTTAAGAATAAGCACAATAAGCACTAAAAAGAGCTTCAGTCTACGATCATACTGGTGAACAGTGAGAAAAGCAGTTATGTTAAGAACAAGACAAGGCACTGGTATAGGTTTGAGGCTCTTGCCTTTCCTGTACCTGTCAGATGACTGAATTTGGGGAGTAATTAATTCAGAGAGAAGGCTGGATTGAAAGTTAGTCTCAGTTAATCATTGTTCCCGTGAAACAGTGTTTTCCACAGACACAAAACCTGCTGAGTCCCAGAAGCATTTGCTATTTTATAAAGCTCTACTGCTGGTTCCCATCAGCTTCTAATTATGAATGATAAAACCTGAAGTCCCTCACAAAGCTCAGAAGCTTCACTTCTGCTTCCATTCAAGTCTGATCTAGCTACAGCTGTAGCTAAAGTTCCAGGAATACACAGAAGATTAGCAAAGCTTAGTTGAGGTGGTGGCATTTTATAAGATGTGAAAGAACATACACCATTGCATTGTCAATGAAGCTCACACTGCATAGTGTTCCTTTAAATAAATCTATTTATCTATCTATATGTGTATGAAACCTCTCTTACCCTGTTACATAAGGTACTATGAAAAACTTAGGAATAATAAAGCAAGGAAAAAAGCTGTTTTCTTTTTGAACTTACTCATCTATTAATATTTTTTTGCTCTTAATGATAGATTTTTAATAACAAATAATTACTTTGAAATATGATTAGCATTATCTACTGCTCGCAGTACTCTGAATATAGAAATTCTATAAACTGCAGTAGGATCATTTAGCATTTAGATGGCTACTTAAACTTATACATGAACACTTGGAAGCAAGGGGAGTTTTCCTATACTTTTCTATCTTTTTTTCTTTTAAAATACACATCTTGAACCACATATTTAAAAACAACAAAAAGTTTCTATATCATCTGTTCAAATTCATGAGTGAACTATGGACTCTCATTGTTCTTCCCTGATTACTTCCAACATGATTTTTACTTCTCGTTATACAGAAGTACAGGATCCAGATCTTTCCTGCTGGCTTAAAACCAAAATACTTACCACTTACTGCCATTACTAAGGAGAATAAAGATAACTGAAAACACTTATTAACAAAGAAATTTTAGGGATTATTTTACAAAAATACATTTCAAGACGTAAGTGATCCCATATAAAGACCACTGAATTAAAAGGGTATTTTTCATTGACCTTATTGGGAGTTGCACCTGGCTATCAATATAAAACTAGAAGCACAGACAGCAATGGAAATGAATCCTTAAAGTGTGCCACTGTATACCATAAGGAAAAGTTAAAGCTGATAAAGGAAAAAGAAGATGCCAGACAGAGCTTCCTATGATGCAGCGAGAGTTCACAGCTCCCTATTGAGATGCATCACACAGAAAGGAATCATGTGCAGGCCATTATGTTAATTCCTGAACTGGGAACAGTTCAGCAGTGGTTATTTTGAGAATCTCAGCATAGAATTAAAAAAAACACCAAAACAAACAAAGCCCACAAAACAAACAAACAAAAGAGTAGTGAATACAAAGGAAACACTCTAAAGTGTGGAGAAAATGTTCACTTGCTGGTAAATGGCTAAAAGCTATCAGAGCTCATGAATATCTAAGGAAATATACTAACTCAGACCACCACCCTTAAAAGGCTTTTTATAATTACCACTTTCTAAGAAGTAAAGGAAAAAATAAGGTAATATAAATCCACACAATTAGAAAGGTAGTTTAAATATTTCATTTCTACCTGCACAAACGAATTAAACTTTTTCTAGCCCGGTTTATTGAAAACAAATCCTTGAATTTTAGCATACATTTTTAACATCCACTTCCACTTAACCCACTGACCTTATTAATGAAAGACTGCCTTGTTAAAAAGTATCTAACAAACTCTGCTCCTTTCAATTTAGTGAAACTACACCAAGAGGATCAAGTCTTCTACAAATGCTACGTTAAGCTGTACGAGAGTTTACTTTTTGGCCATGGCTATTTATCAATCCAACTAGTTACAAGCACTTTCCAAATAAATAGCACTTGCTTCCCTAAAGACCTGTTGAAAACTTTCCTATACAGTATTTTCTAAATTTCCTTCATATCTGAGAGATTTTGAAGCGTGTATGCCAGAATTGCAAAGTGTAGCCTCTTCCATTTACTTATGAGGAAACTTTATCTTTTTCCAGGCTTCTATGCTGTAAAATTATCCAAAAGTTTGAGGAGGGAAGAATCGAGATCCACAAAAAGCATTGATGAACTGCTGTAAACTTTCATATATCTTCTCAAATACATTTTTTCATTTTGCAGGCTACTCACTGCATATTGGTTTTGCCACTTATATCACCATTTATATAAAGTAGGTGATCTTTTAAAATTAAAAACTCTGCCAAGTCACTGCTGCTATATGCTAATGTTATCTGAAGATAAAATTCTTTCCTGTTTGTGTATTTTTGCCTGTGAAAGTGCTCTCAAAGAAGAGCTAAAGCTATTTTTTTCTTCATGGATGACATATACCATAGATATTTTGACTTGTAAAAGAATGGAAGACAATAAAATACAAGAGTACAAAGAATTATAATTTAGCCAGTTATTACAAAATTCCACAAATAAAATTGGTAACAAAAATATAGGATTTTTTTTTCTTTCTGTTCAAGTTTCTACAGTTTGGGAATCCTGAGTCATTCACACATCAACATTCTCACATGAGAAACAGAATTAAAAATCTGTGCACTTTGTGCTTGATAAAAGGAATGGAGACATTTAGCTGAAGAAGTAATTAAGATGTAGGCATTCACCTGCCTACATTTCTTCTGGATTTATATTCAGCATACACCAAAGACACCATTTTTGCTTAAATCATCACAATAAAACTGTGCCCACACAGGAAGTACACAAATAAAACACGGAAATCAGAGACTAATCAAAGACTACAAGAGGATTTGCCTGCAAAACTCAGATTGCTGTCTATGCTGCTGAAGAAAATACAGCTGAGAACAGTCTAGATAACATCAGAAAATTTGCCAGACTGCACTGACAGGTGTAAGCATTGTTATTTTAGCCCTTTTAAAAAACCTAGCAGCCCAACCCCTTCCATGACAATAAAATAGAACAGTAAGTATTGCTAACTTTTTTAAGTTTAATGCTTAGATAATAAAACACATATCTATTGAATTTTACTATATTACATTATATGATGATACCAGGCATTAGTAGTGAAGAGGATCTCATGCCTTCAACTGGCCTGTAATTGCATAACGAGGCATGATCTTCCTATTTCGACATCTATTATGTGCGTTGTTTTTTGCTTTGTCTTCCTGGTTTAATTGTTGAGTTAGTTTCATACTTCATAATTAAATTCCTACTTGAACATTAAAAGTTCCAACTTTTATAAATTTCAGGTTTGCTTCATATAAATATTTCAACCACTCTCCAAGAGACCAGGCCGCTTTTTTGGTGACCAGAGTAAGAATGTCTAAGTCCAGTTACAGCATGATATATGCAATTATACACCACGAGAAAATGTGTTGCACTGTTTTTTCACAAAAAAGAGATCATAAAGTGCTTTTATTTCTAACACTAATTTATGAAAGGGTGGGGTATTTTAGAATAGCTTCTTCAGACAGAGCATTTTCAATAGATCAAGCCTTCCACTTCCTGATCCAGTGCTTAAGTAATTTCATTGACTTTCTTAAACAGATCAAATTAAAAAAATTAGATAATTGATTCATTTTCTTTTCTTGATGAATGAACTCTGTCAATTTAGCAAGGAAAGAAAAAAAGACTTTCAATTGTTTTTGCTGAGTAACTCTGGTCATGTCATATAGTCTATCAGTTGTCATGCTTTCCGCTTTCCTTCTTTTACAGAGAATCTCTGTATCTCTGAATCACAGAGTCACTCTGGAACACTGTTAGTATGCAGCAGAAGTTAAAGGGTTTATTTTTATTCCATCCCATGACTTTCTAAAAACCCACGCTAATAGATTCTAATGCAACTCTCCTCACACTCACTTGTGAAAAGCAAGTTTACCAGGAGGAACAACTGCCAGATTTTTCTGAGACACACAGCATTCCCTTCCTAACAGCTGTTCCACACGTGGATCAACAATCTATCTGCTTGGACACCGGTGGATGTGTCCAACTGATTTTTGATTTCACGTTATACTCTGCAATGTGTCTGTATTGGCAACTGATTGCTCTGCTTCACTGAGGGCAAAATGTGACTCAGCAGCCTTTAAAATCACAAGTTTCTCTTTATATAACTCTATTAGCATTGTAAACACTTCTGGAAGGTGTGCTGTAAAACCGACAAACTTGCCACCCTTGAATAATTTCAAGCTCAGTAGGACTGCATTCATTTCTGCTTCTATTGCCACTTCTGCATTCCCAGGTTTCATACCAGTGAAGAAATGTGATTGAAATGCATAAATTTGGGTCCTCATTCTCTCCTGAGGTGTATCACAGCCTTAACTTAAATCTTCTTTCATAGGTTTCTAGGTCAGGAATATTCTTCCATGCTAGCTTGTGACATGGAATTATCTCTAATGGCTAAAATCTGATAAAGCCCATCTGTAGCTTTTCTTAGCCAAGTGATTACAGGTCTGCGTTAGGTAATTCACCATGCTTAATAGCCTGTATTGTCAGTCTTTTTCTGTGAATGCTCAGGCTTGGCT
Organism: Ifrita kowaldi; assembly: GCA_013398055.1. NCBI lineage: Eukaryota > Metazoa > Chordata > Aves > Passeriformes > Cinclosomatidae > Ifrita > Ifrita kowaldi. The sequence goes on from VZRS01005848.1 coordinate 1,075,483, forward strand.
AGTAAGATAAACAAAAATCAGACCTCTTTCAGCTACCTCACTAACATATCAGAGAAACAACCTGGTAATGCTCTAATTTTAACACTTTTTTCCCCAGGTCTGACCATCAGCAAACAATTGCAAATACCCTAAACAAAACTTCTTATATACCATTATTGAGTCTCCATGTGCTAGACAACACTTTACCTTGCCATTTACTCTTTAATCTTCCAGCCTCCAAAGCTTTCATTAGAAAAACAGTAAAACCAAGACTTTCCATACATCTTCAATAGTGGAAAAATTTTATTCCAGCTATTCAAACACAATATCTCACTTATAGTATCAAGTCTTTCTCAAAACTTTACCTCCTCAAACACATTATGCCCCTGCAGCACGTGTTGAGATATTCAAGGTTCTGCTAAAGCCATAAAAAGGCTATTTCGCTCTTCACAGTGTCCCCCTAAAAGTACAGGTTATATCACAGAGTCATTTACAATTCTTAATTATACAATAAATTATTATATTTTAGGTATATCTGTATATACACAGAAGAAACAACTGCATTTCATAATCTGTGTCAATATTCTGCCCATTTTGCCTATGACAACAAATCTGTGATGTTTGTTTAGCATTTTTAAATGTTTCAATCTGTTCTGTGTTTACTTGGGGTTTGATTTTATTACTAAATTCATAGTGCGTGAAGTAAAATCTATTATATCTGCAATGGTGAAGGCGTTGTAAATATGGAACAAAAAGGAAGAAGAGATGGTGGTGATCTACCTGTTACATGTGTTATGTGTCCCTTTATTAAATAGAATTTTCATGAATGACTGTAAAAATTAACAGGCCTGGACCTTTCTATGTTTTTGGCTCCTTCTCATGCAAGGTTTCTGCCAGCATGAATATATTGGCTCAGCAAAATATTTGTGTTCAGTTGAAGGCAGCTCGGCAATTCACAAAATAATATAACCAGAAAGCCAAGCCAGATAAACACTTAAAGAACTTTGTGAAGATACTGAAAGGCTGAGAGAAGTGGGATTGCTCAGCTGAAGAAGAGAAGGGTCTAAGGTGATTTTATTGAGGCCTTCCAGTACCCAAAGGGGGACTTCAAGAGGGCTGGAGAGGAGCTTTCTACAAGACAGAATGGCATTGAACTGAGAGAGTAGGTTTAGATTAGATATCAGGAAGAAATTCTTTACATGAGGGCGGTGAGGCACTGGAAGTGGTTTCCCAGATAAGCTATGGATGCCCCATCCCTGGAAGTGTTTTAGGCCAGGCTGGATGGGGCTCTGACCAAGCCAGTTGAATGTGCTAGGTGTCCCTGCCCACAGCAGGGGGGTTGGGTCTGAGTGATCTTTAGGTCTCTTCCGACACAAACCGTTCCATAATTCTATGAAGTTTTAAAAGAGGCCTCACCTATAGTACCGTGTGCCACCACAAAAGAGGATATAAAGCTCTTGGAGAGCATCCAACGGAGCACCATGGAGATGGTGAAGGGCCTTGAGGGGAAACTGCATGAGGACCAGCTGAGGTCACTTGGTCTGTTCAGCCTGGAGAAGAGGAGACTCAGGGAAAACCTTATCATGATCCTAAAGATTTCTTATGAGAGGAAGCAGAGTGGCAAGCATTGATCGCCTTTCTATTGTGATCAGTGACAGGACCTGAGGGAATGGCCTGGAGTTGTGTCAGGGGAGTTTAGGCTCGATATCACAAAAAAAGGTTCTTCACCCAGAGGGTGACTGGGCACTGAACAGGCTCCCCAGGGCAGTGGCCACAGCACCAGCCTGACAGAGTTCAAGAAGGGTTTGGACAACGCTCTCAGGCACATGGAGTGACCCTTGGGGTGTTCTGCGCAAGGCCAGGAGCTGGACTCTGTGATTCTTGTGCATCTCCTCCAGCTTAGGATACTCTACTATTCTATGATACACGATACACGTGACAACTAAAATGATGCATCTGGGCAAAACTCCATCTTCCTGTAGATACGGCATTTATCAGAACTCATTTAAAATAAATTGTATTGCCATCTGTTAAGGACAGTATTTCATTGCTTATTTTAAACTAGCACAATAACTGCATGAAGCAGTTGAGATTTTCTTGTATTTAAAGGCCACATCTGATTTAAAATTGCATTGCTCCACTAAAATCAATAGACCCGTGCCAATTTATATGAGCTAAGGATGCATTCATTTTAATTTATATTATACTGGGGGGAGGGGGGCATAAGATGTATTGCTTTTTAAGTATACAAGGTATTTCAAAATTATTTTGAGATCGGAATCAGGATCCTTCTATATTTTTGGATTATTCCACGGGGAAGATATTAATTTTTTTGAAAACCTATAGCAAGTACTATCAGAACATTAGTTCTATTAGAAATTCATACCACTTATTTGTTTAAAAGTGTTCATAATTTGACTTGTAGTGAACAAAATGTGATTATTTACATCAGATTTACCACTGGGTTAACATCCGACAGATTTTGGTCTTATATATGCTATTGCTAAATAATGAATATTGTCTGCTAAAATTTATTTATCTCAATTTTATGAGGCTTTCAACAGATAACATAAGCTGTAAAACTGAAATCAAGAGTTAGATTCATCATCACATGATAATAATATCTGTTTCAGCTTCCCAATTGTGCCTTTTTCACTTTTAATGTTACCTAGAAAAAAATATATTTTCTTCAAGAATAATCCATACAATTCTTGAATGTACATTTCAGAAGTTAAAACTTTTGTGATTAAATCCATACCTGAAAACTGAGAGCATCTTAAAAGCGATGATTCACAGCCCCTTACAATCCTCAGTGATTTAGACATGAAGCTACAGACAACCTTAATAGCCAAGAGTCTCCATGATCAAGATCTAACATTTATTTGTACATGTTTCAGCTCTCATTGTTAGGAAGATGTTAACATTTTTATTTAATAGTCTACATCATCCCAGGATGTAATTTTATTACATGCAGTAATACCAGTCAGCATGACATTCACAAATTAATTTCTTTCAAATCTTTCTTATTCTACAGTAGAACCAAAAACCTTCTGACCAATTTAATGTTTATAGCAAGCCACTGGGGATCTGTTAAGATGCCATAACATAAAGTGCAGAAATGACATCCACTTCACCTTGCCTCACATCATTTGACAACAGTGTTGTTCCCACTGCTCTGTTTCCAAGAGCAGCTTTTGCATAGATATCAAGTGGCTAAAGCTGTACCTTGGTAGAACACAGCAGGAAAGAAGGATGCATCATCAAGATTTCTTTCCCTTCAACCTTTCATCCATTCGTCAATATATGATGGTGGTATCCAGCAGTTTTAAAGAATTAGAAACCAATTAAAATAACTATGCCTCATCTTTTACTCTGGGTGAAAGCAATATTCAGTGAGAAACCAGAAAAGCAAAATGCAAACCTTCAACAATTTCCTGACTTCAACACTTTGGGAAAGTTCATAAAACTCTTTGGTCATTGCCTTAACTCAACCCTTAAGAAGTACAGCTGGGGTTTGTTGTTTTTTCAGTCTTTGTTTGTTTGGGGCTTTTTATATCATCACTGCAAATAAAAGAAGAATAAGCTTCAAAATTTAGCAATAAAAACTGAATAACGGAGGTGGACTTGCAGTGGCAATGCTTATCTCTATTCCACTTCTATGGCGAGACTGAGACAAGGGATCATAGGGTAATTAACTAAAACTTCAACATAGCTTATGAACTACAGGGGAGGAAAAAACTTCAAATTATGCAGTAGGACTGTTCATCTACAGTAGTCTAAAGCATTCAATTAGATATGCAATTGCAAAAACCATAATACTGAAAATTTTTAGAATTTGTGACTTGTGGTAGAAATTCAATGCTCTCCAAACTATTTGAATGCAGACTAAGAAGACAGCAAGAGGTGCAAGTGTAGCGTATTCAGGAAAGCCCTGCTTTATTATTTGTCATACAAAGTAATGCCAAGGATCCACTGAATAATGTAAAGTGTGCAGTAAAATGGTACATATCATATATGTCTTTATTTAGTTTATACATAAGAGCTGTTCATATTTTTGTAAGTAATTACAGCTTTGCTAATTTTTCCAAATAAGGTAACCTCGAATTTATGATCCAATTATACACAGTATTTAATATCTGCAAGGTTATAGGGTTAGTTACCACTCTATCTGGTACATTAGGAATTAGTCTGGTCCCGCTGTTATCTTTGAAAATTAAGTCCCACTGATGAAAAAAATAATTAAATAATAATTTTAAATGTTTCACTTGATATTCTAGAAGTCTTATAAAAATGGTAAGTAGTTTCTTAATCCTTGAATATCAGTCATACATTTTTGGAAAAGCATTTTCAAGAATGCCTCGCGCCTGTGTTTGTAGAAATATTTGTTAGATCTCTAATCAATTAAACTGCCACACTGCACTTTGACAATTCATCTGCATCAAGCAGTAAAATGCATGCCTACACTCTTTGGATCCACCTAGAAAATCCTAACCAATGGATGGAAAAAAGGCTTGTGCCATTTCTATATTTTGTGCTTCTGAGCTTAAGCCATGGTTTTATCTTATGCTTTTATTTTTCTCTTTGTTTCCTGGCAAATTTATTTGCATTTGATTTGTAAGAAAATACCGAAAAAAAAAATTCTGTCTCAGTTCTTCCCTGGTATTATAGCCAAATGTCCTTTAAGATATTTTGGGCAAGAACTTTTGCATATTTAATATTACTTTATGATTATAGAAACATTTTTTTAGATAGGAAAACACTTATTTTCTCCACCCATGTAACAGCTACACAGTATTGCCCTAGTATGCAATGTTGCAATGGAACAAGAAGAATTTAGAAAGAGCCAAGAAAAAAATACCTCTACTTTCAAGTGACATTCAAGTATATGGTTTCCTAAAATGCAGACCAAATTGCAGAAGTTGTTATAACTTCAAGAAATATCACAACACTGATGAAGTGAAAGAGAATAACTGACAGATGCTTTGTGTGAAGTTAATCTGAATGAGAAGCAAGGCTGATCTGACAGAAGCAACAAATGCAAAGCAGAAAATACACAATTCATCCTTAATATTCTTCTTGAAGGATGGATACATAAAGAATGTTTGCCTGATCAGAAATGCAGAATTTTTCTGTGCCTTTTTTTTTTTTGTGAAAAAAGGCAACCACAACTAAAATTGAATTTTAAATCAACTTTCTGCAAATTGTAAGCTGTGTAGCTACAGACAAAAGTATTCATGAAATACTGTATTGATCAGCTACATTCTATGCTTGTACTAGTCTTTGTCTTATTTAGAGTTGATATTGGTAATTTTAACACAACTGGACAGTAGCTTTTTTCACCCCCTGAGCTCTGTCCTACCAGGTAGCATGTTTAAAAGTGAGAACTATATACATTTCTGACTACAAAAACAAACCCCAGCTGTAGAAATAGCATACCAGGACATGGGAAATTTTTTTCCATTTGTTATGATGACAACCCCATTTCTATCAATTCATTTACACAGTATATTGAAAATATCAAAAATTATGTAGAACCTTGTTGCAGTTTGTGAATCTTCAGAGAGGGAAGTATCTATGTTCTGATGGAAAAGTTTAAACTATTCTGCAAAATCATGCAGAGCTCCTGAAATGTCATTTCACAAAACATCAGATATATTGAAAACATAGAGATATAAGTTAAATACCAAATTCATATGTAAGAGAAATGCTGTAAGGATAATCTTTTACTTTTGGCTTCTACAAACTAAAATGGCATCAAGGTGACATCAAAATTCTATTGCAATACCAAGACTAAGATGTACAAATATATATTTTAATAACATTCACATTCTGTAAATTTAAAGTTTTGATACCTGAGAGAACAAAGAATCAGTACTGCACTGAAAATTTAGCAATTTCTAGAGCAGAAACAAGTACACTGTTTCTGTACAATACACTGTACAGGCAAGCAACAAGCTGAAACAACACGATTAGGAGACAATTCACCACAGCTGCAAACAGATTTGAGTAAACCATTCTCTATTTGCTCAGCTGCATCTATGTTCCCTCACTAAATAGGCTCATATTACTTACTAATTAGGTGCAAATTTATGCACACATATATCACTTAACCATCTTATGGACAATGTATTTATTTTCTTTATAAGACTTGAAATCCTGCAGGTTGTGTCACTGAGGCCAGGGGACCTATTTAGCTAACAAGGCTTGTCCAGTCCCTATAGCACAATTTATCCAGCTACAGAAAAGATAGCACAGCAGTTTGCACAGAGATTGGAGAAGAGGTGATTTTGTCTATCATGTGAATCCCATTTAAGGTTGCAAATTTATTTAAGATTGTAGAACTTAGCCTCAAATTACAAAAGAGTTTTGCTCAGAGACAAAAACCAGAAAACTAACAAGTATAAGCACATAATAACCATAAACTTCTGCTCCACTGACAAGATGATCTTTCTGCTTCTAACTGTGGTTTTAATACCAGCTGTTCGTTTCTTCTGCGTTTCAAGCTCCTGTCTTGACTACATGAATGTAGTCAGGGAGAATCGCAGAGAAGGCATTGTACTGCTGGCTGTTCTTTTCATGAGGGCTTGCAAGACGAAATTCTCTGAGTGGAAAATTACTCTTTTGAATGGATACTAGCACTGTTTGCCAAGTACTTAAAGGAAACAATTACTCCCATGGCATTCATAGAGTATGGTAAATTATGAAAGCGTTTTCGTCACATATTCTCCTATAAATGCTACAGGATTTTATTCTTTTATAAGTTTCTCTAATGTTTGTTGGTTTGGACCAAACCTAGGTATCTATCTCCTCAGTTCTGAGGGGAATTTGATTTTGCTAGTTTTCAAGTTAGCACAAGTTTTATGTAGACTTAAGAACAGGCTCAGACAGTTTTTTACAACATTTATACTGAGTATTTTTGATAGTTCTTTAGTTAAAGGAAACGGAACTTTTTTTTTTAACATGTAAATAAATAGATAAGTCAAAGCAAAACAGATTTTGAAGGCCAATTAGCAATAGAAGTTCACTGGTTCAACCTAGCTGAAAATCTTGTCCACAGTTTGAATTAAAATAAATTATGCACAGCTACTAAATGGCTCCACGCTTAGGGCAACACTTGCCTCTACTTTAGGAGCCACAATTTTTCTGTTACTACCATGCTGAACTAAAGCTGGACAAATGTATAATATCTATATGTATTTAAAATTTGCAGAACCTCACAAAATCTAGTAGTGCAGCTAAAACGAGCTTGCAAAGATTTCTGTTTGTCCTGTCCCCATTTTTTTCAGCTACTACAAGCAGATGGGCATTGGCACTGCTGTCTGTAGATTAGGACAGTTGGACTTTCAGCAGTATTACAGAGCAAAGAACAGCTGGGCTGCCATTTGATGACTCAAAAAAATGTGTGAAAAATTATCACAGAAACAGGACTCAAACTCCACATATGCCGAACCATCCACATTTATGGAGTTTCTCCAGCTTGTAACCCAAGTAATCTAATTTTCTTTTTGAAAAGAGTGTTCATAACTATCATATTTGCAAAATTATCTCTATGAATCTGAGCCCTTGTAAGTCACTGGACCTATTTCCATTGACTTCAACAGAGTCTGAGTTATACTGATGATGAACACTTAAGATGAATAGTTTTAGACAAAACCCAAAATAGTCAGGATTATACTTGCATAATGTTCCCTACTCTTTCACATGGAAAAGGATCAGATGACTTGAGATTTTACCTGCAAGGAATATGAAATTTTAGAAAATGAAAACTGAGACATTAACAAACCATTTATATTTGTATTCTATTTTCAACAAATAAATAATTTTTTTCTTTATCAAGTCTTGGAGGGATGCAAGTCTACTTTCAAGTCCTAAAAGTTCCTTTATCACTGTGCTATGTTGCCTCTCTACACAATATTCCAGGAGCATGTAACTCCTGGAACTCCAGGAGCGTGTAACACACCAATGTGGGGTAAGTACCATACATGCACTTAGAAGAGTTAATTTCTGTTATAAGGGATTGCAATCAAAATATGCAATTTGAAAGTAGGCAAAGGGTGGGAAAAGAAAACAAAGCACAACAGAGAGGAGAAGTGAATGGCCAATAGTGCAGAGAACAGATTCTCATGACCCAGGAACTAAGCAAAAATGCACATTAATGGTGTAGGAATGTGCTCTGGGTTTGTTTTTGTGCATTCACACAGACTCTGCAGTGATTAAAACCGTGGCTAACCACTGACAGACGGAAAATATAATGGCAGCATTGATTAGAAATGTGGAACACTAAACTGTGTGAAGAATAAGGCAAACACAGACTTTCCATTTTAAATGTTAGGCTTCTGGTTAGTCGCTGATTTAAACTAGTGCCATCCCAGAAATCTAAGAAAACACAGTTGCCAATCCTCGGCAGAATGCTATTGTAGTGGCATAATCCATGCTACTTGAATATATATGCACTTTGTTTCACTTGCATGAGATCTGCCTATGGCATAGCTCAAATGTTCAGAGAAAATGACTGCTGCTGTGTACATTGCTATTTCAGGTCATATGGCACTTGCTTCAATAGAAGAGGTTGCTAATTAAGCAATAACAATTAAGGTACTGGGCATTTCCTGCAGACTAATGACCAACTAGGAGGAGCTGTGCCAAGGGCCATTAACCCCAGCCAGTCACTCACTTTGATAGGACAGATTTCTTTGAAGAATATTAATGTTTGAAAATAACAAGGACGATTCTAGACATAATATAAATGTAAATAGGAATGAATCAAATTAAGTACATTATGATGATTTGTGTAGTGAATTCCAGGCCTCTCCTATACTCTGGGTAAGAGAGGATTGCAAGAAAATGGTACATCAAAGAATATTAAATGGCATTAAGTTCTCAAGGCTCTCTAAACTGCTGTCTTCAGACCTGTCTCCTTGTATGTTTGTTCCTCTGATGATGATTTGTAAGTTTGGTTATCATCACAAATTTTGATAATTTAGCAAAAGCAGGTACCTACCAGTGCTCTTGGTAAAAGGTCTACACTTAGGAGAATACAAGGACAGACTTCAGTGCTGTCTTTGTGCTCTATGGTTCTTGACGGGCAGACCCGTGAAACTCTCCGAGACCTGACAGAATTTCTTTCCAGAGATACAGAAGAGGGTGCAGGCCTGGACTATGTAGCTTTTCACCTTTTTTCATCACCTTTGCAGTGAAATATTTCTGAAAGGGTCTTTCTGAAAACTGCGCTACCAAACACCAGCCTGTTTGCCAATTATTGTTTTGTCAAATTAGAACAGTTTACCTTTTTATTATCCCTGCAAGAGATTCTTTGCTTTCCTTCACACAGCCAATTCTTCTCTGCAACAACCATTATCATCTCCTAATTTAAATTTTATCCACAAATAACATTCAGTAAAAGAAAGGAGGGAGAAACCTAGAAGGCAAGAGGAAACAAGCTAAGTAGATATGTGCAAATGATCAATTACTTTCTCCCTTTCACAAGTAACTTATTGATAAGGCTCTCATCCACAGCCACCTTTTTCTCAATCCTGCTTCCCTCATCCGCTGGTGGTTTTCACCTCTTTAAATACATTGATTCAAAGAAGTGGGTTAGCTATGAAGCAACCATTGAAATTTTCTGTCTCCAAGGTGAAATAAGCAGCTGTATTAAGACTATTTTTAACTAAACAAACTTCTCTAAGGAAAAGGAATATGACTGCAGAATCCCTTTCTGAAACTTTTATAACTGTTCAAGACTCTTCTTCTCTATTACATTTCTCCTAATAGCTCAAAAACCTGATTAGCACCTACATTTTACTCATAGTAAAGGATCATATATAAAAACTTTGGAAAAAAATTATAAGATGTGAATCAGCTACAATAGCTGAAGAAACATAATTTTTTATTGGAAAAATATCTGGAAATGCATTCTTTATTTCTGATTTTCTACATTTTCTGTCATTTTGCTGTAATAATGTGTCAGGAAATTCCCAAAATTATTCTAAAGCTTCTGAATTTGCTTGTAGAAGTAAAACACTCCCACACCAACATGAATCTCCATAACACAGGTGTAAGGCAAAAGCCCAAATTTTGGTTTTGTATGCATACCTGCATTATATTTGTACTGCCTAAATTATTATATAACAGATGTTTAGGCTCCTCTGAAATGACTAGGAACAATCAAAACAACGAAGAGTAAATGTTACATAATTTCAAGGAATTTCATCAGAAAGAACCAGCACTCAGAGCCCTCCTTTTCATTCTGTCTTTTTTTTCTCTTTGTAATGCCTCTTCTTTTCTGACTGGTTTTCCATTCGTCTTTTGGGTCATTTAAAATGATAGGAACAACACTTAAACGCAACATTTTGAGCTTAAAGACAGATCATATTTTCTCTCTAATATCATGTTTGTCTGCTGTCCTAGGACTTGTCTCTATCACTGTTGCTCATCAAATGTGTTTTTCAAGGTGATGAGAATAGGGAAAGCAAACGTAGAAATTCTAGGGTACACTTTTAAGTACTATAATACAGCAGCTGAAGATTCCACAGAGATCAGGGCTTTATCATGCTCGGAAGAGTTAGTTAGAAAAGTGCCCTTCCGAACCTAAAGAATGTTAAAAATCTTAACTTTTTTTTAAGGCCACAGGGAACAAGCAAAACTCAAAATAAAATAATAATTAAAAAATGGATACTATGGAATATTGGAAATGACTGCAAGAATAGGGAAAACCTGTATTAAACTCCAAGAAACTTCTGCAAAGCATGAAAGCAAAGGGGAATTATGTTTGAATTACTGAGTAGTAAAGAGTCAGATGCTTCTGTCTAGACAATTAACTAAGAAGAAAATGAAATAACTAGAAAAAAGTTTCTGACAAGGGTGGTAGAGCTTCTGACCTCTCTATTTTGGACAGGAACATTTATGAAAATCCACTGACAGCACATTAAGTATGCCATGTGATATTCCAGTTGAATAAAATGAGGAACTATTTAAATATCTCTTGCTGATTCACCTGAATTTTTCAAGCTCTTCTCAGAAAGACAGTTGAGAACCTTTGCTTTATTGTTTAAACTCCTGTATCATTTTAACCATATAACACAGGCAAAAATCAGGAAAAGAAAGAAGGAAGGAAAAGAAGGAATAGAAAAGATGAAGCCCTGGTGAAGAGCAGTCTCCAACTAGATATTCACCACTACTCAAACACAAAACTACACTACATACCAATTCTTTGGGCCTGATCCTATAGTCTTACGCACCAGCAAAAATCCTGGAAAACCACACCAGGAAAGAGACTGTCTTAAAGCAACACAGATGCTCTCTTTCCCATTAATTTTGTTTTGCCAATTATAGTTGTGTCGGTGAGAAGAAAACAGTCACTGAATTTCCTGTGCAAAATTTCACTGTTATTTATGGCTGATTATTCAACCAAGCAGCTACCTTATCGCTGTCAGTTTTCTAAAATCTTTTCACAATCATGCTGAAGGCAAGAATCTGACTAGCTCAATGCTAATTATTTTGGGGGAAAAGGAAGTTGAGAAGAATTTTTTTTTTCCTCAGAAAGTACAGGTTCATTCAAATGAAAATTTCCAAGAAAGTCAAAGTAGTTTTAAAACAGTCTTCATCTGAATTTGGTTTTCCTTTAATCATGCTTTGCATGATATTTTAGATTTTTGAGAATATTGTTTTTGAAAGTTATTACTAGGAATAATTTTGCTATTATCAAAATCAAGTATTTCAATGTTTCTACCTCTGAATGGTATTTTTACAGAATATGTCTTTATTTTCCTCAGGACAGAAACCTTTTCCAGACAGAGATGCTAAATACCACAGGGAAACTTAAATCAACTTACCATTGATACTGAGCTATCAATTAATCCAATATCAAACATTCAAAAACCCAGGCCATAGATATTAAGGAAACTACATAAATTCCCTCAAGCTTAGTTATATTTGGCTGCCCTGAGGTTCACAGTTGTATTAAAGTCTTTCTTTTCTTACTTTGAGCTCCACATTCTCTAAATCAAGAGGTAGTTTCTGGCTGGTATTTTAGGCTCCTTTACAACATAAGTTATATAAGAAGCCTGACAGACTTTGCTCATCTTTACATTTTCAATTTTGGGGATTATTTTGTTTAGCCACTTTTGCTGCAGTGATCTGTGGCAGCTCTGTGGATTTTCAGAGTTGGCCATAGAGCACTGATGGTGCTGGTCTTAGTATCTTTCAAAGGAATATTACAAAAAATAATAATTTCACTGTCACACACTGTTTCAAGCAGTACTTCCAGATCCTCATTTAGAGAGATTGATGGTGACTTGGCACATTACAATTTCAGCTTAACACTGGTTAGATGGAAGAGGTTACTAATTATACAATAGCAATTAAGACATGGGGCTTTTCCTGGAGATTAATGACCAGCTAGCAGGAGTTGCGCGCAAGGCTTTTAACCCCAGCCAGTCACTGCATTGCAGCAGAATCAGATGGCATTCTCTGAAGGATTTTGCTTTTCAGAATGACAAACATGGGTCTGCATATAAGTGCACAGAATTTTTGCTCACCCACAGGGTACATCTAGTATCAGATAATGAAGCCACAAAGTAATTAATGAAAGTCAGATGTACACAGAAAAAAACCCAACACAAACCATAATATTGTCCCCCCACCAATACAGCTAAGTATAGAAAAACACTTGAATGCTCTATCATGCATTTTAACTTTTCATTCCTTTTAGAGATAGGATCAGATCTTTCACTGATTTAAATCAGGCACCACTGACACCTAAATTAGCATTTTAAATCAGAACTATCTTGAGTATTTGCAGGGAGTTCCCCACACCTAACCATTGTAAACCACATGTAAACCTTGTGCTGGTTTAGCTCCTGAATGCATCATGAAGTGAGAAACTGTTTCTTCTCTGGATGAAGCTGAAGCAGAAGCCTCTCATTAGTTCATATCCCACCTCACTGGAAAGCAGGAAGTTGAACCAACTTCAGCAAGGTTGCTCAGCAACATTGGAAACCCCCCTCAGTCATTGTTCTTCAAAAAGTGATTGAAACCAGTGATTGAAACAACCCTACCACTACCGCTTGGACCTCCAAACTGTCCCACAGCAAACATTCGAGCTCTTCCTGATCTTCAGGGTGCCCCATCTTCCTCCTCACCTTCCTCCCCTTTGCAATCTACACCCAGTAATGGCCTGGGTCTACTCATGTTCCTTCACTCTTATTCCTATTAATTTCTTTTCCTCTTTTATCTTTATTTTCTTTTTTTTTTTCTTTATATTCAAAATAGGTATCTCTCTTCCCAGCAACATTTCTATGGCAGTTTGACCCGTGGCTCTGAAATAAATAACCTACACTCATCTGGCTGTGGAGGGAAGAGTTTTGGGTTTTAGCAGATGGACTACACTGAGACAGTACCAAGGGAAGTCCAGGTGATTTGCTGCTGCTAGACATGAGAGGAAAATGAAGTGGTGCTTCTTCAAGATTTAAAAAAAAATGAGGGTGAAGTTTCTGAAGGTCTGAGACATTAACTGCTAGACCAGCCCAGACTCCTTTATTTGCATTTTGATGTCACTTTTGGAAGTGGGGACCTGAGTGAACTGCCAGCCAGGGTGAACTCCTGGTTCCTTCATCCCAGGGTGTGCCTGGGGCAGCAGAGGAAGAAGGACAGAAGACAGCCCTGCCATCATCAGGGCTTCTCTCAGGACATCTCTGAACACTGAGGTACAGTTCTGTACCCCAACCAGCACCCTGACCACACCACCCTTTTTCACAGCTTATGGTGGTACAATAACACGACACAGCTGTCTGGGTAAACAAGTGAGTCAGAAAAGGAGACTGCTGCTATCTTTAAATGTCATCTTGCTCATGGGAGCTGCTGGAACTCTCTTCTGCGTGGCAACTCTCTCATAGTCCAGTCCCTTGGCCCGTAATGAGCAGTTTGCTTCGTGTGAGACAGAATATTAAAGCCCACTGCAGCATCCACACCTGCACACACACAGCCATTGCACTCTCCACACACCACAGGCATCACAACAGCACAGGCAGCTGCTGCAAGCCTCTTTCCTGCCCAAAACTGGGACAGCAATTTGTGTTTCCCAGGTTTCCATTTATACACCGTGAGAAGGTCCTGCCTGCTGAGGAGCAATTGCAGGGAGCCCTGACTCATCCCACAGCTGCCCTGGCTGCTCTTTTCACCACACAGGCACTGTGCCTCTGTTTTCACTAATCCCGAGGGCCAGGCTGTCCACGGCACATTAGGGATTTTCCTGTGGGTCCCACAGGTCTCCCTTTAGCAGCACTTCTGCCATGGCCCACGTTCTCCTGCTGGCCATCCTGACACCACCGTGGCGTGATGAAGTGTGATGTGAGGAATTCAGAGGACACCATGTCCCAGCTCCGGCATTCCGGCTGGCAGCACCAGAGGGGAAAGGTAGGGAGAGGAGCCAGGAGCTGGAGAAAGGGAACAACAACAGCTGCTGTGGACCCGGAGAGGGGGAACGGGGCTCAGAGCAGCGCGGGGGCAGGTGCCCAGGAACAGCTGCTGGAAGCTGGCTGGGAAAGCTACTGGGGTCTGGGAAAGGGGATGACGACCCAGCAGGGTCTGGCCGGGGTGGGGAGAGGGTCTGAAGCCAAAATCGCAGCAGGGTGAAGGCAACAGCTGCTGAGGATGAGGCGAGGCCAGGGAAGAAGCCGAAGGCAGAGGGGGAGAGGCAAAGGAGAAAGCATCCCGGCTCCGAGCCAGGGCGGAGGGCAGAGTCCTGGGAAGAAGAGGGACGCACCGTTCCGCAGGAGGCAGAGGCTCCGCGGGGCAGAGCCAGGCAGCTGCTGCGATCGGGGCAGAGGCACCGGGAGCCAAAACAGAGTCCTGGGAACATGGGGAAACAACTGCAGGAGGTGGACAGGATGGCAAAGCTGCAAACACAGTCTTCGGTGGATGAAGGAGGGCCCAGTTGCTGAGGGACAGACAGGGAGAGGAGCAGGAGAAGAATCAAAAGCCATAGACAACAGGAAAGGAGCCAGAGCCCACCCTAATGGAAGAGAAAAAGGACTGAGACACAAAGACTTGAGAATATTCCCATTTTAAAAGTAGAATATTTTTTTTTGTTTGTATAAGGCAGTTAAATCACTTGTGTCTTCTTAAGTACTACCCAAACAGCCCGCACCGGGGAGCACCACACGCTGAGAGCCTCCCGGACGGGCTGCGGATGCTGGAGAACTCCGGGATGTGGAGTGGCTGCAGCATCCAACCCGCCTGGCTGCTCTGTGGATGAAAAGGCTCCCCCGTGCTCCTAGAAAGGCGCTGCAATGTACAGCAGCTTCTGTCAGCCGTCATCTGGTGCAGAACTGGTCAAAATGCACCTGGAGATTACACCCCCACCCTGCAGGCAGACGTAGTGCAGTTACACCCCCAAAACACCGCTGTTGGTTGTGGTAAAGATGGTGCACAGTTTGCTGGCACAGGGTTTGAAAAGGTTTGATATTTTTTTTTTTTTTTTTTTTTTTTTTTTTTTTTTTTTTTTTTTTTTGATGGCAAAGGGCTTTAAAGTGCTTCACCTTTCACAGCGCTGCACCCAGGTTAATCCACGTTCAGGCTATAACGTGGTCTTGCCATTTGGTGCCGGGAAACTTCAGTTTGGGGCAGTGACCTCTGTGCCTGCCACCAAGCCATTCCCACAGCTGACCTGAGAATCCTGAAAAATCGACCCGGGCAGCAGGGGCTCTGCAGAGGGGAAGAGCAGCCGTCAGACCATGTCTCCTAGGCGTCTGAACGTGTTCCGACTCCAGCTTGTGAATGAGGGCTGGGGCTGATGGCAGGCAGCGTGATCGTAGTGACATAAAAAACTGTGAAAGAGGAAAGAGCTTCCACATTTAGACTCGTACGTGGTAGATACTGCCATGGATACCAGTGTTGCTAAGCATGCTGCTTCCTAGGGAAGTCTGGGCTCGTGGAAGCACAGGCTTGTGGGACTACTTTAATTTAAGGATAATATTAACGCATCCTGTGGGAAGACATACAGCACTAAGCCAGGCCCATCCTAGATACTGCAGAGATGCAAAAAGCTCAGCTACAACTACTTCCGGTCAATAATTTTTGTTTTAATTACCACAGGGATATTGCTACTGTAGACCAGGCTGTCCGTAATAAGTGTAGCAGAAATTGAACTTAATGGAGCAAGTTCTATCTATCCAGGAGAGAAACTTGCATTTGTAATATTATTTATTACTTTCCCCTATTTTACATGGCTTTGCTTTAGTACTCTTCTATTACATTCTTTTTGTAGTTTCTTTAGCATACAAGTCCATACCTTTTCTTTCATCATCTTACAAGTATCCTTTCACATTCTTGCTCTCTAGACATACGGAACTCCTTTTTTTCCCTCTTTCCTGGTATTACTCTTTTGAATATTTCTGCTCTGTTCTGAAACTCAGTCTGTTCTTCTCCCACTTTTGTTCTCAGCCACATTTGCATCCTTATGCCTCTTTTTCCACATGCAATGTGAAACTATGATGAAATAAGATAAACACGAATATGCTTGAGCTCAAAATGAAGGATATGGAATTATCATGTGAATAGTGGAGCTCTTCTCTTTCTTTGGGTGCCATTTAACATCACTAAAAAAAATAACTTTATTAAGTGAACCTTTTTTTTTTTTTTTTTTTGCCTTACAGATGTCTGGCATTAAATTTATTTTCTCATAAAATAGTTCTCTGTGAGAATGACATCCCTAATCTCTCCATAAATAATTCATTATTTTGTTCAGTTTTCAAAGGATATAATCAGTAATAAAACGGAGGCATTGAAATTAGCAGCCGCATTACAAAGAAATGCCATTTTGTCTGCCTTCCCCTCTGTTAAGGCTCTGTACCCACTTGCCCCTCTCCTCCTAACACTTCTGGGCTGTCAAAGTATAAAGGTGTGGGAATATGCCCAGGCGCTTCTTCCTGTATTGATTATACAACTTCTGCTGGCATCTAGAAAAATTAATATTGAGGACAGAGTGCTTGAATCGCTTCTCATCCTTGCATTCATTAATTCACTTAGCACCATTGAGGAGGTCTAGACAGAGAAGTAAAGCTAACCATTATCATTAGAATATGGAGATTTTATTGGGATGTTGTTCATGCTTTTTGATCAAGAAACACAATTAAATATCAAATCTTTCAGCAGAGCCCTAAAACATTGTTATTTTCTTAAGTGGCAACTTCATTCAAGGCACGCTGATATTGAGGACATGCATTAATATTTCTGTAGCACAACAATAGCAGTGATCATTCACTACACTCTTTTGGCATCTTTCAGGCATTTGTCTAAACAAGGTTTAGCTCAATAAATGTTCTGTTACGACAGAAAGAATTCTGTGTTAATTTAAAGGAAAAGTACTTGAGTATATTACATGTCCTTTTTGGGGAGATTTCTATCTCAGGTTCTTCAGTGGGAAAATGTTATGGAACACGAATTGTTAGAGCCTAAGCCAGTGTGGCCATAAAAAAATCCTTAAAAATGGCACAAATATACCAAATTCTTTCTAACATAACAATATTAACCACTAACTCACTCAGATACTGTAGACTTCTGAGTATCTCTTTAACAGTACTACATAAATTAAAAATGAAAACCTGCCTATGTACTACTTTTAAAAGCAAGAAATAACCAACTCTTCCTTTGCAGGTGAGTAAGCAGCAGTCCCAAAGTGGTCAGAAAAGCTAATGAATGCAATGATATACTAATGGTTGTGTCACCTTTAGGTAATATAACTTAGAGCTCCAGGCTTATGAGTTAAATGGTCAATAAGGCTCTCGTTTCTTCAATCCCTGCTGGCTCCCAGAGAGACTGTGAAGGACCAACCCATTTGGGCACTATATCCCTCATTCAAGTAACTCAACTGAAATAAGGCATCCATTTCATAGCTTAATATCAGTATAGATGTCCTGAAGAAGGGAAGGAAGTTTCTTTTCTGCTTTCTGACAGACACATGACAAGGTTACCTTTTTAACTTGCCAGTAACTTTCATACATTTCAATTAAAAATGATGTGGCCAGGATTGGGCTAACAGATGTCATATAATTTTTTTTAAAAAAAATTGGCATAAAGATCTTTTTAGGATCAACTGATTTTGAAACTTCAGTAGTTCCACATGAAAATGTGACACACATTTATATATGATTTTGTCAAATCTTGTCTTTCAGTGCACACGGTAAATGGCAAAGGATAATCACTATTTGATAGCTAACAGGACTTAGGCCATATCCCTTGTGGAGTTTTCCCATCAACACAAGTGATATCTAAAACATCCTGACATTANATTTATTCAAAAAACCAGGCACTGGAGATAAATGCCCTAGCCAGTAAACTATTGATGCTGCAGGGATACAGCTCTCCCTTTCTAAACTAAGATGAGGATTATCTCTGATGGAATATTTCTTGCAACTGACACGTTTCTGTGGGAGTATTTCATTAAAATTCTTAATAATATTCTAATGATGAATCACTTCATTAAAAAAAATTCAGCTTAGCTATGTGTAAGCATATTTTAATCAGCAGGCATATTGTAATAAGTTTGTGCTTCAAAATTAAAGAAAACCTAATGCTATTTGAAGTGGATTTTTTATTAGTATAGTACACTAATAGGAACCATCTAGAGATAGCATAAAAGATGTGAATGGTAAATACTGTTTTGTTTGTCTCCAGACCACATTTTCCTGTAGGCTGATTCCTGTTTCACCTTTAAATTCTTGGACTTATATGTTAGTTAATTTCCTTTGGATTTCCTTTCCTTAAGGAATTACTATATAGAATTGTCTGGCCTGTACTATATAGGATCCAGCATCAGATAAGCACAGACTAAACACATAGTTGGCGGCTCCAGATCTTCAAAGCAGTCAAACAGTAGTTTATCTACTCTGAAGACAATTGTCACAGCATCACCATTTTTCTAAAATTCAGGTGAGTTGCACACAACTTCTGCCTGTTTTCACCCCAGATATTTTTACTGAATAGCTCAGCAGTAGCTACGAAGAGCTACAAATTTGTTTTCATGCATAAGGGCTCATTAAATTGCTGGATTGCAAGAATGTATAAATTATTTATCCCTATAGAGAAACAGGTTTAAGAATTCACAGCTCAGAATAGACTCCAATTCCCCTCTCATATAGAGAGTCACTGATGTAATTAAAGGTTAAAAAAAAGGAGATCAAATGTTAAAAGGATGAACGTGTTCCCTCTCTCCTGAGCTCAGGTATGCAATGCATTGCCATGCTTCCTCTCTTCCTCAGCTGATGCTGGAAGACCTTGACTATCTCCCTCCATAATTACCTCAGGTTAGAAACAGAGTTTAGCCCGTGTTTTTATGATGTTTTCAGTGCTAGGGGACAGATTGTTCTCTTCGTTCTGTCTTTGGCAATGATAAAAGTGAAAACAAAAGAAAATACTCTGCTTCCATGGGAAATGTTAGGTGAAGTGCTGTCGCAGGCAATGGAAGCTCTGTCAGAAGAAGCTCCTCAGCTTCCTTGAGGTCCACCTCATGTTGGAATTGCTTACAGGCTGAGCTAGGCTACCTGGCCTCCACATTGTCAAATGATGAACATAAAATCTTTACCGAGGGAAAGGCTAATATATCCCCTCATGAATTCTAATGACAGGCAGTATTTCCAAGCCTTCAGTGAGACCATTATAATCTTTATAGACTATAATCGATTTTTATGTCTCACAAACAGGCCATCTGCAATTTATAAGCTGCATCATTAGACCTTTTCTCATTGCTTCTATTTTGTTCTTGGTGATGCATAATGTGTTGCTAGTCAGGAAAATTGATTAATTCCTTACTTTTGGCCCTTGGCTTTTGGACTAATTTTGTTTGACTTCCTCAGCTATTTTGATTCTAAGGACGGAAAACATCACCCCAGATCAAGCCTTAGCTTCTTATTTATACATTTATTGTATTTTATTTTTTATTNTATAATCAGTAATAAAACGGAGGCATTGAAATTAGCAGCCGCATTACAAAGAAATGCCATTTTGTCTGCCTTCCCCTCTGTTAAGGCTCTGTACCCACTTGCCCCTCTCCTCCTAACACTTCTGGGCTGTCAAAGTATAAAGGTGTGGGAATATGCCCAGGCGCTTCTTCCTGTATTGATTATACAACTTCTGCTGGCATCTAGAAAAATTAATATTGAGGACAGAGTGCTTGAATCGCTTCTCATCCTTGCATTCATTAATTCACTTAGCACCATTGAGGAGGTCTAGACAGAGAAGTAAAGCTAACCATTATCATTAGAATATGGAGATTTTATTGGGATGTTGTTCATGCTTTTTGATCAAGAAACACAATTAAATATCAAATCTTTCAGCAGAGCCCTAAAACATTGTTATTTTCTTAAGTGGCAACTTCATTCAAGGCACGCTGATATTGAGGACATGCATTAATATTTCTGTAGCACAACAATAGCAGTGATCATTCACTACACTCTTTTGGCATCTTTCAGGCATTTGTCTAAACAAGGTTTAGCTCAATAAATGTTCTGTTACGACAGAAAGAATTCTGTGTTAATTTAAAGGAAAAGTACTTGAGTATATTACATGTCCTTTTTGGGGAGATTTCTATCTCAGGTTCTTCAGTGGGAAAATGTTATGGAACACGAATTGTTAGAGCCTAAGCCAGTGTGGCCATAAAAAAATCCTTAAAAATGGCACAAATATACCAAATTCTTTCTAACATAACAATATTAACCACTAACTCACTCAGATACTGTAGACTTCTGAGTATCTCTTTAACAGTACTACATAAATTAAAAATGAAAACCTGCCTATGTACTACTTTTAAAAGCAAGAAATAACCAACTCTTCCTTTGCAGGTGAGTAAGCAGCAGTCCCAAAGTGGTCAGAAAAGCTAATGAATGCAATGATATACTAATGGTTGTGTCACCTTTAGGTAATACAACTTAGAGCTCCAGGCTTATGAGTTAAATGGTCAATAAGGCTCTCGTTTCTTCAATCCCTGCTGGCTCCCAGAGAGACTGTGAAGGACCAACCCATTTGGGCACTATATCCCTCATTCAAGTAACTCAACTGAAAGAAGGCATCCATTTCATAGCTTAATATCAGTATAGATGTCCTGAAGAAGGGAAGGAAGTTTCTTTTCTGCTTTCTGACAGACACATGACAAGGTTACCTTTTTAACTTGCCAGTAACTTTCATACATTTCAATTAAAAATGATGTGGCCAGGATTGGGCTAACAGATGTCATATAATTTTTTTTAAAAAAAATTGGCATAAAGATCTTTTTAGGATCAACTGATTTTGAAACTTCAGTAGTTCCACATGAAAATGTGACACACATTTATATATGATTTTGTCAAATCTTGTCTTTCAGTGCACACGGTAAATGGCAAAGGATAATCACTATTTGATAGCTAACAGGACTTAGGCCATATCCCTTGTGGAGTTTTCCCATCAACACAAGTGATATCTAAAACATCCTGACATTAATTTACAAAGACACTGGCTTAAACATATATTGCATAAGGCTAAAACATACGTAAATTATTTTCAAAACAAACTTACACAGGAGGCTACCAACTCTTCGATGCTTTCCGTTGTTTTTTCCTGGTTTTTTTTTTGTTTTTTTTTATTTTCTTGTTTTATGACTACATGGAAATTGGGTGTTAAAGCATTGCTGTGAATTAATCTGTAAGGACTAGGACTCTGAGGGATGGAGAGGAGGCTTGCAGCCTGTGTACACACTATATGGTGCTGTCTGCCCATTGAAAAATCATCACCTTAGGGAGAGACAGGTCACCTCTGGCACCGTGATAGGTCTGGTTCTGGAAAAAGACATCCTCACAAATACGAAAATTAAGTCAAAATGCCTTGCATATGACTTTGTCAGAAGAACATGCCCAATAATACACTAAGTTTTAAAGGATCTTGTCTCCAATATTCTGCAATAGAGCTGATTTCAACTTGACTTCAAGCAAAAAATGTAAAGGCTTTTACAGCTTGCTTTCACCCAGAAGAAAAATAGATCCCTTTCATCTTTGTACATGTTCATGTTTTTATGTGTTGATAGGAGATGCACTTGCCCACTTAGGTAAAATTTATTCTAAAGAGAATTA
>VZRS01005848.1:1098275-1127596 GCA_013398055.1 Ifrita kowaldi
ATGCTGACCCTACCCTCTTTACCGAGGGCAAGGCTACTATCTCCCCTCCTGAATTCTAATGACAGGCAGTATTTCCAAGCCTTCAGTGCGACCATTATAATCTTTATAGACTATAATCGATTTTTATGTCTCACAAACAGGCCATCTGCAATTTATAAGCTGCATCATTAGACCTTTTCTCATTGCTTCTATTTTGTTCTTGGTGATGCATAATGTGTTGCTAGTCAGGAAAATTGATTAATTCCTTACTTTTGGCCCTTGGCTTTTGGACTAATTTTGTTTGACTTCCTCAGCTATTTTGATTCTAAGGACGGAAAACATCACCCCAGATCAAGCCTTAGCTTCTTATTTATACATTTATTGTATTTTATTTTTTATTAATAGCTTACTTGGACCTCTCTATGACTGCAGTGATAGAGTGGTAAGACAAAAGTAAAGCTAGCTTTTTGACCACAGGTCCGACGTGAATGGCCTTCAGAATCAGTGGGAATGAAATTGCATTCCCTTTATCTGCTGATCTTCCCAGACAATTGCATTTCACGGAAGTCCCGGGCAGCTGCCTTTCTTGGAGCATTTTCTATCCTCCACAAGGCTGGTGAGGCCTCTCTGCCTGCACATTGGAACCCGGGGAGAAGCAACAACAACAGCTGCATTACACAGCCTGGACTGGAAAACACACCAGTGCTGCTCCAGCTGTATCAAACCCAAACGTGGGCACCCAAAGGAGCTTCTGTAGGCAATTTGATTTAAACTTTTCCAGTATAACAAGCGTTCAGTTTTGTTTTCAGCATGGTTTTCAAGGCATGCGAGCTCTGTAGTACTGCATGTGGATTTCTTTTATGACCTGCTTTAACAACTTTGAGGAGGAGGTCCTGGTGCTCTGCTGTTCCATTTGTGTCACTTTCTAGGTACATTTATAAGAAACTGTATCATATATATTTAATAAAGTGTATTATGTATTACAATGGGCAGCATTACAAGACACCACTGTGTTAAAGCTCTCTAAATCACACCTTTGGAGACAGCAATAAAAAGAAGTTGAATGAAATTACACCTTAAGGTAGAAAGTTTACTTTTACACACACAACTTCAAAGATTTCACTGTGGGTGAGAAAAAAGTCATTATAGGGAGTGGCCAAATGCTAGAGAGAGGAGTTCAAAGGAGAAAAATATGCAAAAGAATAAATACACTGAGTAAAGAACTGTGAGCCCTTTGAAAACAGTTAACCTGTTAGCCAGGTCTTTATAGAAAGCATAGGCTGGGGGTAAAACTGGGAAGGTCGAAATGAAGAGTCCAACGTCACTGAAATTGGAAAAGATCACCACATAGGAAATGGAGAAATGGAAAAGGAACAGATTTTAAGGAAAAGAAATGGGAAGACATAGCAGTAAGGGGAGAGGTAGGGCGCTCAAGGAGATTGTAAAGGAATAAAATATTTCCTGTAAACCCTTCGGACCTGTAGAGGCCATCTGCAGTAATACAGGCCATCTAAAACCAATTATGATTGCTACACACATTTCCTTATCTTTATTACTGTGTTTAATATCATTCAATAAGGAATATGAGTAATTCTGACTTAGTATAAGAATCAAATATCTGAGGGAGGGAATTTTAGTGGAATGTGGTTCAACATCAAGAAAGAATCAGCAATGCAAATCAGGCGATGTGAAAACTGGGGAATGCTAAAAGGAAAGTTCATGAGAATCTCAGACATCCTGTCATTTCTGGAAAATGTGATCAACACAAGATGAGTATTACTCATTAAAAAAAAAAAAAGGAAGAAGAATGGGTAGTAACAGGTGTATCTTCTTAACTTGGAATGGCACGTGAAGTAAAAGAGGAGCACTGCAGTGAACTGAGTGCAGCTGGCTGTCACAGAGACACCAACAGCATATTGCAGAAGTGCTGAACCGGAGAGTAAACGGCATTTTTTGGCATACAATTGTGAGCAGAATCAATAGGAAGCACACAGTCATAGTCAAGTAGCAAAGTTAGCATGAAATTCCAACAGATGTTTCCACTGACCTGAAGGCTCTTGGTGATACTCTAAAGGAACCTGGGCCAGTTCAGCTGGTATCTTCCTAGAGCGTGAGATTTGTGGCAGATAAAATCCAAGTTGTAGCATTAGATTAGCACAAGCCAGAATGCTTAGAGACACTGATCTTGCACTGGCTTACAAAATATAGTTGTTCAGTTGAGACGAAATGATCAGCTTTACACACTTCACACAGAGCAGAGTCAAAACAACTATTTGGCAGACGTTTAGATGGAAATGAGGACAAATGCATTCTATTGTGATGGACTTCTATCCTGATAGAAGATTCTGCTTGGTTGCTCTTATCAAGAAGTTCAGAAGGCTGAACCAGCCCATTTGGAAAAGCAAGGCATGAAAACACAGAACATTACTGGACTTGTCCCTTTTTGGTTGATTTATTTAATACCTAAAGCCAAAGAGACTCCAAGACTAAGCAAAAAAGAGCACAAACAAGAGGAATGAGAAAATAAAACAGAATTGTGGAGATAATAGGGCAGCAAAAAGAGAAACGCAAATTGGGGGGAGGGGCTTTTTTAGTTGATAGAGAGCCAAATAAACACGAAGCAGAACAACCTTCGTCTATTCAGAGATTAACTTCCAGGATATCCTCTAGGAAAATGCTACCCTATGGGCTTGCCTTTCCATGATAAGACACATTCAGTGCTGCTATCAAATTCTGACCTTAGCATTGCTGTTCAATTATCAGTTCTTGGACAGGTCCTAAATGTAATGTGAAAGCACCTGTTCTGAGTCAAACAATATATAGTCCAACGGCATCCTGCTGCTTTACTACTATTTTTTCCCCATGGCCCAGACTGGCCATATGGTTAGTTTCTGGGATAATTTCCTCAGGAATGGCTGCTCTTTGAAATGGCCAGTGTGAAGGTCTCCCTTGGAGAGCTCTTGTACTGCATTTCCAGCAATCTCATCTCTTACAGAAGCAAGAATCCTATTTTGCTGCTTTTCAAGGGTACACCTGAGTGGTAGATTTCCTTCATTTTCCTTGGCTTCTATATTGGCCTTTAATCAATGAGCTTAAAATACCTCCTTCACTTTGTCACTCAGAATTCTGGTGTATCTCCATAAAAAGGAGGAGATACTTCTCTCTTTTTTTTATACAACTGCTTGTATCAATTCCTATCTTTTCACAGCACAGACATATCACATTCTAATGTGACAATGTGATATTATTTTCTTAATAGAAATGCTCCACAATTAAACTTCTTGTTTTGATTTCACATATATTGCATAAGAATTCTCCTTTCAGTGTATCTTTATTATATACAATTTGTAATTATTTCATATGTAATTATATACTTCTGAATATACCCTTTTCTCTATAAGTGGAACATAAATTCAAATAAAAATATTCTGTCTTGTCAAAAAGGGAAGTGCAGGAAAATAATGATTCTTCATGAAAGAGACAAATCAACAAGGTCCTTGTGGAAATAATCTAAAAAACCCAATTTGATCTTATCTCTAAATCTAAGTGGAATATTAAATAAAAATATTTTTCTACATTCCCTCAGCAAACTAGGTAATTTCTGTTTGTTACCTGTTTCTTTCACAGGCACGTACCAGAAAGGAGTAATGCAAATACAAAGGACAATTAAGACAATTTTCAAGCATTTGAGATCATGAGGGGACCAAATGTTGCCAAACTGTTTTTGCCATTCTTTGACCCTAGAGAACTCTCATGCATCAGAATGGGTGCAACCATACCACTAATCCCACAAACAAACTATGGGAATGGCAGAACTCTCATGGATTTAAGTGCGATGAAATTTTTATGCTAAAAAGTCATTTAGCCCAGAACCCACTAACCCATTAAGACTTATATTTTGAAAGCGTTGCAAACACAGTCTATACCACAAGCTCAAAGTCCTTCAGGTTCACATCAGGCACAGAGAAAATGTGACCTCTCAAGAGGACTTACAAAAAAAAAAAATCCCTGTTCCTGAGCATACTTAGAAAGTTTTTACAGTCATGCTGTTTAAGTCAGGTAGCTCATGAAAGATTTTTATATAATAAAATTTCTAAAAATACAATAAAATGATATTTCACCCAAGAATAACCTAATCCTCCTCAACATCTTTGCATAGGTATTAGAGGAAATCAAACCAAGTCTGTTAGTATTTTCATAAGAGAAAGTAGTTCCAGGCAGAAATTGGGTATGACACTCACGTCCACTGACATTTAAAGAAGACTGAATTTAAAAAATCAAATAGAGTCCCCAAATATAAGTACTACTGGGGTGATATATCTGAAAGTTAGCAAGTTATTATCAATTAATGGGTGAGTATAAAACCTTTAGGATTTTATTCTCTCTCTGGTTTCTTCTTGAATGAAATTGCAGTGTGCAATTTATTACTAAGTGGATTTGAGTAGAGGACACAGAGTTTTTGTCAAGACAAACCAGTTAGAGATTTATGTCTTTCATTGCTGACATGTGTCATTTAAACACCACTTGACAATTTGGTATTATCCTTACAGAAATTTTTAAAAATCTCTAAATGAGAATTCCAAGTCCCAAATCTAATGATCACACAACTCTCTTTTTCACTGCTTGAAATCTGTGTATATTTTGAGGGCTTTTCAAAGGAGGCACATGGAAATCCTAAATAAACATATAATCTTGTCTCTCTGACTGCCATGTTTAACTTAAATATCCCCAAATTTCAGTTGATGAACAATGTCTGCTAAAAACTGGTTTATGAAAAAGGTACAGAAACAACTTAATCCATTGCCCCAGACTCCAAACATTTTCTTTGGAAGTAAGCAATTTCAGTGGGATAAAAATGCATGTCTTTCCCTGTCCCCCCCAAATTAAAAGTGCTGTGTCATCATTTGCTGAAATAGAATTGCACTACAGTGTACCTTGCAGAATAGATTAAATACAGAGGAAAAATTACTTTCAGATGTTTGCCCTGAAAGAAATATATATTTTATATCAAGGAAACTGTACATGCAATTTCTTGTCCAAAACCATCAGTGAAAACAGCTGATCAAAAGTAGAAACAGGTTTTTGGCAAATGCAGATCTTACCAGCAACTGAAAAAATACACTATTCAGATTTTGGGAATGTAACATTTTGCCAGAGACCAGTAGATTTTTCAAAGAGCACTTTACTTTTTAACTCGGAATGGTATATCAGACACAGCATAAACTATTCCAAGAAGTGTGTGTGCTACCTCCAGCAATCCCATAATGGCAGTATACACAGCTATGACAGGGAAAGAGAAAGGAATGGGATGCACTCATTAGCTTGCCAGCAAATTCCTACAGACATAATGGGACGTAAGTATCCTATATGCCTAGAAAAACTCATAAAACCTTGTTATGGCTATGACTACTTCCATTTAAAAGCATGTTTGAGTACATTTGTAAATTATGACAAAGATTTATTTTTTCCAGTGGAGGGAACAGAGCAATATTATGGTCTTCAAAGCTACAGATTCTGTATTTCCTCACTACCTAGTGAAATTAAAATATCAGACTAAAAAGATTTTGAAGATAAAATAAACCTATCAATATTATTCTCCTCAATAACATATTATTTCAAACCCCAGTAATCTGTTCAACAACACAGAGTAACCGGTTCTTCTATTATTGTTTTTCTTTTTGTATCCATTAATGATTAAACATGTAAGACATAGATAATGCTTCACTTCTCCTTTGATTGGGAGTTTCCACATTCAGTACACTCTCTCACAGATTTCAAGGAGTGAATTCTCCATGCTCCCTCCTGCAATCACAGACTTGCTGACATTTCACTTAGCCAAAGTGCTTTGCTTTCTCCAACCCCCTTGTCATCCTGCTTAAAATCAAACTGAAATTGAGAACATGGGGTCAGCACTGTGGATTGCTCATTCTGGGATTCTGTCTGTGTCATTAGATAGAGCTTCTGCCTATCACTCTTTCCTTGTGATCCCATTTACGAGCCTTGCTTGGCTGTTCTGTTCAGCTGAATGTATCATGCAGACATCTCCACGGAAAGGAGCTGGCACACCAGTGGCTGTGCGTGGCTCTCTAATGCCTGATGATATCTAACAACACAGGAACTGGAATGCAACCTAGGATTCCCTTTCACATGTCTTTAACTAGTTCTTTTTTTTCTGTAGATTTTGCATTCTTCAGTAGGTGATCATCTGCTATGACACAGGTGTCACACACTCTGGTCATTTCATCCAAACAGCAAACAATGCGGAGCTGGACTGTCTGTTCAGTCCCACTTACATATTTTCACATGGTCATTTGGACTGTCTGTCCATCCTTTTAAAAACAACTACTCGTTGTGCATGAAAAACAAGTGAATAAATTGTTAATCTACAGTCCAACTGCTACCTCAAGATACTCTCATGAGATCTCCATGACATCAAATGTTATAGCTAAAGTCATCTAAGCCACGTATCCTTGAAACTCGCATATCATTATTTCATCATAGAAAGATCTTACTGGAATTACTGCTGCATAGCCTGTTTTATAAATTGCTAGCAAAAGCAACACTTTTGGATATATTTTTCATGAAAAACAATATAACTAAACTCCATGACAGAGAGCTAAAGCAGTCTGAGGTAGAAACCAAATCCCTTGATCCAAAAATTT
The DNA here is from genome assembly GCA_013398055.1 of Ifrita kowaldi. Classification (NCBI taxonomy): domain Eukaryota; kingdom Metazoa; phylum Chordata; class Aves; order Passeriformes; family Cinclosomatidae; genus Ifrita; species Ifrita kowaldi. The sequence goes on from VZRS01005848.1 coordinate 1,104,917, forward strand.
CTGAAATCAGAAAGAATATTCCCTTGCTTTCAAAGATTGCCCGAGGAGAATCATTCCACTGTTACATTGATGAAAATCAGATCTTCATTTCAATTCAAATACAGCCGAACGAATTCATCTTATGCTTGTAGGCAAATTCTTAGTAGCAGAAGAACCAAAATCTGGAAGCTTACAAAAGTGCTTTTTTTCCTCTTTACCAACTAATCAGCCTGTATTGTTCAGAATAGCCTTAACCTAACCAGGTATTAAGGAAAATCACTGTTTCTCCCTCACACTTTTTTGCCATTACAAAGCTTTACATTCTGTGACATTTTGTAAATGATTTCTGCTGGAAAGCTCTAAAATCCTTCATACAACACCATCAGCAAGTACCATTAGAGTGCAGTACACCTAAGAAAATTCTTATCTGCTGACATTTATCCCAATAAAATACAATTTTACATGTATTCTAGGAGGTTTTCAATTCATTTCTAAAAAAGCATCTTTGCTTTTACTTGCAAAGTAGATAAATTAAGACTCTTTTGATGGTACATTTTTTAAGGACCCATTTATAAATAAACAGTTTTTACTCAATAGATCCTGGTTTCATATCATACTATGAGAAATAAGCCAGAAACCAGTCCCAAAATGGTTATTCCAAAGGAGAACATCTGTTTATAAACAATATGTATTAACAAATCAAGAATTTAATTGCCCCTAAAGCAATCTGAAACACCCTATATTACAGTAATTTATTCATAATTTTTGCTCCAATATTTGTATCTCATCTACAGCTCAATATTGTGTATAATATGTCATATCTAAAACCATAGGTAGGACCCACTTCTCTTGCAGTAGGTATTGGTAGAAATATAACAAAATTTGTTCTTAAACCTCAAACATCCCTAAACAAAAAAGACAGGGAATGGTAGAGGAGACAGTGAATATTATTAACCTTATTTTAGGGATGAAAAACTGTGAGGAAGATTAAATACTTGAGATATATAAAGAACTTGTAATAGAATAGTGAAAATAAAAGAGCAATTCCAAATCCCATTTCCAGTACTTAATTACTTCTCAGTTCTTCATCTCTCTTTTTTTTTTTTCCCATTTTATGCTTCCAGATGTCTACCCTTCATCTGATGTAATCGTTTATGAAGGATCCAGTTTCTAAAGAAGAAATAATATCTGGATCCAAAGCCAAAAAGGCTTGCTTCATAATAAGTTTTTCTCAATTATAGCCAGTTCTGCAAAAACAAAACCCAACTGCAAACCCTAGGAGCAAAGGTCACTATCATAATTAAAATGATTTTCTGAGGGAACCCAACATTTCGGAGGAGAACTTGCAGCTGGTTGTATATTAAGTATCATACAGTTCTTATGAAGACAAAAAACACAGTAAGAAGTGCAGGATGAGACTCATGGTGAGGCTTTTGCTCTCTCTTTAGAGACAGGCAGTGCACAACACATTCAGTGACCAATAATTTGCTGAAAATTGATATACTACTATAATGTCTAATAAAACTTCAGATATTTTTGTTACATTCTTTTCCTGATATAATTTATTTGGTTACCAAAGGTTTCCTTCAACAATATTGTCAATCTTTTATTTTGTCAACAGTTTTCCAGGCTGTCTTTTGCATAAAGTCAAAGAAAACATCAAGTCATATTGATAACACATTGATAACACCTGAAAAAAACTTTAATAATTAATGAATTCAGGAACCTCTTTTGAATACAGGGAAAAGGAAAGCAAGTCTCAGAAATATTTTTGACAGCTACAAAAATTTTGTTACAAAGAGGTTTTCCAAGATTTGATCTCAAAGTAATGCTACTGACTCGCAGAAAATGGAGGTCCAGTTCCCAACCTCAGCTGAAAAACTTCATGATTTTCATTAAGATACAGTACAATGAAGCCGCCAGGCTTATTGAGAGACAAATTTTACCTTAAATACTTTGAAAACTTCCTTAAAAGAGAGAAGATATTTTCCAAATCACTGAAAGCTTTCCTAATGTCTATAATAAATTCCTTAAATAATTTTTGTTCTGGTCAGAACACTGGTAATAACTACTGCTTGCAGGAATCGGTCACAGCCATATAGACAGAAATTCAAAGAGATGTAAGCAAGAGTCACATGCCCACTTCTCCTGTAGCTGAGAGAGCAAAAATTACTAATTTTTAATTTTAGTGTTATAAATCCNTTTCCAAATCACTGAAAGCTTTCCTAATGTCTATAATAAATTCCTTAAATAATTTTTGTTCTGGTCAGAACACTGGTAATAACTACTGCTTGCAGGAATCGGTCACAGCCATATAGACAGAAATTCAAAGAGATGTAAGCAAGAGTCACATGCCCACTTCTCCTGTAGCTGAGAGAGCAAAAATTACTAATTTTTAATTTTAGTGTTATAAATCCCGAGATGGCACATTAACAATTGTTAAATTGATAAGCCTATGGTTAATAACAGAAGTATTGCCTCTAATTNTAGAAATATAACAAAATTTGTTCTTAAACCTCAAACATCCCTAAACAAAAAAGACAGGGAATGGTAGAGGAGACAGTGAATATTATTAACCTTATTTTAGGGATGAAAAACTGTGAGGAAGATTAAATACTTGAGATATATAAAGAACTTGTAATAGAATAGTGAAAATAAAAGAGCAATTCCAAATCCCATTTCCAGTACTTAATTACTTCTCAGTTCTTCATCTCTCTTTTTTTTTTTTCCCATTTTATGCTTCCAGATGTCTACCCTTCATCTGATGTAATCGTTTATGAAGGATCCAGTTTCTAAAGAAGAAATAATATCTGGGTCCAAAGCCAAAAAGGCTTGCTTCATAATAAGTTTTTCTCAATTATAGCCAGTTCTGCAAAAACAAAACCCAACTGCAAACCCTAGGAGCAAAGGTCACTATCATAATTAAAAAGATTTTCTGAGGGAACCCAACATTTCGGAGGAGAACTTGCAGCTGGTTGTATATTAAGTATCATACAGTTCTTATGAAGACAAAAAACACAGTAAGAAGTGCAGGATGAGACTCATGGTGAGGCTTTTGCTCTCTCTTTAGAGACAGGCAGTGCACAACACATTCAGTGACCAATAATTTGCTGAAAATTGATATACTACTATAATGTCTAATAAAACTTCAGATATTTTTGTTACATTCTTTTCCTGATATAATTTATTTGGTTACCAAAGGTTTCCTTCAACAATATTGTCAATCTTTTATTTTGTCAACAGTTTTCCAGGCTGTCTTTTGCATAAAGTCAAAGAAAACATCAAGTCATATTGATAACACATTGATAACACCTGAAAAAAACTTTAATAATTAATGAATTCAGGAACCTCTTTTGAATACAGGGAAAAGGAAAGCAAGTCTCAGAAATATTTTTGACAGCTACAAAAATTTTGTTACAAGGAGGTTTTCCAAGATTTGATCTCAAAGTAATGCTACTGACTCGCAGAAAATGGAGGTCCAGTTCCCAACCTCAGCTGAAAAACTTCATGATTTTCATTAAGATACAGTACAATGAAGCCGCCAGGCTTATTGAGAGACAAATTTTACCTTAAATACTTTGAAAACTTCCTTAAAAGAGAGAAGATATTTTCCAAATCACTGAAAGCTTTCCTAATGTCTATAATAAATTCCTTAAATAATTTTTGTTCTGGTCAGAACACTGGTAATAACTACTGCTTGCAGGAATCGGTCACAGCCATATAGACAGAAATTCAAAGAGATGTAAGCAAGAGTCACATGCCCACTTCTCCTGTAGCTGAGAGAGCAAAAATTACTAATTTTTAATTTTAGTGTTATAAATCCCAGAGATGGCACATTAACAATTGTTAAATTGATAAGCCTATGGTTAATAACAGAAGTATTGCCTCTAATTTTTTTTTTTTTTTTTTTAATTTAGGAGTCTTTGTAAAGATACATTTAGGATAATCTGTTTTCTGTAAATGTATTCAGTTGAGCAGAGGTTTTTGGCCAGTTTATGACGTGCATGAATGTTGTAAGCAATCACAGCAGTCTGAGAAGTCTGAGCAGTGTAGGTAGTAGACTTAATGATGATGGAGTGTCAATACATTTTTATTGATATCCTATGGTCCCCTTGGTCTACTAAACTTTTCCTTCACTGCTGGTCTGTATCTTCTATGTTTCAAAAGGAAAGAAAGAAGTTTGCAGAGAAGTACTGCTGAGCTGGGGACATATTTTAAATGACAGTAAAATCAGAGCGTATTAAATTATACTCCCTTCACTGCTTAGCAAAAAACAGCCTTTAGGGATGTTACATAGGACTTGGATTTCTGACTGGTACTATTTTGCTGCAGAATTTAAGCTTTCCTAAAGAAATAGCACTACAACTCTTTCACAGAAAATGCAACAAAAACGTGGTAAATGACACATACATTGAGCTTGAAGAAAATTTATATGCACACAGACATCTGAGCTTAAGGTCATTATTATTCATTTAAAAAGGCATTTCTAAAGATGAATCTAATTAGATTACATACCAGGCATGACATTTATAATATGTAAAAACACGAATAGTGTCTCTAAAACTATAAATACTTTCATTGGTCATCTATGATTCTGCAGTTTAGCTTGTATCTGATTCTGCTTAAACCACAATTTTTAATACTTTTTTGACTATTGAACTTCTTTATTTTAAAAACTTTTCTGTTCATTCTAACACGCATAGTCCCATTTAAATCAGTGGGAGTAATAACATTTAATATTCCTGAAAATGTCACTGGATTATTAAAATACCATGAGGTAACACGTAAGATAATCAGATGCTTGTAAACAGCCATATTGTATTATTAAAATAAGTGTGGTTATCTGCAGCACAATAATACATACATTAAATTATACTGGGGATCAAGGGGATAAAATTATTCATACAAATAATCCAACCAAATACAGTGGGACCATCTGTGAATTAAGTGATAAGAAAGAAATTTATTGGGAATTTGACTGTGACTTTATTCTGTCTTCACCTCCTGCCCTAAAAGCTCCTTATTTGTATTCTTTCCAGGCAAATACTACATTGTGTTACATAGTGCATACAAGANATCTGTTTTCTGTAAATGTATTCAGTTGAGCAGAGGTTTTGGCCAGTTTATGACGTGCATGAATGTTGTAAGCAATCACAGCAGTCTGAGAAGTCTGAGCAGTGTAGGTAGTAGACTTAATGATGATGGAGTGTCAATACATTTTTATTGATATCCTATGGTCCCCTTGGTCTACTAAACTTTTCCTTCACTGCTGGTCTGTATCTTCTATGTTTCAAAAGGAAAGAAAGAAGTTTGCAGAGAAGTACTGCTGAGCTGGGGACATATTTTAAATGACAGTAAAATCAGAGCGTATTAAATTATACTCCCTTCACTGCTTAGCAAAAAACAGCCTTTAGGGATGTTACATAGGACTTGGATTTCTGACTGGTACTATTTTGCTGCAGAATTTAAGCTTTCCTAAAGAAATAGCACTACAACTCTTTCACAGAAAATGCAACAAAAACGTGGTAAATGACACATACATTGAGCTTGAAGAAAATTTATATGCACACAGACATCTGAGCTTAAGGTCATTATTATTCATTTAAAAAGGCATTTCTAAAGATGAATCTAATTAGATTACATACCAGGCATGACATTTATAATATGTAAAAACACGAATAGTGTCTCTAAAACTATAAATACTTTCATTGGTCATCTATGATTCTGCAGTTTAGCTTGTATCTGATTCTGCTTAAACCACAATTTTTAATACTTTTTTGACTATTGAACTTCTTTATTTTAAAAACTTTTCTGTTCATTCTAACACGCATAGTCCCATTTAAATCAGTGGGAGTAATAACATTTAATATTCCTGAAAATGTCACTGGATTATTAAAATACCATGAGGTAACACGTAAGATAATCAGATGCTTGTAAACAGCCATATTGTATTATTAAAATAAGTGTGGTTATCTGCAGCACAATAATACATACATTAAATTATACTGGGGATCAAGGGGATAAAATTATTCATACAAATAATCCAACCAAATACAGTGGGACCATCTGTGAATTAAGTGATAAGAAAGAAATTTATTGGGAATTTGACTGTGACTTTATTCTGTCTTCACCTCCTGCCCTAAAAGCTCCTTATTTGTATTCTTTCCAGGCAAATACTACATTGTGTTACATAGTGCATACAAGACAAATCATGGAAAGGAAAAGGGAAAACAGATGTTTCTAATCTTCATAGTTTTTTTAACACACAGGGAAAGAAAGAGCAACTAGTTCTGCAAGTAGAGAAAGTAACAAACTCTAAATAAGGAGGAAAAATACTAAAGGTGTGTTCAAAGGTCTGGCAACATCAATAAATGTGGCTCTTACAAAGACAGAAACATCTTAAAAGTATTGTCTGGTCATGTTAAAGATTAACACTGCATTTTTGGCTCTTGTGTACAGAATATTTTACTATGGCTATACTACTCCTTATACAAAACTTTTACAGGGAGAGTTTAAGAAATATTTTAGGCCATTTTTTAATGGCAACACTGATAGGCAGACTTGCAAATATTATGTCTATATTTTATTTTTAAAAATTCATTTCATTGGAAAAAACGGTACTGAAATATACTGAAACAATTTTGTGTAAGACTTTTACATGGCTTTTTAAATTCTTTTGTTTAAAAGACACACTTACTACAGAGAAACGTTCATTACAGTAATTAATGAAAATAGAGTGACCCAGTATAGTAAGTAAGTCTTCTTTTCTCAGTCTTAAAAAAAAGTATTTGATTTAGTCACAAAAAAACCATCTCAGCTGAAAACCTGACATTTATGTTAGCAGTAGTATATCCTCAAGGGAACTCTGAGTAAGTTTAATTTCTATTCTGATTCCTTTTGACTTCAGTCTTATTTTGAAGCAGAAATATAAAAACCATTTGGGCAGGAGTAACTTGACTTTCAGGTTTGAGCCTTTTGCCAACCCCTTGAAAACCCACCAGAATTTGCTCAAATGGCAAATTTTCCCAAAAACGTGTTTGCAGAGAATTAGTGGAGATGTCTTGGATTTTACCAGTAAACTCCTGAAAGACCTTCAACTTCAGCCTCAGCAGGTCTCCCCTGCTATTCAAAACTCTGGAACCTGTGCTAGGTCCAGCCACTCAGTTTTGGAGCAGGGAAAGTGTCAGTCTCTCAGCAAATTCCCTGCTAGAACGGGCCCTGCAGAAAGGCAGCTTCCTCATTCAAGTGCAGAAAACACAATGGCTGGGGCTGGGATGTCTGCGTGGGAGAAGAGTCTTAAAAACTTAAAAAAAAAAAAATACACACACTGCCTATTTTACTATCTTAAAAGAATGTTCTTTATGTTGCAAAGTCAAAAATAGCAGCTCTGAGACATAAGGCTTCTTACATAACTGAGATCCATCTACTTTATTCATATAGGGTAAGATATAGCCTTTAATTACACAGTTAAATGCAATTCTCTCCAGAGCTTCCCTCACTTGATCTGCACACAGAGGAGGACTATTCTTAGCCATAAGTAATGACTGAGTACCACAGAAAGCTGCTGTGCCAGTGAGCAGTGCATCTGCCCTCGCTGAAAAGGAGTGGGGTGTACCTCAGAACAAGGAGAGCTGAATGAAGAAATATATTCCACCCCCTTCTCTCCTAAAAACCCCACGTGATTTTGGTCAGGATTTTAAAGACAGGAGTTTTCTGGGTGGTCATTCCTAATGTTGCTCCAAATATTTGTTTGGAGAGAGTATTGTGATGGATATCCCAGAACACAGAGTGAGCTGTACTTTGAAGTGCTAGTGGAGGCTTAGAGCACGTGGTGTTATCTGTGAAATACTCAGAAAAACTTCAGAGGGGCACTCAGGGAATGTTTTTACCTGCAGTCTCTCTTGCCTCAGTTCTCCTCTATGAATGAGATAATAGCATCTGTCATCTTACATGGGCATTGTGCAATTTTTGATATTTGCATAGCAGCTCAGGTGGTGGAGCTATGAAAACCTCAGAAAAGCCCAGGAAATATTACCGATTTCTCTTCAGAGAAATGATTTGAATACGGACAGTAAATAAGGCTCAGGGCTAAAAACCGAACATCAAGGAGAAAACAAAATATTGAAGAACTTGTTATCCAGGCTATGCACTAAATGAGGCAGAAATCTCAAGGATGAAGTGGTATGTGATCATGTAATTAAAGACTACTTCATAATGGATACCCAGAAACAGATGAAATTAAAAGTGCACAGTATATTTTGTCCTGACAGTTCATAGTTTTCAAGTGCTTTATTTTATAAAATTCTCAGAGTGCAGCATGCTCATAGATGTTAGACTGACACTGAGGGCTTAGGCTGATTGGAGAAGATGCAAACTGGCCATACTGAGCTGTGCTTAAAAAACCTGTGCACTAAATGGGTGTCTAAGAGTAACCAAAGGAGTGCAAAGATTGATTCAAACACACAGATGACAAAAATACTTGACAGTGTATTTTCAAAGGGCAAGCATTTTAATGCAGGATAGCTCATCTGACCAATGAGGATCAGAGTGGGGTTAAATATTAAAGTTTTTAGTCATTAATTCATAATTTTGTAAGGGAAAATGGCATTGCAAGTACTCACTATACCTCTACAATACAGAGAAACTGAAGAGTGGAAAAAGTAATTACTGCTACCTACAAGCAGGCAAAGTTTCCCAGCAGCCATTTTCGTGCTGGCAAGATGTTTCTATAAATCTGAATGGAAAAGGGAACTTCTATAGAGATTGCAAAGCAGCATTACATAGTAGTGGGCAAGATTAAGCCTGTTTATTTCTTGACATTTTGGGGTGTTACAATATTAATAAAGTTGAAAGATTTTTTTTTCCTAACCTGATTCTGACTTTACTCTTATTTTACAATGGTTTAACATATCAGCTTCAAGAGACACCAATCCTGATTTACACAGATGAGAAAGGAGTACTGCAACAAATTATTTTAATACATCGATTGACAGAGCTACTACTGCATGTGACAAATCTACAAAAGCAAATGTTTTAGAAATACTGTACAGAACAATACATATGATTTCTAAGAACATTTTATCTACCAATTCCTTTGGGTAATCAACTTCCTTATTATCTCTTTCTGTGTTCTCTAATGCTGAAAGCTTAGTTTAAGTCACTGAGAGCTCAGACTGGGCAAGGGCAAGTTTCCAAGACATACTCATGTACAATTTTCCAGATTTCTCATGAGGAAGCTAAGGAAGTGCAAAGCTGAATAACATCAAAACCTGTACCCATCTCACTTTATATATTTAGGCTCTTCAAGCGGCTACAAGCCCAAATTAAAGCTCAAAATCAAAATAACTAAATATTTCTAAGCTCTCAGAGGCATGCTTTTGAATGTTATGTACCTGTATCACAAAAGATACAGCATCACTAGCTGTTTTTTATTATTTTTTAATGCAAATGTGAATAAAATGGCTGGACAAATTCCATGTTTAAACACAGGAAAGAAAAAAGATTAAAGCCACCACTCACTGAAGGCAGCTTTGCTTCTGAATTCCCGTGGTGCCATTACCTTGGACTGCAAAGGATGTTTCTGTTTGTATTCTTTTCTTGTTTTTTTAATAGGGGAGAAATTGGAAGGAAATTTTATTCCCTTGCATCACTGTGGATGCCTTCATGGTTTAAGATTTACAAAATCCACCAGCATGACTCACAGCAGCACAATGGGTAATACGTGCTGGAATAGCAAACTTGAATGATGTAGGTATTTATAATGTGCAAAAAAGACTTTGCTTCTGTAAAGACTCAAGTGATGCTTTAAAAAGGAGAATGGGATCCAGCCAATGTTAAGAGAATAGGTAAAACCTCTGGATGTCAACATGAATGTGGTTGTCAGTGGATTTACAAGAACAGCAGGTCAAAACTTCTATCACTTGAACTTTTTTCTATCATAGGAATTTTCTTTGTTATAAAAACTTGAATAGGAAACAGTGTGAAAATATTTCTCTCAGAACTTCCAACCTGATGCATTATTTTTTTTACATTATGAGTTTCAAAACTTTTAATCTGGAAAACAAAAAATAAAACCTGTGCTATACTGCTTATTATTACTGCACAACTTCCTGTTTAACTGCTACAGAGAAAAAAAAAAGAATAAGTTCAAGGCTAAATTCAATCCTAGCTGTTCCTTCAAGTACTTTGGGCCAAGAACAGTGACAAAAAAACCCCAAAGAAATTCCTGGAAACTACCACAACAGATACATTGTTCACAGAAAAGCAGTGGAGGTTTGGGCCAACAAAGAAAATGTGATTTGAATATATCTTCCTCCGGGGAACTAGAAGTAAAATGCTGATGTTTTCCTCATAACCCTTAAGACAGGAATGTTTTATGTAAGAATAGAAGATCTATATTCAGAATGCTTCAGTAAATGTTTAACTAAATCAGACAAATCTTTTGTTAATGCTGAATAACAGTCCGCAATTTATCTCTGAAAAACTACAGATTCTAAAAAAACCCCTCTCCCTCTTTGCAATGTGATAATGTTACAGAAGTTATTTTTCTGCAATATCACAGGAAAAAAAAAAAACTTCACAGAATCAGCTCCTGAGAAGTTGAGCAACATTCATCTCAGAAGGATGTGGCAGGAAGGCATTGATCTGTTCTTAAAAAATCTTTTTAAAAATCTTTCCTATATCACCCCACAATTGTCTTAAGAATTAAGTGACTTACAGCTATGGGTTTCTAAATTTCATTTTCACCTGTCTCTCCGCTGATGAGGAAAAATGGGGAAAAAAGCAAATTCAAAATATGCAACACTAGTAATCTCTATCAGAACCAACATTCTTGGAAACTTCCTGAAGAAATTCCACCGCTATCCTGAGGGAGGATGCCATGTGAAGCACCAGTCCACCCCTGGACTCAATGACCTCAGTCAGTAGACTGAGATGACTGAACATCACCTAAAGATCACTGTGCTTAAACACAGCAGTGTGTGCAGTCTGGGAAGGAGCTGCAGTGTTTCTCACCTGCCTCTCTGACTCCTGTCCCTGGACCTTCCAGGTTAAGAGTCTGATTTTACAAACGTAAAATGTACAAATAATTTTACATTTGGAAAGTGTAAGCCTGTTCTGTGCAACAAGCAGTGGAATCCAAATTTTTTATATCACTTTTATCACACCTGCCTGATCCAGAATCAGGAAAGACAACATCTTTAAAGGCTGAAGAGCACTTTTTCCTAGCATTGGAGCCCTATTCTGCCTATTTTTATTAACAATGAATATAATATTTACAAGTCCATAATTCATTCTAAAGCTATTCATCGTGGCTGTGCCCTAGACACCCATTGTACAAATGCTGATATGTGTGTGAAGATTCCTGTTGTCACCTTTGGAAACAAAGAATCAGGGTAAGCTTCTAAAGAAAATGACAGTATTGAGATACAGACCTTCACTCCATGTCTACTCACTAATTCTGTGATTTTCTATACACTTATTCAAAAGAAAGCACATATAATTTATATTACATACATGCAGTCTTTCTCAAGGAATCTTTTCTTAATGGAAATACCTCCTTTGACAAAAGTGTCATTTTTAAATGTCTTTTGTTAAAGCTAAAAACCACGAAAGAGAAAGAAGATCAACAAGAAGGTCATTCTGTATCAGAAATTAAGATGTAATTCAGAAACTTTGGAACTGTGATATACATCTCCAGGTGCAGTGTAATGCCAGTGACCTCCTTAATGGCTGTACATATTCACTTAATTACAAAAAGACAGCACTGTGGGAAGAATCCATCAAGTTTCTCTGCCTTTAAGCAATGCAAAGCCCTTTCTCTAGACAAAATCACCAAAAAGTCAAATGTTCTTATTTCAAGACCTTGTGCAAAGTGGCACAATCTAAAAGGAATGTGTGACTTGCACACCTATGTAGCATTGTTGGGAGGTAACACTTCCATAGGCAAAATCCACTGTTTCACAGTTTGTAGTGGCAGCAACTGCAAATGTGATTCCAGTGAATGCACCGTCCATTTGTTTGGGAAACCAGGTTTTCCCTCAAATCATAGAGAGTCTTAAATGTAAGACAAAATTACTCATATAACTTCACTCTTCCAGCATGGTTCATAAGGCACATATTAAATTAATGAATAATTATAGTGATGATGATCATGGCAATAAATATCAGAATTTATGAAAAGTATTTTCTCTATAGACATTCCCAGATGAATACTGCAGGCAGAATCAGCAGGTTATTTAATTTGCCCTAGTTCTCTCTGTTTTCATATTCCTACTTGAATAATAAGTTCAGAATCAGCAGGTTATTAGGTTTGCCCTAATTCCAAACTTCAGTCAATGGGACTTCAAATTGACTCCAGTGGAAAATGAAAACAGAACACAGTTTTTTCAGATATCTAAAAGGTGCCAAATCTGCTGCTTATAGCTAAGCAGTTGTAGGTTCATAATCCACTCCATAGCATTAAAGAAACCTAAAATCTCATCACAGAATCCTGTTCTTGCAGACAGCTGCCAGCTACCTCTGTTTCATTTCTTGACAAGCTCAAACAAGGCATAACTGAGGCCACCTCTCACTTTCACCCCCAGATTTTTCATTGGAAATGTAAGAGAATGAAACTAAAAAATTATGTGGTCATTGACTAGGAGCAAGAGTTCTTCACTCTCCTCAGACATTAAATCCTAGATCCTTTTAAAGTAATAAGGATCCTTCTACAGTAATAAGGATGACTTTTATACAGGTGAAATGTTGCAGAAGATGAGAACTCTTGTGACTGTGAGAAGAGCTGAATTTTCAAAGGAGAAGTGGCTGGCAGGTGACAAGCCACATCATTTCCAATGTCTAGTCAGAACAATGGCAGACAAAAAAGCAAGAAAAAACACACTATTCTGAACACTCAGCTATGGATAGGCAGTAGGAAGGCCTTCAACTTCAAAGCCAACTAACAATTATCAGTTGTGTAGACTAAAGTGGTTGCACGACAGTAAAGGGAGCTTCAAGTCATGACTTTCCCTACTAGATCCCTAACAGGAATTCTGATCTTTCAAGTACCTGATGACCAGGAAAAAATCCTACCAAAAACTCCTGTATGGAGTAGTTTAACTTTACATGTGGAGGAAACAAACTGGAAAAGTGCTGTGGACTGGTTGGGTCACTGAGAAAGCAATGTCCTATAAAAACCGTGCGAGTTTTCCTACTTCATTTCTCCATCAGTTACTGCAAGTATTTTGTGCATTGAAGCACTCATTGATCCTACTGATTCTACTCCAAGTTCCAGGAGAATGGCTATACATTTGCAGGAAATCACCACACACTGCTACTTTTTAGCTTGGCAGAGGAGCATCTGAGCTGAAAAATTGAGTTCTGCATACACGACTACATAATCCAGTCTAGTAAAGTGCTTGTGATACACTCAGATACCATCACCACAGTACAGAAGGAGAAACTGCCATTCAAGAAAGTGCACATCTTTTGTAAAAGACTAAATTATGATCCTAGCTCAGCATAGAACTAAACAAAGGCAACAAAGTATTATTTACCCTGACTTTGCTAGTCAATTCTATATATAAGAACACAATTAAAGGTATGTCTGTTACACCCTAACCAATCATTCCCTGAAAGAAGTATATTTGGCCTTTACAATTTATTCCTCAGGTTCACAAAGGTAATAAACACCTCAGAATGTCCTTCACTATTCTGCAAAATCATGTGTTTATGAAGGTACACAAGTTTCAACTACAGCACAACAAACTGGACAGAGCATTTTTCCAGAAACTGGTATGGTTTCGTGTTTTCTGAAAGGAACACCAAGCTTCTGGTGCATAAAACATCATATGAAGTTCACCAAGAGAGATGGATGAAGTTTTTTGTTTTACCAACCAATTTTAATAAGTTTACTAAAAGAAGCATGAACTCTCCAAGCTGCACATGTTAATGTTAGTCTCTACATAAAACTATTTCTATCAGGAACTCCTTTTAATTGCCACCCTGTTTCCCCATTCCTATCCACCAGGTCAGTAATGAGGATGGGGTAAAATCCCACAAATCCTTGGCTAGCATCTACTGTTAAAAGACTCCCAGGGAGCCAACCTTCAGCTGCAAAAAAAGATCAAGTACATTTGGGCCAAAATGCCTGCAAGCCTTGAAGTGCAATTACATCAAAACATAGACAATTTTAATATATATTATTCTGAAATTCTGAGTGAATATGACCAATCTGACACAGAGTCCTACTGGGCTAGATACAAATTATTCGAACATATTAGCAGTCTATAATTCACAATATAGACTTAAATTTAACAAGGACCCAGAACCTCAACTAGGCACAAAGGGAAACAACAACCTCACTATTTAAAATATTATTTACCTGGAGTACCAAGATCTAGGCTATAAGCATAAGTGGTCCTTTGGAAGTATTTCAATATCAGCATTTTGAAGGGATTAGTAATACTTGACAAGAAACTTCCTTAGAAGATAATATAAAACAGACTGCCAACTCCTAATTACCAGTGAAACAGTATTTAAATTTCTGTGATTTTACATGAGGCAGATATCGAAATCAATATCCTATAATGCTGAATCCCGGCAAACAAAATAAAATATCAAATTTAATTAGGAAAATGATGCAAATTTGTGCTTTAAACTGACTTAAGGATTGTATTTTCATATGACTAAATGTGAAGGGCACAGATTTAACACAGTCGTGAATGACTTTTTGATTACTTGATTATCTGCTCTCAAGATTCTACTCTGACAACAAAGTCACCATTTAAAAATATTAAATAAAATGAAATAGTTATTGTTAAATTATTGACATAATTTGTAAATATACAGAACCTCAGTACAATCTCTGGTGCATTTCTAGCCCTCCTTCTAAACCAACATCACCCCAGTGGCCACTGGCACTGACAAGAAATTCAGCATGCAGAAGAAATACAGATCATGTAGATAAATGTAGATAAAAATCAAAAAGGCAAGTTTTGTTCACAGTATTTACTAGTCCAAAGTATATCTAGCTAGGATTCAAGAGTGGTAAAGACCATGGTGACTGCTCTGTTAAGACTGACTATAGGCAATGAGATCAACTCATTCAATCTCACTCAAACACACAACTTGCAATAGATAATTAATGCCAAAAGTTCAAATGTTTCATTCAAGGCCTAAAGAGAATAAAATTGATTCAAATACCAAAAAATTTCAAAGAGATATAAATATTGGATGACTTTTTAAAAAGTTAAAATGCAAAAGGAAATACAACAAAGACTGATGTAGTATATTCAGAACCCAAACAAACAAATCTAAATGTTGGCTAGGCTGAGACATCTGGAACTCACTTCCTCAAAAATCACTTTCACAGTTCAAACCGTAGCTGGCATCAACTTCTGAATATCTGACAAGGAAGAGTGTCTCTTACAGTGAACAGCTGCATGAACAGTCCTCATTTTTCTCACAAACCAGAAACTCAGTGGAACAGTTAAAATACAACATATTATAAAGAGGAATAGTTTGAATTCACAGAGCAATTGGCTGTATAGATGCCAATGTCGAGGTAAGCAGGGAAGATAGATTTTAAAAAGATAAAGGAACCTGTCTGCATCTTTTTAAAGCAGTTAGAGAGATAGAAAAGCAGAAGGGTATGGAGTGACAAGAAGTCAGCATCAGTGAGAAACTACCCCCAGCTCAATGCATCGTGTATTTTACTACCCCTTTTAGAGCTATCTGCTTATTTTCTCAGACAGGATACTGGACAAGGTTGTTTTTATAAAAATGAAGATGAAAGGATAATTATAGCTTTTTTTTTTTGGTCTAAAGTCAGAAGGTCACTATTTTATTCATTTAATAGGCAAAATAGAGGGGTTTTTTTGTTTGAAATTTTAATTTAAGGAGCAAAATTACAAGAAGAATATGGAGGTTCATTGATATGAATCATGTATTCTCCTTACCTCCTAGAACCTTGACTTAATTCATTAAAAATATGACTTTAATGTCGGTGGTTTTAATAAAAAATCTCTCCTTATGATAGAATCAAGCCATACCAATCTGAGTAATTCCAGGAAATATTTTAATTTTCACTGAATAGAAGATTGAAATGTATGTCAAAAACTTATCAGAAAATTGATATGGCAGTCAGGGTTTATTTCAATGCTAGTCTTATTCCTATTAAAATTTATTTTAATTTTGTGCATCTTTCCTTCTACTGAGTCACTATTATTATGTGCAACAATATACCCTTGCCTTCTTCAGTACAAAGTACAGATTTCATTTTCTCTTCTAGAAGGCTCTTGTACTGTTTTTACTCATGGACTTATCAACCAGAGAACAGCTAGAGATCATATTTTTCTTTGCTATGGACTGCACATCCTTGACACTTAAGCAAAATTCCAGTCCTTTTCTGTGATTTATGCCAAAGCTCCCATTGAAGAGAATTTAGACCCTTTTGGAACAAAGGGAATGACTGAATGGTTCTTTCCTAGCTTGCACTGTTCTCAAGGTGGTGTAGATCCGAAAACATAAATGAAGCTACTCCTGATTTAGACAGGTATAAAACCAGTTAAGCCTACTGGAAATAATTTATATTACTATGGATTTGAAAAAAACAAACAAAAAACAAAACAACAAACCCAACCCAAAAGTTGGTTGAAATTCATTCTTACAGGAAAAAAAAAATACTTCAGGAATCATTAATAATCTTTTCAAAGATGAAAATCTGGGAAGAAACCCCACCAGATTTTCTCCTGAAAACAATTGAACTTGAATTAAAAATGGCATCTTAAGACTTGAAATTTTGACTCTAAATCTATCACTTTTTAATTCCTAAAATGGCAAGCCAGGGTAGAAAATTTTGAAAAGGTTTTCTTTGTCGTTGTTTATATTAATTCCTACACTCCTTATTACACTGTGGAACTCTGTGTTTTACCAGACTGCAGAGATATAGAACAACAACAAATCCAAGACAAAAAAATTATATCTATAAAAAAAAAATCCAAGGAAAATAGAATTGAACGACCATCTTTCACCTTTAAAGAAAAGGTATCAACTAGGACATGTGGCTACAATTTCACATAAAAATGGAAAGTTGGGGGGTTTTCCTATCTAAAACCATTTTTAAACAAAAAAACAAAACAAGGGTAGGAGTGAAAACTCAAAAGACCCCTTCAGACAATTGCAGCCTGAGATGATCCTCTCGTAATGGCAATGTCTTTCTAAGGCTTGAGGGAAATTTACACATTCTGGGAACAAAAGATCAAAGTTCAACAGCATAATGTCTATGTTGGCTACAAAAAACTAAACAGCACAAGCCAAGGTTTCCTTCTTGGCAGATACAAAGGTTTTACTTGTCCTTCTGCCTTTTCTGTTTCTTAGAATATTAAATAATTTATAATAGTTCAATATCTTTACTGGCACATGTGAGTAAATTCTAATCCCTTCATCAAAACCTGACTGATGGAAGTGTCAGTTGCTACCTTTTCTCAATTAACAGGTAGAAACTGCAATGTAGTTCCATTTATGTTGCTGTCAGGGGAAATGTTGCCTCCTGTTTCAAATTAAATCAGAATCTGAATACTTTATGCTAAAATTATAAGTCTTGCTATTATTTTATAAGGCTTCTCAGTAGTCAAGGGACATGTGAGGAGAATCTTGATCCTACCATTATCAATTATAAAACCACTAGCATTTAAATAAAGTCAGCATTTTGCCTTACTTTGGGGAGGGATTCTAAATATTGAGTGTCATCTTCTTAAAAGTTCCATACAATTTTCACCAAATGTACATATAGACCTGTATTTCGCTAACATTCAATCTAAACATAAAAATGTTCCTTAAAAATAGTTACTGAACCTATTATTATGTAAAGGCAAGAATATATCTGACTGATATTACATGCAATTATGTGAACTTTTTCACGTAAGTACTATATGCTCAAAATAACTTCAAATAAATAAACTATGTTTTAGTGTAAAGGGTATATAAATGTATAATAGTATTAATGGCATTTAAAATACCACTATTGCTTTAACAAAGCTGCTACACCTCATAATTTTCTTTTTTTTTATAATAGGGCCTAACTCAGAGAAGCTAAGACAACTCAATATTGTACATACACCCATGTATTATGTAGTATCATACATTAAAAATTGACACCCAAATACTGAATCCACTGAGATGGTTTACCTAACAGAAAAGATAATTCATTTTACAGTTTCTGGGAATGGGTGCAATTGAAAGTACAAAGGACTAATTTTCTGAAATTGTTATTTGCTCCTATTAAAAATTTCTTTAAAGTGTTAATAGAATTTGAATTTTTCACGAATGGCAGATGAGAGATAAACAGCTGATAAAGTAAACAGGATGCAGAATGACTGTAGCATTTTGAGTATTGACACTAAGGACAGAAGGTGTTACATAATAAAGCACAGTCACAAATGATGTTTTCTTTCTTATAATGAGTGAAATCTGATAGAAATGCTAAAGGCAAATTATTCAGCCATAAATGTCATGCAGCCATTCAGTGAAGATCTTAATTCTGCCTTGATAATATCTTATTTATATTTACCTTTTACATTTTAAACTTAGGTCTTTGCTCTCCAATTTTGACGTGATAATCATGTTTTCCCTTGATACATTTGCTCTTATTTCATTTATACACCTTTACGTCCTGCTCTAGGTACACAACATTTATAATCTCTATGCCTAAGGAGCTGCAAGCAATGGTACATTTACTAACAAAATAATAAAAACAAGAGTCCTGCATGCATCTGCAAAGTAAACGTTCACATTCTCTCCATTTGCCAAAAACAATGGGTACTGAATATGAATCATATTTTACCCAGTGATTTATTTGTAGATGAGATTAAGGAAACTGCTGTTTTTCTAGGTTCCCTCTTCTTTGGTAAAACTACCCAGTCATTTTGTGGTCTTGGAGTATGTACTTCCCCCTTGCCCTTTTGTGTTCTCCCTGTCTAACTGGCATGGTGAATTGCTAAATATGTTGCAAAGCAGTACCATTCACATTCATGTAAAAACATAATCCTCTG
The DNA here is from genome assembly GCA_013398055.1 of Ifrita kowaldi. Classification (NCBI taxonomy): domain Eukaryota; kingdom Metazoa; phylum Chordata; class Aves; order Passeriformes; family Cinclosomatidae; genus Ifrita; species Ifrita kowaldi. The sequence continues at coordinate 1,123,927 of VZRS01005848.1, forward strand.
TTTAATCCCCTTCCTCCCCGGCAACAATTTAAGGAATTCACAAATAAATCACTGATTTTATTTAAATGACATAGCAGAGTCAAATACAAAGTGGACTCTGGGTCTCCTCTACCCTACAAAATCAGACCCAGGCCATCTTTGCACTTAATCCAGTTAAATTATTCCCAGCATCACTTTCCCTGCTCCCCAAATTAATTACCACCAGCTGCTTGTAATAAGCATGCACATCCCCTCCCTCAGCTCCCACCGAGCATGATGCCACCCCCTGCCATCTGGGTGACACCTGGTACCCAGCACCCATCTTTCCTTTACCCAGAACAACCCCAAATCCCACCCCGCCTCCGGAAGACACTCAAGTAACATCCTCTTCCTCCTCTCGCCCAGCCTCGCAGAGAACAGAAGAGTGATGGCACCATGGTTGGCCACAGAGACACGTGGAAGACAGAGAGGAGAAGGTGGGGAAGAGGGGAGCTGGGGACATGTTGGAAAGGGAGGGGAGGGAGAAAGATCCACTCATACAGATGAAACGTCATGCAGGCCTGGCCTCCGACCCGTCCCCTCCACAGAGCGATGGGGAGGGGGGCGATGGGGCGAGCTGAAATGGCCCCTTACCTTCACTGCAGTCCTTCCCTCGGAAGCCCGTTTGGGAGCAGTCGCAGACGGCCTGGTCGTTGAGCACCGAGCAGACGCCCCCGTTGAGGCAGACGTCGTCCCTGGCGCACAGCCGGCTCTGCTCGTCATCCAGCCGCACCTCCTGGCTCTCCACCGGCGACGCCTGCGTGTAGTTCACCCGCACGTCTGTTATCCAGCCCTTGAAGGGCTCCCGGTCCTTGACGGAGGAGAGTGTCAGCTTTAGCGTCGCCGACCGCAGCTCTGGCGGGAGCCCCCCTAGGAAGAGCCCGCTGAAGACAGTCATGTCCCGCCGTTTGGACTTCACCTCAACCCACTTGGCCTCAGCTCGGTCAATGATCAGCGTCGTGTTCTTGAAGTGGCGGCGGATGACAACAGCGTGCCAGAGGTTGTCGTTGACCGCCGTGTCCGAGAGCAGGGTGGCGGGCTCGGCACAGAAGATGGAGAAGCTGAGCTGTAGCCGCCCTCCCTGGGTGAGGATGAGCTCCAGGAAGTCACAGAAGCCCTCATCATCAAAGTAGAGCACCAGCCCGCTGGAGCTGCGCGTCTTCATGTTGAAGCTCATTTCGCTCTCGCAGCAGGCGTTCCACTTGGGGAAGCGGGTCCACTGGCCCTCCGCACCCGGGAACTCCAGCCCGCTGCCCAGCTCAGCCCAGCAGCCCAGCAGTAGGGCCAGCCAGAGCAGCAGGCAGCCCCCGCGCCGCACCAGCACCGCCCCCATCCTGCGCGGCCTGGGGCGGGCGAGCGGGGCGGCAGGGCTGGCGGGGGGCGGCACCGGGGCCCCGGCGGCAGACAGGGTAAAATCTTGCCGGGCGCCGGTCGCGCTGGAAGCTTCGGGCACGCTCACCCCCGCCCCGGGTGCGGGGGTCACTGTGGGGGACTCCCCGGGGCGGGGGGCTGCAGCTGCCCCACGGGATAGGGTTGGGCACAAGATGGTGCCAGGGGTCACCGGAGGGGACCCACAGTGGGGGTAAGGCGCCGTTGGGTCTCTTCACTGGCCGGCCACGCTCCGCAAAAGGTGTCCAGGGGTGGGTGAGTCAGCAGAAATTTTCCCCAAAGCCAACATTACCAAACCGGGAAAAAACCCAAGATCAGTGGCAAAACTCTCCTCCAAGTGGATCCACCAGCTTGGCAAGGCTGTAGCAATATCCTGGCACATGCGCGCCTCTTTTTACATCCTCTCCACCAGCCGTAGTTTCCCAGGAAGCCAATTATTGATCCCAGTGCTGCCTCCCTAGGATGGATCCTCTTGTCATATCACAGCCTGTCTGCCATGGTGCTAGAGCAGCGTCAGCAGACGACAGGACTCATCACTCGTGGTTGCTTGAGCTGCCTCAATCCCAATGGGGTTGAAACCCAGAAGCTGTCAAACAGCCGAGTGGCCACTTGACACGCAAAGCCTGACAGCTCCTCTTCTCTTTGCTTGAAAAAGGCCAAGGCTAAGATCCAGGGGGGTGATTTTCCTCTATTGTTTTTGTTTCTAATCTGCAAGGAATTGAAACAGAATAATAAGAAATGACAACTAATAACATGTTAAATTACAAAGTTGATCAATAGTGAACGTTTGTGATTTTTTTTTTATTTTGACTGCTGTTGGACATTAGGAAAATGCTGCTGTAATTTTGGAGTTACTGAGAAATTATAATAGGTTGAAGTGCTAAACACAAATCTTAACACATATGTTTAGATTACATTTTTATGGTATAATCTAAATGTAAACTACTTACCTTTCCAAAACTTTCAAATATTTCAGTAGTACATTCTATTATTACAAGAACAACGTTAAACAGAGAAGGTGCTAGTTATTCTGCAATTTATTTTATTGTAATTTATTTGTGAAAACACCTTCACCTGTGAAGCTACAGGGTCCTAGTCATACAGACAATGCTATCAAGCCCAGTTCTGGCTGTTTCCAATACAGGTCAAAAAAATAAAGTGGCCTGAGCTCCCAGCAGGAACTGATAGGCTTCAGCATGCATGGCACACCTACTGGTTTATTTTTCCTGGGGTGAGGAAGAATCACAATGGTTTCTTAGAAGGCTTTTCGAAAATTTCAAACCACATTTTTTTCTCTGCCACCTGGTTTCTTTTGGGGCTGATATCTTCTGCTATGGCAGGAAAAATCCAATTCAAGCCAGCTCTGATGTTGACATTATTCACAATGCAGATCAGCTAATCCCAGGTGTTAGTCCTCTGAAATGGGTTGCAGTATTTTATGTATATTTACTCAGCTGCCCTTATTTAAGAGAACAGCTCCCCTGTTTTCAAAATTATATATATGCCACAGTTCAGCCTCATCCTCTGAAGAGGTCTCTACATCCAAAACGTTTCAGCGGAGAGGCTGTTTTTCTCCCCAGGCTGCTGTATCTTTTCTGGAAGCTGTGTATTAGCAGACCTCTCCTGATGGAGGAGAGGATCTCCAACACCTCCCTCACTCACCGCTTCCCCTTCCCCTCCCTTACATTTCTTTGCCAGCAGCACTTAGGCAGGCACAATACCATGGCCAGAGCGGCTGCCAAACCCTCTTTTGGGCTGGGGTGTGTGCGTGTGTGTGTGTGTTGCCGTCTGACGGCTGGGGAGGGTCGGTGGGGTCGAATGGGCAGAGGGAGAGGGGGTGCAACACGGCGAGGGCCCAGAGGGAGCTGCTGCCGGCTTCCCGTGCAAAGGTCTTCTTTCTTTGCAGTGGGCTTGAGGGNTGGGGAGAGGGGGCAGAGATGACCCTGCCAGGGAGAAACGTTTTAAAAACAGGCACACACCTCAGCTGCCTGCACCTGACACGTTCAGAGCTGCTAAGTCACCTCCTACTCTCTCTATATTTAATTTCATTCCTCTAAATGTCAACACGATTATTTTTATTATTTGTCACACGTGAGGTGGGCAAGAGCAGCAAAAGGGAGGAGAGGAGAACCCCCAAACTTCGCGGGCAGAGGCCAGCCGTGCCCACCAGCAGCAGGCAGACCCCAGGTTTCCCCCACGCCCTCTCTGCCCCCCGGCGGGAGCCACCTCTGGCAACGCCGCTACCAGCCGAGGGATCTTCCGG
>VZRS01005848.1:1131898-1297526 GCA_013398055.1 Ifrita kowaldi
CCCTCCCCCCCCAGAACTGAAGTTTGCTGAATTCTGCACAGCCTGTGGGTAAACGGAGGTATGGTCTCATGAGCAGAGCACACCCAAGGAGCAGGTCTACCACAACCACAGGAGAAATGCTGGGGGAAACCCATTCGCTTTACAGTGTCAAACCTGCCTGTGTCTGTGTTGTCTCCAAATGGTTGCAAACTATTAGAGAAATTCCAGGCTTCTAAAGATCATTTGGTTTAGCAGCATGGAAAGTGTCTGATTGCGCCAAACCTTTTCTCTATCAGTTGGCCTTCCAGCTTAGTACCTGTGGCCTACAGAAAGGTGATGAATTGATTGTAAGAGATTTGCATGAAGCCTTAGCCAAGGTCCTGGCAACTTTTGAACACACAGTGTGATGTTTGTCACACCAAGAGTCAGAAGAACACTCCACTATTGGGCATGACACAATTTTTTGAGAATGGTCTGTGGAATTATATTTTTTCATATCTGGGGTGTGAACGTAGCAGCTTAGTTTTGAAATGGAACTTCGGAAATAAGGGTAAAAAAAAATCCTTTCTCCCATCTCAGTCCCGGAGGAGCTAGCCTTATGTTTTGTTTTTTTTTTTAATGAAATGGGTTTCCTCACAGATGACAAGTTTGATGAGGTAGCCAAGCAACATGTTAAGTAATGAGAAAAAAAGCTTCCTAGATATGCAATGTAACTTCAGTACTTACAGCATAATCAGACATCCCTTTTGTTCAACCAGCTGATATCCATATCCAGTTAATTTCAAACAGAATGAGGATTTCTCTTGACAATTCTAGTAACTTGACCCCTGCAAACAGAGCAAGGAGCAAATATCTCTTCTGCTATGAAAAGCAGATAAATTGGAGGCTGCAGTATGATAAGTGATACACATTTTTAAAGGAGCAAAGTTGTAACTTGATAGTAGTATTTTGTGTGTGTATGTGTATAAAACCCCTATTTTTAAACTGTGGCTTTATTTTTATTGGGCTCACAGTGAGCACAAGGTAAAACTTCTTATGCTCTTAGATGGGGAATGTCAAAGCTCAAGGCCAATCCACCCTGAATGTGCTGGCACAGTAGAGGTCCTGGCACAGGTGGAGGGTTCTTCCACCTTTAAGCTGAAGGACATCTCAGTTATTCCAGCAGTAGCCAGAGGATGCTCATGTTTCTCTAGAAAGGAGCCTGCCACAGTGAGAGAAAGGCTGGCAAGAGCCTACACAGAAATAAAACAACAAGATGTTAAGTGAGCCAGGAAGATACAGCAAGATTTAAGGGAAATAAAATTTCTTTAATTTAATGGTGTTTTTTTGTTGAGTTTTTGGAAAATGTATTACTTCTGTCATTCTCAGCAATTGTTGCAGCATATGGTGTCATAGTTGATTCATTTTGAAGCAGCACAAAAAAAAAAAACCAAGAAAGAGGAAGAAAAAAAAAACCCATGTGATTTCCATACCATCTCTGAAGGTTTTTCAGCTTGACAAATATATGAAATATCTTGTAAGAAGCACATGGCCTTACAGAAACCTGACTGTCTCCTGCATAAATCAACCTTCTGTGTTATACCAAAATATTTATAGATTTTGAAAACTAAAGAGATAAAAGCAACGACGATATTCTCAAAAACAAACCAATCATATTTTCTGTCAGGGAAAACGCAGTACATTATCCAACTTGCAAGTTCGAGACCTTTTGGAGGGTTGTGTATCGTCAGAACAAAGTGCCTTTGAAGTACATATGTGAAATTGTCCAACAGTTGTAATTTTAAATAAGAGATCTTTTGGCAAGCTGCAGTGAGTGCTGGAGCTGTCTCTGAGGCATGCACATGCAATTGCCATGGCTGTCAGAGCTAATAAGAAAGGAAGGAACCAGTCAAGGCGCTGCAGAAGAAATAAGAATGATTCTGCTGAGAAAAAAAAAAAAGACACAAACCAAAAAACCAACAACAGCAACAAAACCCCATAAAACCAGCAAACCCCACAATGAAAATCAAACTAGGGGTGCTTCCAGAGAACACTGGCTGTCTGGGCAGGCATGGGAAAGATATGAAAAGGGAGAAAGTTATTTCTGAGACTGAAGACAGCAGGAATTCTTTTAAACATTTGGAAGAGAGAAAACCTGTTTCTTTACTGAAGTGGTCCAAGGTAATGCTCAGGAATTGCGTGGTTAGATTTTGGGGGCATATCAAAGCTCTCTTCTGGTTATAGTCACGCCACATATGCCTGACATATTGCCCTGCTTTGAAACTATCATCAGTAATCCTTCTACACCAAATCAAGTCTTTGAGAAGAGCTTCAGACCCACTAGAAGTTTGACCCTTTGCATGTGTGAATGAAAGTGGTTTTTTAGAGGACAGGGAGTAACATTTTTTTGAACAATTCAATAGCATCTTTTGAACTTGGTCCAGAGTGAGGAACAAATGGGACGACATAGATATACAGCAGAACTGAGGGAGCTGTACGCAATTGTCTGTATCTGCATACAGCCAGTGAGCTTTAAAGAGATGTGGAGAAAAGAGGTATAGTTTCTGCATGTTAACTGCCATATTATTCAGCTGTGGATAAATCAAGTATGGGCAAATCTAAAGAAGAAATTAGAAGATACCTGCCTTGGAAAAAGTCAGTGCGTTACATAGGTCCTTGCTTGCTCAATTCAAACTAATTAAAGAAAATTTCAAAGCACTTTAAGATCTTGAAGTAAAAGAGAGAAGCAAATCTCTATAGTTCCACATAATTAATTGTAGCAAATAATGAAATACAGTCATGGAGGTATTTGACTGAGACATGTTTGAAATCAGAAAATGGAACAGAGAGGCAACTCTCTGGATTTGATAGTTTCTCTAGATAATGAATTTTTGGAGCTAGCTTATACCTAACTTTGGAGGATTAAGGTGTTAAAAACTTGCTTAATACCAATTCTGAATGGATAAATAATAAAGTACAGGAGCATGCTTATGAGGATTTAAAATATTTATTGACCTTATACTCTGTACTGGAATTTAATCATATTTCTCAGTCTTCCGCTTTTGCAGAAGGTATCAGCTGTATTTAGTGATATAATGTTCTGGTCGTGATGAGAAGATTGGAAACTTACGCAGTTATAGGTGGCTTTGTGGGTCCAAAAGTAGTTTTACCCAAGGAAAGAAAACGTGGTAAGAAAATGCATAAACATAACCGAGGATCAGAAGATAGTTGTGGGCTCTTGGTAAATAAAAAATCTCAGCTGACCACAAACCATTTCAAGGCTCAAATCCTTTCTCCCTGGAACTAACTGCTTTCTTGTATTTACTGTAATAGTGACAACTTGACATGATATGTGTTCAAGAAAATTTATAGTAATCCCAATTTGATCCCAAAGATGAGAATCTTGGGATGATTCAGAGATTAATTTAAATGCCTTTTTTTTTCCTGGTTTTGGATTTTCATTGCAGGAAATTACAACACTAAGAAAAACAGACCAGTTTAATTGTTCAAAGCATAGACATGGTATTTACATGTATATGAAACATGTGTGAGACTTTGAATTAAATTTCTATTACTGATCAGGAATTGCATATCCAACCTGTGAGTTTTGTTTTGTTGGCTTTTTTTTAATAAATGAGAAACTTGGTGAGTGTGAAGATATATTCCTATAACATAATGATCATAAATTGTAGTGGGAAGAATACAGGAACTACCAAGACCCCAAAAATCCTTAAAGTACATTGGAAAAGATGTCCTTAGTGACAAAGCCCTATAGTTTGATGGCACTAACTCTCAGAGCTGAAGGTGCAGTCCACGTTCACACAAAAGGCTTGGCTGATGGGCACAACTGCACACATTGCCAGGAGAAATCTGTAATGAAACACCCCATGTTAGCTCTTCTGAGCTGTACAGAAACTCATTTATCAGCCAGCCCTCTTGGTGAATCTTCAATAGCCTTCAGAGTGGATATGATATGACACAAGTAGCAATGGTTTTTCCATTGAAGCTCCATGAAGAAAGTCAAAGTGATACAAAATGTTCTTCTCGATATAAATATTTGGATTTGACAAATGCTATCAGTCAGCTGGGCAAAGCATGGTAAAACAGAGAATTGGTAAATCAACTGGCTTCCAAAGCACATTTGGTTTGATATTAACTCTTAATAAGAAGGTGATTGCAAAATTTTCTTTATAGAAGAATTTCTAGGGATTGATATGGACATCAATATTGTGATTAAAAAAAAAAAAAAGTAAGAGTAAATTTCACATTAATAATCTGACTGATTTCAAAAGAAGCCCCCATGTTCATAGCTCAAAAAAGTGATCATTTTCTCTGAATCCCTATGCAGTAACATGGCATAACGTATATAAAATATTTATGCAAGCAGCAGATACATCTCAAAGCCATCCTTGTAAGTTTGCAGTTAAGAGTAATACACGTAAACACTGCAAATAATGCCTTTGACTGCAAAAATATAAGGAAATAATGAATTTAGAATAGAAAAGACTTCTTTAGTTCAAATATTTTCTTTTTAATGTGTTCCAGCAGTTTTTAGGCAGGAAAGTACAGGCAATCTTAGATAGGAAGAAGAATAATTGAAGACAACACACTGTTGCATGTTGTCATTGAGTGAACAACACTCACCAAAGGAACTTGGAAGCTCAGTTCATCCCATAACTGTCTGTGAAATCACTTCCTTGAAAGAAATGTGTAAGAAATCCCACCATAGTCAGATGTGGGATGAATATTTTTAGCAGTCCTTAAGAGAGTTTATTTTAAACCCTAAAATATTTTGCTTCATATTTCTTTCAAAGCTCTTACCATTTAACAGACTTTTATAAATGTTGCTCATAAAATTTCCCATAATTCCTTTTAAAAATCTCACTAAATTCATACTCCTAAATAATTGACATGATTTATGTGAATGACATTTGTGTGTAATTTGTATAAATTTCCATGAAACCCATTCATCATCATCAGGCATCACGTTCCTCATTCTCTTTGCTGGGATCGCAGAGCTGCCTGGATGCATCAGTGTATTCATGACCCCCCAGTGTTAGGAGAGTTTCTGAGTAGTCTCTGTAGTGTGTGGCTCTAAGTGAAAAACAAACTCCTTTCCAAGGCCCCCAGAATTTGAAAAACAATGAATAGCAAGGCTGGCAGAACAACGTGATATTCTAGTGTCATTTATCAGCATGCCCAAATCATAGCTGTAGTATGCAAATGAGCAGAAGCAATCAAAGAAATTTCATTTTGCCACAGCTGCAGGGTTGGGTCTGAGCTGGGAATTTCCCTCGAAGGTGCCTGAATCCCCTCAGCTCCCACTCTCCACTAATGTGGGCGGAGGGTACTGGGAGAAACTTGTCCCATTTTGAATCAAGCTCTTTGAGATCTTCCAGAAAATCTCTGATTATAATAATTTGTTTTATAATGTGTCACTCTACACTTATGAAAAATGAGTATACTTGCTGTAATTCAAGTATTCTACAAATACTTAACTGTACTAAAAGTGTGCCAAGTATACTAAAAATACATTACTTTCCACAAGGATATAATTTCCTAGTAATCAGAAGATATACTCTGATTCAAAAATTGCTATAATTGTTAATGTTGGTGAGAATTCCTAAGGCATCAAAGCAGAGGAATATTTGTGGTGGGAAGCTGCAGATAGGTAGTTGAGATCATCAGTGTTTAAACCATAAATGATGCACCTGCTGGAGAGACTCATTAAGGAAATACTGCAATGTGCCAGATTGATGGTATTTTTGCACTTCAGGGCAGCTTTATTGTTGGGCTGCCGAGTTCAAAAAAACCTTTCACTAGGGGAAGTGAGAGTTGCCTTTTCCAGGAATTGTAATATTAATTGCTATTAGTTTTAAAGCTTGATTCAGTTTATTTTTATTTAGTCCCCACAATCTGTCTTGAGAGTCCTTAGTGTTGTCATCGCTTCTTAATAGTTCAGGAGTTTGTAACGTGTTGCAGAATTACTAGATGAGGCAAATAGGAAAGGAAAATTAAATGAAAGACAGATTGGAAGGCAGCAAAGAGACAGGTGGGGGATGAAGGATACTGTACATGAAGCTCTAAAAAAAAAACCAAAAGCAACCAAAAATAAAAAAAGCAAGAATTGTTGAGGTAAATTAAGAGAGGAATGGACAAAAATAAGAAACATCTAATGTAAAATACCAAAATTTGACTACTCAAGGTGTGTGGTGGAGACAGAAGCAAACCCTATCCAAAACCAGAACAAGTTGTGTTTAGTGGTGCTCGGATCATGCCAAGGTCAGAAATGCTGTGAGAGTAGACTTGAGCTGTTGGAAGAACTGTCTGTGGCTCCTGTGCCTGGTTGACACACATGATCTGTGGCACAGCAGGATTTTTCATGACTGATCCCATGACGCTTCCAGGGCAAATTTGACTTTCCCCTGCTATAAATTAATGTAGTTCTTGTGGTCCTGTCAGAGGGGAAAAGTCACAAAAGATGTTATAATATTATTTCCCTCCTGTTCAGCACTTACTCACTTTAAGATTCAAACAAGCAAAAAGCCCCAGCCAGAATCCAGGGCAGCTTATTCTTTCAACCCAACAAACCTCTTTTTCTACTCAGAATAAACATTCAAACTTTTTTTAGTGTCTGGAAGGTTTGTGTCTCTTTCTGAGAAATACACTTCTCTGATGTCAGAATGCGTATTGCATTTGTGTTTTTAAAAAACTGCCAAATTATTCTCTGCTTTGTGCAATCTTTCTGGTTTTCCTGTTGTTGTTTCAAGTTTTTGCCTTCCTCTGACGTGCTCAATATATAGTTACCTTTTTACTCTTGTTCTTTGTCGTGATTCTCTCCAGCCATTTTGTGACTGCAGCCTCTGCTGACTACTGCTTTTGATTTAGCTGTACATTTGTGCAAAAAAATACCATAGATACCAAAGCAGTAGAAAAAAACAAATTTCACAGAGACTTTCATAGTGGCAGGAGAAAAGGTCAAGATACTGCATATTTTTAACAACCGACTCAAGTTCTCTCTCATGTATTTGATAAATTCTTGTTTTGCTGGATGCATTGCAAGACAAATTTTTTTTATTCTGTAGCCAGGTAACCCCATTCTGATCAATCCACAATAATCTGAAGAAGGTTTTAAAGATCCCAATTGAACGGTGAGTACTATTTAATAGCTGTTCCCTGCTAGTAATCCTTCCTTTTCATGGATGCAACTGCTGTTTCAATGAAGTGTTTTCATATTTTGTCCAAATTATTTTTAATTGCATTGTTTATACATCCTCCCACCAACGAACTTCTCTGGCTGTAGTGACCACTGGAAAGGTGCCTCCATCTACTGATTGTGTTTATCTCAAGTTATTTCAACACACATAGAAGGATTTAACATGACAAATGATGAAAAGATGAAGTAATACAAGTATTGCACTTTTATTTTTGAGATGTAGGTACAGGCTGGATTCTACTCAATTATGGCTGAAAAAAACTAGAAGATATAAATTGCTCTCCAACCATCCTACGAAGTATAATATCTAGCTTTAATTCTTTATTTATCAGCTAAGCTAATAGCAATGTCTCTGAGTGGATGGATCGTCAGTATTTGACAATTCCAAAGCATTGCTGAGTCAGAAAAAAAGTAGTTCTGGCCCTGTAGACAGTGAAATTACCATGGTTGTGTTGGTTATAGACAAGGGACCTGGACTGGAGGACCTCGAGGCTTTGATCCTAGAATTTAGCTAATGCAGTACTCCAGCAGGGCTTCCCTCTGGTTCTGAGAGCTTATATTGATTCTTAGGTATTCAATGATTTAATGCTACAGGCAGAGAAACACACAGATTTTCCTGATGTTTGCAGGTTTCAGGATGTTAAAATTATGCAAATTGAGCACAATTTGCCCAAAAAGTAAATTAGCATTGTGTGCCTGTAGCAAGCATAATATGTGTATCCCCATGAAAGTATGAACATTCAGCACATTTTTACCTCATTAGCACTCCAGGGGTAGCACTGACTTAATTCTTTGCTGTTGCAAGCTCTGTAGCTGTTACCCACAGACATTTTACAGTTGTCCATAAAACACGTTCGTCAAAAACAAACATAAATTTTATGAAAAGTATTGAGAAGCCAGGGCAACGATTCTTTTACAGAGTGAATGACTCCGCTCAGGGTGTAAAACTTTTGGCATCCTAATTCTGGGAGGCATAAAAAGAAATGCCACTCCCAGAACTGGCCTGCCTGGCTCTTCAACACTTCATATTTGGAAGCAAATCCCTCTTGTACAGGATGTAGAATCATAGAGCACCTGTTCGGCCCATACGAGGCTGCCCTTTGGAAAGGAAGAGTGAGACAAAAAAAGCCTAGGTGGAACATGATCCAAACCCCTCGGAAATGGACTTCACTGTGACATGGTGCAGAATGATGGAAGGGAATGTAAAATCCCATCTGTTTTATGGGGTTCTCTTGGTTTGTGACTGATTTTTTGTTGGACAAAGTAGGCTTAGACTCTCCACAGAGATATCACTGATAAAAGGAATAAAACCCATGGGATTATCCAAATTTTTCTCATATGGTTGAATCAAACAAAGTTGAAAATTTTGCAGTTCCTTGTTAGACTTTTGAAAAATCTTGTTTTGATATCTGTCTTTTAACTGCCCTTGAAGTGCCTTATTATGAGTAATAATCCTTCAAGACATCTTAGGTTTTGTTTCCTGTTAAATGAATCACTAAAATTGTTCACTTTTTATTGAAAATGCCTTTTTTATTCCCTGAGTTGCCCTCCTCCTGTTCTCATCTAGCTTTTGTTTTGTTTCATTCATGCTTATTTTAGGAATTTTACACTTTTAATGAGTTATTTTATATGGTAACTTTTATACAATATGCTTTACTGAACATTTCTCTCAGTCCACAAGTGTGCCCGTAGATGGGATAGGTACTTCTGAGTAACATCAGATCTTTTCATTCTTTTGAATATAAAGGTTAAAATGGTTAATTAGATGACAAACCTCAGAACAGTTATGGACAGAAACCTGAAAGTACCTTCTCAGTCCACTATTCAGAAAAGCCATCAATTTTTGGAGTGATGGACAGAGGATATAATGGAGAGCAATACTGGAAAATAACATAATACCAATATTATAGCACTATATGACCTCATCTAAGATGCTTGCTGAAGGGTTTGTCCACCTGTCTCAAAGAATATTGTCACATTTCAGGACAGGTTTCAGGGCTAGGAGAGGACAATCAATGACAATGCTGAGACATCACAAGATTTCTTATTAAAAACTCAAAAGACCAAAGTTTCATTTATGAAGAAGGGTCATATAAACCAGTACTTCAACACACAAGTGAAAAACCACCTCTGCCAATGAACCTCAAACCTACAGAACAGTCAAAAAGATAATAGGTCAGAATTTAGTGTTTCTTCTCATGTATAATGAGAAAGATGCTCTGTGAAACTGAAAAGAAGCTGATTCAAATCTGTGTTGGAAAATTCTCTTTCAGACAGTACGTTACTGAACTATGAAGTACATTTGTACAGATTGCTGTTGAGGTCAAAGACTAAGCAAAATCCCACAAAGATTTGACTATTCAAATAATGATGAAGAATTTACAAAATGTTCATGATGATCATTGCCAACACATTTTTGAGGGTTGGTAATTTCGAGATCCAACAATATCCTTAGTTTTATTGGGATGATTGTCTGCCATAGTTGTAGTGTGCAATTCTGTCTTCCTTCGATGCATCTCAACCTGACCATTGTGAGAGGCAGCCTGCCAAATTAAAAGAACCCCGATCCTCTTCCAGTAGGGAATTCAGACAGTCCTTGTCCATACAAAAGAAAGTGTGACTGTGTCTTCTCCTTCCTTCCATGGGTTTTCTTTCATTCTAGTGTAGTTGTGTTGCTGCACTGTTTTGTAGACAGAGGTACATCTGTTCTGCCCCCACCAAAGTTAGCCAGCTGTGTGCCAGCTGTTAGCATCGCACTATGTGTGAGTTAATGAGCCTTGCTGGGGGTTTTTTTTTCTTGATAAGTGTTCCAACGGCTCTTAATCAGCAGCAGATTGTCCACTGAGTGATGTACGACATCGTTCTCTGTGCTTTCTCCTCCTTGTGTGGCTGTAGTGCAGCCCTTAAGCAGACCTTTAAGTGACCTGCTCAGTGACCAAGTGTAGCCTACTCCAATTTATAAAGTGTCCACAAGCAGATGTGGATTTGAACATCTTCTATTTTTTATTTTACTTGTCCAATCAGGTGTCTGTAAAGAGTTTAGTATCTTCATTACTCACCATTTTTTTCAAGCCTATGGAATTTTTATCAGTCAATCTGCTCATATGAATATTTTCACAAAAATATTGAGAGTTACTGTGCAGCAGGTGAAAGGTGTTGTAAGCATCAATAAGACTTAATTCAGGAATGATGTTTTTAAAGTATATGTTCATAGTTGCAAATACTACCTTCTGTATTCATCCTGCTCAGCTCATAGCAGACAACTGATTTAGGGATTTGGGGAAAAGACTTCTGATGTGGCATGTTTTTTACTTACATAATTAGGAACAGGCAGCTACTGTTTGCAGTAACAGAGCTTAAAGATTATTAATACATCCATTCTCCCTTCTTTGCGTTTGAAAGAATTTATCACTCATTAGTACATTGTCAAAGACAGGATTATGTCTTGGTCCTATGTGCACTCACAGGGAAACCCCTGCCAACTCTCTTCATTGCTGCCAGCAAGCCAGTGAATAGAAAATAATTTGGTTTTTTTAGGAGCATAGAAAAATAAAAAGGGTTTTCTTTAAAAGCAGAGTCCTTAAGCATAGGAGCTGAAGTTATGCTCCTGTGCAGTACAAGGCCTGTGCACACCGGTCAAGGCTGTGGTTGGGGAGGCTCATTGTCCCTCCCAAGAGACCCATGAATTCTTTCCTTGTCTTTACTGTGACCTCATATAGTTCATGCTGCAAGTTGAGTAGTTAACATAAATAACATCTACGGGAGTTTAGATATTGAACCTCTGTTAGCACAGGATGTACTGACAGCATCCTCAAGAGTGTGAACCACAGGTCCTGAAGCTGTTTCAGGGGCATTTCCATTGCTTTACAGTAGTCAGTGAACACATGACAGGTTCCCTTGAACAATTTTTCAGCATTTGGTTTATTATGTACCCTTTCATTTTCCTCACAAAATTATTCTCAGTACCTTGCCATCACTAAGGCATATAACAGTTTAATAGTACAGCACCAGTAACAAGGTAAATCAGTCTAACAAATATTCCTTATGGCTTAAATTATACAACATGGGGTCCCCGTGGAATGTAAGTGAAGCTGTGGCAAGGAATTTCTCTTGCATAAATACTGACATTTTTCCCCATTTACCTGATTTGCTCAAAGGCTGTGTTACGTAGCAAGCCTCACGTTATGTGGTGGTTGCGGTGTGAGTACAAATGCTCATTTGTAGGAGAGGAAAATATTCTCCATTGACATATTTTATTGAAATAGGTGAGAAAAACTTAAAAGCCAGAATTAGTAGTAGGACTTTAGGACAAATACTTAGCATGATGCATAGGTTAATGGCAGTTACATGGTCACTTCCTTGCACATCACATTGAGTTATTACCCTTTTTTTTGTCTGGAAACGTAATTAGTCTGTGATGGATGGGAGGCTAAATTCAGCACTTGGGGTCAAGCCACACCTTATAATGGAATAGCTGCAGAGACTTTCTGAGTTTTGAAACATTAATTTGCATCCAGTCTATATCATGTCTTTCTAGCCTTCCAGGCCATGTAAACTTAGAAAGCCATAGACCATCCTCATGAGAGAAAACTGATACTAGTCCTAAATCTCCTCTTCTCCTGCCCCTTTCACCCACCTGTTTTCCCAGTGTGTGTTGTGAGGTAATCCAGGATAGAAACAATGTCCCTTCTGCTTTTTATTAAATAACACTTTCTATTTTTAGGACCTTGACATTGAACTAGTAGTAATCAATATATCTCTCTAGCAGAGATAAGCGAATAATGAAAATAAATGTTCTCTAACATTTGTTTGAACATGATTTGACGATATACTTCACTAATATTTCTATGTGAAGTAGACTGAGAATTTTCTAATAAAGCACACTGGAAATATGCTATTTTTTCTATTTTGAAATAATGTGGAAATCTGTTAATTCTAGAAAGCTTTTAGGTGAAAATGACTTGTTTGATGGCAAAGTCTCTGATTATCTGTGACCCAAGAGAGAGGGAATTTTAAAACCTGATGTTTTTATTGTGAATATGACATTTTAACACAGACATGCTTTATGAAGGTATTAAAAGCATTCAATTTTGTTTCAGTGCAAAGTGAAAACAAATACTGAACACTTGGGAGTTTCTGTGAAATATGAAATGCCGGATTTCTTTTTATATTCTTTCATACTCTCAATATTTTTCAGTCCATGTTTTATCAGGGTTTTCACGTAACATGAAATTCTTCATCATTCAGAGAGTTAAACAGAAGAGTTATGCAATATTTAAACCTTATTTAAGACTGTGAAATAGGGAGGAGGTGAAAGATACACATTGTAAAGGCAGAGTGTTATGCCTAGGCATAAAGATTAATTTTACCTAAGAAAAGTGCTGGGTATTTATTTTCAGATAAAAAATGCAGTCAGGAGTTTTAGCACCGATTTATTTTAAACATAGAATTTTCTGCTCAGATGGAGAGCCTGGACTCTCTGTCCAGATAATGAAGAAAGATAAGCGGGTTCAGGAGAGGCTGAGCCACGGTGGTAGCTTTGCCAAGCTGTCTCCAGAGCCAGCCTGTCACACACCATGGACAGAGTGAGCTGCAAACACAGAGCACTTGACAGAAAAGCAGTTGGGAAGGCTTCTGTACATTGGTTTATTTCTATACTGATCATTCCTAACAATGAATATGAGCTTCAGTTGAATTCTTCTTGCCAAATAGACCGGTCGAGATAAATGTTTTTGTTCATCACTACACAGAAATTAAAAATAATTAAAGAAGGAGTGCAAAAGTGTTTCCGACAAAAAATATAGGTATTTCTAATATCTGAAGATTTTTCGACTTTACCCTATAGAGCATGTGAGTGAACTCAATTAGCTTTGATTTTTTGGGGTGGTTTTTTTGGGTTTTTTTCCTGTTTATTTGTTTTTTTGGTTTTTTTGCTATAATTTTAACTGTGGACTCTTAACTTGCTACTGTATCCACATTAAGGTATAACACTTTCCGTAAATTATCATCTTTAGAGACTTTACATATGAACACTGCAAACCAGCAAGCAATCAACTTACAAGAAAAAAACAGTATTTTATGTAATCATTTTAACCAAAGTGATTTCTTTGTAGGATAAGACTTTTTTTTTTTTCCCATAAATTCCTGGAGTGCAACAGAGAAGCTCACAGCTACTTCAAAGAAAAATTGAAGAACATGCAAATCTTATTTTATTGGTAAAATCTAACAGCACATTTAAATATATGGCTCTAGTAAAGAGATAATACTTCCTTTTCATTAGTGTTAGGGGGCCCTGGGACTTGTAAGGGTTGGCAGTGTCCTCAGGGCCCTGGCAATTTGCGTGCATTATTTGTCTTTTAAAAAAAGTCATTGCTCAGTTTTGCTAAGGAGTTCTGAAGAATTCACATATTGGCTTCTATTCTTGGGTGCCTTCTTTCCCTAAACAAACCAAACAAGCCACCTAACAACAGTCAGAGGAGCAACTGGGAAATAAAGTGGAACGGCTCTATAGGTAAGTATATGTTCTGCCCAAATGAACACCCAAATGAGCATGCATATTTAAAGAAAACCCTTGCCATGAAGGCAGAAATGACATTTGCATAATGATTTTACTGCTGCTGCATGATTTACTGTATAAATCTTTAATTTGATGTGGAATCCAGTGCACCAGAAATAAACAAAAAACCCTTTCACATTTATTTATATAATTATATTTTACCCTCGAAGATCACTTTTTATCACCTCCAGCTCCCTGGATACTTATGCATACCTTTGAAATGCCAGGTAGCTTTGTTTCCTAGTTTTTGCTTCCATTCAAACTGTCCGTAGTCTAGGTTAAGCAGTATTAAAATGCCTTGAACCACACATAAAATTCTTTCTCCAGTTTCAGGTAATTTTTTTTTTTAATTCTTCTTTTTGCATATTGCCTAAGTATTTCTAAGACATGAAACAGATAAATGGTTTATAATCCTAATAAATTGTGTTTGGGAAAGATTAAATTTCTGCACACTCACCGCAGAATTTGCAAGGCAGCACCACCAGTCCCAGGGCAGGCAGGCCATGGCTGCTCTCCAACACTGGATTTATTCAGGTGTCATCTGCTTTCTCACCTTTGCATTTTACATCATATCAGCACACCTCCAGGGACAAAAATTTCAGGGAAATCTGAATTCCTTTAGAGAAAAATGGCAACAAATCTTTTAGGGACATGTACAAAAATTCTTAAAGGATTAAAAAAAAAAAAAAGGTGTATAATCGACTAAATTTCTTCTGAGGAAATTTAAGGAGCATTCTGAGCCTTTAGTCAGTCTCAGTCTAATGAAGACACTGGCCTGGACATCACTGGAACTGGGGATAAATTGCTTTTTACAAAGTCAGCTGTTTGCAGAAGCTCACAAAGAGATGGTGGGATAACAAGCTTCTTGGTCTTGATGCAGAACTTTACCAGAAAATTTTTAGAGACTTGGGTTTTTTGTTGCTACTGTTCCATTGGTGAAAATGAGAATGAGAACACAAATTGTTTATGTGGGGAAAAAAAAAATCTGTTTTCTGCAATTACTGGAGACAATGAGAAATGAGAGTTTCCCAAGGGAGATCAAAGGTAACAACTGAATTTTTGATATTCATAATTCATTTCCTGCATCTTCCTTTACACGTGGGATAAATCAACCTTGGGAGCTGATAGCAGCAGGACACCCTTTTCCTGCATATTCATGCATGCATTCTTCAGTAGCGTTATGGCTGGGGGTGGGGAGGAATCAGGCTGTGTTTATTCCTGATCTCTTTATGTTGCAAACATCAGTTTTGACACACTTCCTAGTCCAATCCTAATATTTTTTAGATGGAGAATGGAGTTGAGGCCCACAGAAGAAAAAGAAATGTGTTATTATATGTTTGCTGTCCAGAAAGTGTGATGTTTCTGAGAGTAACAGCACTTGGAAATAAAGTATTTGGTATCAGAAACATCCTGGCTATACTGTCTCCACTCGTTTCTACAAATACGAATTTTGCTTGGAATTGCAGTTAATCTGAGTTTTTAAGAAGGGCTGAAAAAAAGTGAAAAACACCACCTGATTGCAGAGGAGCTCCATGTTTTTATCTTTTGCTTCTCCTGTTGACTTGCTTTAAAGGCAGATGCCTGAATAATTCAGACAATTGACTTTCTATGAGATGAATTCCTACCGTGCAGGAAGGAAACTAAGAACCTATCCAGTCTTCCTCAGCAACAAGAACTCATTTGAAAACCATGTTGACAGTTCTGAGTGAATTCCTAATTCTTCTCACCCAGTAAACCATGCTATTAGCGCTTTTACCAGCAACTGTTTTGGAGTTTCACTATCAGAGTGTTTCTGTGTTTCTGAATAGCTTGATGCTGCTTTCTTCAAGGAAATTTTTCGGTTTCATGATGCTTGGAGTTTCTGTAAGCATCTTCTGTCAGGAAAAAAATAAGAAAAAAGGAATATAAACCTGCACTGCAATAGAACCTTTGTTACTGTTCTGTGACTACAGATAGTTCCTTACTAGTTGCAAAGCCAGGTCTCCACAGAGTTATGTGGAGTGCTGGCTCCAGTCTTGCTTACTGAGTTTTCAGAGCACACTTTGGTGAGAGAATGATGGTGTTCCGTTTTAAATGAGTAGCTTGAAGTCAAACCAGGCAGGTTAGAGGTCTAAGCAGTAACCATATGTCCCTAAACAAGTGTCATATCTGTTCTTTTGTAACTTTATGAATCTTTTCATTACAAAATTTTCATTAAAAATTGAGCTGTTTGCATATTTTCCTGTTTCTTGAAGTTGTTTAATATTTTTTTTAAATAGAAATACATATTTTTAATTTTTTTTTTGTAACAAAGAACTGGTCTGTTTCCAATGTTCGCTGTAACATTGCTACATAAATATTTATCAGAAATAGAAAGAGCAGGCTTGGTTTAGGCCCACATAAGTGAAGAAAGACCAGCTACACTCTTCAGAAAGTGTTGGTAGCACATGAACTCTCCTTCAATCAAGACTAATGAATTTATTAGCATATGTGAGATGGTGTGGGAGCTTCACTGGTGGAAAATAACATAGCAGGGGAAGGAGAGTTGATTAACAGGGTTCAGGAGCTGATTACTCAAGGTATTGCATTAGTTAAATCTTCCTCCAGGTAGATGACCATCTGAGGTGCTCTCACACGTATTGCCCTTGAAATAGTTAATTCAAAACTCTGAAACACTCATCTCCTCTAGGGGTTTAAAGAAAATTGAGTGTAGACTAGCAAATAAGGTGCTGAGACAGTCATTTATCAATCTGGTGTGGTAACATTGTCTTCTTGTGCTCCTCTATCTCTTATAAACTAAATAAGACATGGTAGATATTAAGTGCTTTTAAACTGTTTGTCAGTGTTCATGCAGACTTTTCCTTAGTAACAGATCTGTGACTGATTCATTTTACAGTACAAATGAAATTTTACAATAAAATGTAGAGAAATACCCCTTTTAGTAGGCTGTGAAGATGGTGAAGGGCCTTGAGGGGAAGCCGTGTGAGGAGTGGCTGAAGGCACTTGGTCTGTTCCACCTGGAGAGGAGGAGACTGAGGGGAGACCTCACTGCTGTTACAACTTCCTCAGGAGGGGAAGAAGAAGGACAGACACTGATCTCTTCACTCTGGTGGCCAGCGACAGGACCCGAGGGAATGGTCTGAAGCTGTGTTAGGGGATGTTTAGGTTGGATATTTGGAAAAGGCTCTTCACCCAGAGGGTGGTTTGGCACTGAACAGGCTCCTCAGGGCAGTGGTCACAGCACCAGACAGCCTGACAGAGTCCAAGAAGTGTTTGGACAGTGTTCAAGGCGCATGGTGTGACTCTTGAGGATGGTCCTGTGCAGGGCTAGGAGTCGGCCTCAATGATCCTTGCGGATCCCTTCCAGCTCGGGATATTCTATGATACGATGCTTACAGAAAATAAAAGTTGAAAGATACACTGGAGTTCAAGGCCAATAATTTCTATTCATTTATCACATTTACTTTTAGACTTCAGTAACTTCAGTGTTTCAGAATACAATTTTTACCTCTGCAAATCTTCACATATCTTTAGAAATAAGCTATTGCTTTCAGGTTCCCATTTACCACAATACCAGTCTGTCCCAAATATGCAATGTCCTCTTCCTGACATGGTGCCACAAGCAATGAATTGCGTCTTTTAAACAAAGAATATAAATTTGTTTAGCATTTTTGAGAGAAGTTTCCAAAATAATACTGCTGCTGCGAAGAGTGTAGTAGTCTCAAGTAAATCCTCCATTTTCTTCAGGATGACAGAATAAATGTTTTGGAAAGTCACAAAGGGCTTTATATTACTATTTTTGTGTGAAATAAATGTATCTTTAAATGTTCATATAAAATGTGTTTGCTATTTTTACACAGTGTTGATAATGTGGGAAAAGGAAAAAAGTACTTCTGTTTTCCTGAAATTTCTGTCTTGAACTGTTTCAGTCACTGTGCATGGCTGAGAATCAAACACAGAATTCTGTGACTGTGAAAGTGGAAAAGGAAGAAGCTACTTTGTAGTCTTGTTTAAGTGCCTTTTTGCAAAGTGACACAGGTGTCCACTGGGGGACAGCATGAAGTTACAGAGGGTCTCTGTGAAGGAGCAGGATCATGGCACCTGTACACAGAACTCTATTCTATATGATGATTTCGGCTTTAGTTTCGGGGTATTTTGTAGAGAGACCAAAGATGAGTTTCACCTCTTTTTATCTTTAAAGATCCCTAATCACCTTCTGTTAATCACCTTAAATTCCCTTTACAATAAATTGAGAGAGAAACATTGGTAACATTGCTCCAGGCATGGCAGTCAAAGAACATGTGCAAAGGAAGGCTTGAAGGTTAAGGCAATAAATTTCATTAGGGAAACTAAAAGTCTTACAAAAAGTACACCTAACTTCCGGGGGAAAATGTGTATCCTCAAGTCTCATACAGAAGCAGCAGCCTTGAAAAGTAAAATAAAATTTGGCCCTGCTAGTCCTTCTGAAGAAAAATGTGCATGTTTGGACCAAAGTATCCATGGGCACCGTGATGTTGAAGCTGATCTACCCTGTTTTAAATGTGTTTCAGGATGAAATGCATTAAACCCAGGACATCAGTAATTGCAATGACTGGATCCACAATTAGGGAAGACATTATCGGAGTATTCAGAGAAACAGATGAGTCCCATCCTAAAATGAAATTAATTTTTTGAGGCACTGTTCTGATTTTTTTTGAGCATGGCTGTTTTTTTCCAACTGGAGCTTTCCAACTCTGCTATAGAAGTTGATAGGGAGATAAATCCTGCTCCAAACATACTCAGGAAAGTATTTACTAGGAATTTTAATAAAACAAGTTTTAACTGATTTCTATAAAATTCACTGAAGTACTTCTCTATGATAGATGCTGTTAGCATTATGGGAATCATGGAATCTGTCATAGGGTCAAGAGATAATAAAATAAGAAAAAGACTTGTCTAGGATCCTGAAGGGACAGTGTCTGCAAAACTGACTTGAAAGCTTAGAGAAGAAACAGCTCAGAAAGTTCCCCCAAAAAAGCAAAGACTCTTATGAAATTTTGGTGGCAACAACCTTCATTGTTCTATTTGATTATATAATAATTTAAAGGTCTTGTCCTAAGTCTGCTAGGTAGATTTTCCAAATTATTCAGGCATTTCAAGACGCAAGTAAATCCCTCCGTTCTTATTTCATTGTGAGTGGAAACATCACTGGCTGCTGCTTTTTGTTCTTAAGTGTCTAAATGTCTTTAAAAACCTACTCAGAAATTCTTCTCATCCAAATACTCAGTTACCAGAGGAAAATTGAAATTCAGCCTTCCTCAGGAAATTAAGATAATATGACTGTGAAACTGAGGCCTGAACCCATGCAGTTACTGAAAAAGGTACTTCACACTTAGCTTTCAAATTTTGGCTGTAGTTCAGGAAAGCACTTTAATACATGCTTGAAGCCCATTAAAACTTCAATGAAAGTTAAATGTGTTCTTAAGTGTGATCCTTAATATGAGCCATCCTTTTCTGCAGCCTTTCAGTTGGAAAAGAGCCCTGGACAGCAGGAGAGAGAAAACATCAACAAAAGCTTTTGAAATAAAACAGTGAAGCCTTTCTCATTGAGTGGTTTTAAATTTTTCACTGTAATCTGTATGCATGCGTTTTATTCATGTAAAATGACAATGAGGTGTGTTTTCCATGAGTTTTCAAAAATCACTGTTGACATAGGTAACTTCTATATGGAAAAGATGAATTTCTGAGAGAAAGATAATTTCTGTTGACCCTAACAAGTGTGTTATTTGGTTTTGTCATGGTGTTAAAACATATATATTGTAGTCCTCTGTGTGATTATCTCTTTACTGCATCTATAGCTATATTTTTATTTAATTGATGGTGAATCCAAGTCACGAGTTTTGTTCATTCAAGTATTTGAATAGTGCAAGCCAGAGAGATTAAAGCTAACTAGGACCCACATGAATCAAACTCTTGGCTCTCCTGCAAATTTCAGACATTTGCAAATGGAAGAAAGTTGTCACCTCAGCTGAAAGGGTTAAAGGGCTGCCCATCTGCATATTTGGAAATGTTGTGGTGGCCTAGACACAAACTAATAGCCTTCTGGTGCTGAGAGAGGATGTTCACTTGCTTGAAATTTGCTGTTTCCCCTAGAAATTACATTGTCTAACAGATAATTGCTTTTTGTCATGGTAAGCTCTATCTCTGTTCTTATAGAACCAAAGCAGTTACTTCTGGTTTCATTGAAGGCTTGAACTGCCATTTGATTTTGTAGTTTTGGCAGTGGATGCCCCAAGAAGAGACCCTGGATTTACAGCTTTCCAGTGTGGCAAATTGCTGACTAACGTCCTTTAATTTGTTTATTTTCCCAGACGAGAAAAAAAATATGTACAAAATTTGTTAAAACCAACAAAGTCTCAGGAAAAAACTCCTCCACAGCTTCTGCAATGCTGATATAAGAAATTGATTCAGCTGGTGTAAATCCGTGACCTTTGCGAGGGCTCCTGCTCACTGCCTGTGTCATTACTCGATTTCCAATGGAAAGAGAGGGCATGACAAGAACTATTTGCAGCCATTTCCAGTCAGTGCTTATGATAGCTCTAACCTCGGGGTCAGGGATTAGTGTGTTTTGCAGTTTAATTCATTGACTATCTGGCCCCAGCTCTAGAAAGAAGGGAAGCACGGGAAAGGCAGAGGGGCAACACAATTCCAAGCAGCATAATTCAGTGCTTGTGAAACAGTCAGCTATTTACCTTTCAGACGGACAAAGTACAGTCAAGAGACGTTTTCTGTGTTGTAGACTGATGAGTCCTGAACATTGTCAAAAAGGGCAAGTGGCCTAATGGTTACTTAGTATGTGTGTCTTTGCTAAATTTTCTATCCAGCCTTAGTGTGTTTAGACATGTTCAGCTATGGGTGTACGTTTGAGGCTTTGTACTAATTACTCACAGTATTTTTGTGATTTAATAGAAGTTGTAACCCAATGTTCTAACCAAACATTTCAGCATCCAAATCATCCTTTGGTCTGGTGACATTGTAAAAAAAACCCCCCAAACCTAAATCATTAAACCTTTTTCCCCCCAAAGATTTATGGCATGTCTTGGTTATAGAGTGCCAACCCATCCAGAGTAGTTGTGCATTCCCCAAACACTACATACGTGGCTTCAGAAATTTACTGGCTTTGCTTTCCACAAGTAAAATACATCATCCAAGTAGTTTATGTCCTTTTCCTCCCGATACTGTGATCGCCTTGACCGTAAAAGAAATCTTGATTTTGATTTGTATTTGTTGCGTGGTTCATTCACTCAGCCATCCAGATCTGTCATATATCATGATCTATATTTGTCATTGGAATCATTAACTTGCATGAGATAGATAAGTTCCCAGAGATGTACAACATTCACACAACCAATAAATTTAATACAGGAAAGAACCAAAGTCTGAAAAATAAAATTCCAGTACGGAAAACACCGATAATATACAGGGAGTATATACTGGGGTGAATACAAGCCTTGCTAGCTTCATTGCAGTCATTTTTTTGAAGAATCTTCCTCTGATTTATGCACATAAATAAAATAACTATAAAACATAATAACCATAAAATGATGCCTTGTGTATACTATACACACAATGTATCCTTACACGTATGTATTCCAAACCAAGGACTGCAAAATTGATCAGTTTAAGGTACACTTTAAATAAATTAAAAATACTCTATTGAGCAATGTCTTTTTGAATTAGGATTGTAAGAAATTGCAGTCTAATGTTGCAGTCATACTTTTAATCATTTTTCTTTAATTATGTGTTAATTAATTTAGCCAGCATAGCTGAAAAGACTGAGCAACACAATTATAAGGATAAAAAAGAACATTAAAAAGAGGTTTTCTTCTGCAAGAAAAGCAGTATGTGATCATAGATCTAACTATAGAGTACATATAACTTCAAAATTTTGTCACTGGAAGCTATGAGTATGAAAACTGCATCACATTTTTACTCACTTGGGTTTAAAATATGGAATTTATATCTTAAAAATTTAAGAACTTTTATCTTGCAATGAACAAGAAGTTCTCAGTTTTCCTCTCTTGAGACCAGATTTTTAGAATCTCATCTAAGCACTGATTTCTTTGTGGTTTCTTTTTAAATGTCAGTATGTCATTTTCCTCCTTTCATTACATTCTTCCTCCTATAGTCTTTGCATTCTTCTGTCCTCCTTGCTGATAGCTGTCTCCTGGCTGGCCACAGGAATTTCCTTGTTTTCTGAGGAATGTCTTTTCACTGGAAGCAAACCTTGTTCGAATACATTTCTTATGCCCATGCTATTGAGAGCTTAAATAGAAAGTTATCACCACACCTGGATTCCTGCAGAGTCCTGCTGGTTCTTCTTCACCCTGGTCTTTGGAGTTGGGGGTCCCAAAGTTATTCCTTTGGAGACACCATTGTAGTACAGTCCAAGTCCTGGGTATCCCTGGGGTGTAGATGCCACTCCCGTAACTTGAGAAGGGGAAAATAGAATATGCTGGGTCTTCTTCTGCTTTGTCTGAAATCAAACAGTTGCACCCTCTCAGAGATTGCTTTTTAAAAATTATTTATTTCCTAAAAAATTCTTTATTTCCTAAAGAATTTGAAATTTAAAAACTACTAAGAACAGACACCTAAGAAAGGCATTTACCTTATTTGAATAGAGCATTTAGAATAACCATGAAAAATTAAAGAGCAATTTTAATAAAAAAATGTAAAAATAAAAATCTCTATGTTCAAAGAGAAAGTATCTTAGCAGTGGAGAGCATTTTTAGGTAAGTTTAAAGGTTTTCTTTCCAGTTAGAGAAATTTTAACTGCATAAAAAGATATATAGAGTCATTTCTTCCAGAGCAAAGCCCGGAGTGTAATAATATTAACAATTTGTTCACTTTTTAACTGCGTGTTAATTAGAGGGAATTTAGTGAGCTGCACAGAAGTGAAATTCTCAGAAAATATTTTAGCAGCCAACCAGTAATCTTAACAGCTGTGGATTATGGCGCCATATTTTAGAGGTTATGCTTAAAGCCATTTTCTTTATTTTTCTCCATGTTTGTTTTTTTTGTTTGCAGAAAGTTATAACGTTTCATAGAAAAGTTTCAGTATGATCTGAAAAAGCTCTAAAATACTTCAAATTTATGATAGACCTGTGAGTTATGGCCTTATAATGGTGCATTGAAAAAAAATGTGTTCTCAAGTGCACAAAAAAATAGTAGGGTTTGCATGTCTTTCTCTTAGGAATTTTCTCCGTACCCTGAGACCAGGTTAAGTCATTTATTACTGTACAGTTGCACACAACCTTTTAGCCCACAGTCAGTCAAGATATCGACACACTTTGTACATTCGGTGTCCACTGGGATCAAAAAAAGCTGCAGCATCCCATTGCTGCCATGGCTTGTCTCCGCGGAATGAGAGTTTCCAGTGGCTCATCTCATTTACAGACCTATGAGCTTTTTTGCTCTTAAAACTCAGAAATGTCAACAATGGGTAAATCTAACATCTGGGACCTCTTTGTTTCCACTGTGAGAGTCACTGTGGTGCTCCGAAATGAGCATTCAGCAAAGCATACACACTCTCTGGAAATTAATATCATAAATACTAAATTGGGAAAAAAAGTGTAATTTTACTTAAAGATACTTGTACAAAGGTTTAAATTACACAGAATAGTGCTTGGTGAAGTACAGTGCACTTGACATGTTTTATTGTTTTAATATGTTTTTAATAGTACATTTTTACAATTTTTCTTCTTATTCACTGAGTTATTATTAGGTAACTGCAATTAATAATTTAAAGGGGCTTATTCTGGCTTTTAGTACATTTATATGAATCCCATGGCAGTAATGAGAGTTTAAAACATACAGCATACCCTTTTATCTGGGTTATAACATGAATCTTGTGGCATTGTCCATAGAATTTTAGATAGGAATTTTCCACATTAGCTCTACATTTGTGCTATGTATGTTTTGGGGTTTGTAATTATTTTCCTCAGATAGAAACTATGGTCTCAAGGGGATGAGCTACACCAGCTTTTTCTCTCTCAAATTTTCCCGTGTTTCTCCCTCTGACTGATTTCTCAGGACTGGCAGAGCTGGATCCCAGGCAGATTGGCTTCCAGATTCTGCCGACACCATGGAACTCTGCATCACCCCACACATCTCTGTAGTGGCACCAGAAGGAAAGAGGGCTTTACCCACCCAGCCCTTAGGAGCTCTGCCTGAGTTTGTCCTCAACTTCACAGCCCCAGTGCTCAAAAAAGTTCAGTTTGTTTTGAAAAATTGATGAACAATTTATGTTTAAAAGCAGAGCACTCAGATATGAGCTGTTTCTGCAGCTTCAGCGTGGCTGTCCTTACAGGGAAGTCCAGTTAGCTCACTTCTAATTAAATGTGAAATGTGGGTCAGCTTTGTGACAGTGAGGACAATGAAGGAGTTTAGGCTTATGTTCTTGTTCCAAGTTGAAATGACAGAACCAGCATTACTTAAATTACAAATTAGGCACTTTTTTTCCCCGTTCAATGACCCAATTCAGCCTCATTCTTTAATCTTTTACACACATATTGGTTCAGCCTAACATGTAGCAAAATAGCTGCACTGCACATTTAGTTTTGTGTGCAAGAGATACACACAGTTGAATCTTGTGGTCAAAAGTGAAGGTCATACAGGACTCAGGTTCTCAGGGAAGCAATCACTTGTGCTGCCACCAAGCAGCACATGCATACACCTTCTGTGGGTATTTCATTCCTTGGAAATGGCACAATCAGGAGGTGATAATCCCATACCGCTTGCACCTACAGTGTTCACAAAGATCTGAGAATTACTCTAGTGTTTCAGGAAGACACTTTGTGAAGTTTTATCTTGTGGTTCTCCAAAGATTAAAGATCCTATTGTGATTTTATATGACTGAGTAGTAAAAACATGCTACACAACAGAAACATTTTATAATATCATCCTCTGTCTATATCTGGACAATCTTCAGGCCACACTAGCAATCTTTATGGTAGCCCAGATGTCAGATTTTTTCATGGCTCAGAGATAAAAGTCTTATTTTTTGATCTTCTTTTCTCTCTTTTCAGCAACATCTCACTAGCAGAACTACAAGTAAAGCACTTTAGTCTCAGACAATAAAACCAAAACATCACAGGGTACTCTTGTATTTGTTTTGCCTTTTGACAGTATGCATGGTAAGGAGTAGTGGATAGATTGTAAATTCTGGTAAACAAAGAAAATATATGCTGGCGGGAAGCTTGCAAGAAAATTCAGTATTAATAAAATGTCAATATTTGGTCTGAACATATGACCAGCTTCCCTTTTCTGTGAATTTACAGGTTTCAGGAATATCCTACACTCTCCATGGAACAGAATAATGGCTTAATTGTTCTTTCAAATGACAGCTTTACTTGGCTGTGAGTTTATGAGGCAGTAAATTTGCCTCATAACTTGCAGTGTTTACCCAACACATCTCTGTGATGCTGCGAACAATTTATTATTAAGTGTGTGAAGGTAAGCAAAATGATCATATAGGCACTCAAAGGAGTCTTATTATGAGGAAAAAAATATTCTTCCAGTAGTGTTTTTTTGGTCTCTCATTCTCTTCCCAGTTCCTTCCAAATACAGGTCCACTGATATCAGTGGTGTAAGAGGCCAGATGGACATGGCTGAATTGCTTGTATAACCAAGAAATATTTAATTTTAAGTTAATCTGTAGGCTAGGTGCTTTTAGTCATACATGGAGGTGATACTTAAAGAAAGAGCAAATTAATGTGAATGACTGTGCTGAACTGGACTGAAGAGCTGTCTAACCAAATCACAGATGTATGGATTATTTATATACATATATATACATATAAAATATATATCTATAAAATTATTTAAATATATAATTTTAAATATATAATTATAAAACAAGGATTCCCCTGAATTCATCTGAGTTTCCAGTACCATGGAACTTGCTGAATGAAGGAGCCTTAGAGATCAAATATTTTCTGAATGAGAAATTATGCCTTTTATTTTGTTTATTCTACCTTTAAAAGCGATTTGACACATTTGTAACATTGAAAATGCTTATCCATTGTAGTTTTGAGGCTGTTTTAATAATGGCTGCAAATATGCAATATCAAACATAACATCAGTGTCAGTAACTTACAGGGCTGATACCTAAGTTCTGTGAAAATATGCATCTGTTCTCAGATTAATTAATTGCATGCAATGCACTGTATGCACTGCATGTGTAGTCATTCTCGGTGGTCCTAGTGTATGCTAATGCTAAATAAAGTGTGTAAATCTGTCCTGTGAAGTCTGGTTTCCCCTTGATATATACAAGCAGTGACTCCTAACACTTGTGTGAGCTAAGCTTTATTTATTGTTAACTGGAAAATAAATAGCTCAGCAACAAGAAAGTCCTCACTTGTCAGTAAAGCAGTTTTTCATGGGAACAAACAAAAAAGTTAAATTAAAATAAAAACATTTCCCTTTTTAAATGCCCTAATCTTCCAGTGATATTTGTCCCTACAGCCCAGTTTCTGTACACTGGTATAGATACTGTAGATATATTCCTGGAACAATAAGCAGATGTGAATATTATCAGTGCTCTGCATAAAGATAGGAAGAAATGCAGTTTTCATCACTTCTTCACTCACATTTGTTGTCATTTCAGTCCCTGAAACAGGCTGTCATAGGAATTTCAGAAACCTGCTTCTCACCACATTTGTTATTACTTTTCTAGAGCTCCTATCTTTTAAGCGATGTCTCTAGGAATTTAAAAGAAGTTAGACAGTCAGATCTCTTTAAAACTGTTGCATTGCCTATTGAAGTATGATATTCAGGGAGGTCAAGCACTCTGCAGCTGTGGCAGGGGACAGTGAGGTTTTTCTTTACTGTGAGATACTCTGAGTGGATTAATTTTGGTTTTAAGTTTCTTTTATCTGGTCATTCAAATCTATTGCAGGTAACATTCTTTACATGGTGATACTTGGCTGAACATTTGCTTTATTACCTTTCATTGCTCCTGCATTTATTTTCTGGTTTTGGAGAAAAACAGTGATCAGTTAAAGAGAGGGAAAGAAGGGAGGAGATGGCAGCTAGGGGTGGCAGTGAATGTTTTCCAGCATGCTTTCCTCTAGCAGTACATACACCAAGCTTTGCTCAAAATTTGTGTTGTTACTGTTTTATTACCTTAAATAGGTTAGAGGTGATTCACATGTACTTTTTCAGGTGCAGGTGGTGTGGGATAGCTAGTTGCTCACCTGCTTGAAGGTAAATTGTTTAGTAACTCAACATTTGCTGTGTCTCAGAAAATAATGCACCCTAAATAACTCATCCTAGGTTTAAACTTATGTATGAAGTTTAGGTTAAATCTGACTTTCTTTCCAAAAAGCAGGTGATTTCTTCCTGGTCAGAATTACGGCACTCAACAAGCACTGACTGATACTGAGAAAGCAAAGGAAAATTTCTGTGTAGCCAGAGAATGTCACAGCATGATTTGAAAAACTCTTTATAGAGGGATGCATCCTGATATTTTAATTATCCTATCTCGTAATGTAATCAAAAGCTAATTATGAATCATAGTTATTTTCAATGATACACTGTGGAAAAGAATTGAGGGCAAAAAATGAGGACAAAACAAATCATAATCTCATCTGCTAAATCTCTGATTGAGCTGTCCTGATCAATGTAGAGTGCTGACTGACAGCTTTTTCTTTCATTCTCCTTTTATGGTTATTTGTCTACTTCATCTAATAAGTGGTTATTCCTAAATTTAGGGGAAATTTTGTGGACAATTGGACTGAATCACTTTGAGTGGCTGCTTTTACAGCCTGCATTTCAACTGTACTCACAAACGTGTCCCAATTGCTATTGCTATTTTGTATAGCCTCAAATTCATTTGCCCAGGAATTAACAGCAATGAAGTAGGAAAATCTTCATTCTGTATTTCATGACCTCTTCTCTGTAGATCCTGCCTACTTGCTAAGAGCTTTATCCAGCAGTCACCGAGCTCAGTGTGTTAAGTCTGCAATCCTGTACAAATGTACATGTCTTGAGTAGTGGAGTTTGCATCCCTAATGGGGAGCAGGTTCTGTTCGAGATTAAGCATGCAGTGTGCAAAGTATGGCATCACCTCACTTGGCGAGGCTCACTGTCCTTGTGAATTTTGTGTCTGCATTAGCTGCAAAAAGAAAAGCAGCTGCCCTTTATCAGTGTCAGCATACAGTAAAACCTTTTAGATGAAGCCTTTATACTTTCACCTGGTTTTGAAAAAAATTAATTTCTTTTTTGAGTTTTTCCATTGACAATTTGCCAAACTATATTTTTTTTCTTTGTTAATAATCCATGGTTGCTGGTAGTTCAAATCAAATAGACAACCATAACATATATCTGAGACACATAAATACTGGTACAGAAACCTTTTTACTCCTTGTCCAGCACGAAAAGGAGCTAAGGTATAAGAATTTTACAAAGTGAATTATACAGTGTTTCCTAATGAAATCTGGCCAGCTAATTACCCCTTAGTCCATCTGTGCATTCCAGAAGAAAAATAAAATTAAGTTTGGGTAATGCACACAACTGAAAACATATGAATAGATATTTTCTAGTCTTTACTTTTCTTCTATCATAGAATTGTGGTCAGAACTTGCAAATGGACAGTCCAAATGGACTCTAGATTTCAGTAACCATGAAACCCCTTATACTACCCTCTAGAATTACAGCTATAGTCTAATACAAGGCAAATTTTGAAATGCATTCCACATCTTTGTCAGAAGAGACAATATTCTTCTTTTTTATTGAAATATTAAGGGAGTATTTTTGTTCCAGGGGAGAGAATATTATTTTCTAATATTAAGTAGGCTTTGAGGCACGTTTCAGATTGAAAAAATATTGCAGTCTATGACAGTGATAAATGTATGACAGTGAGAGCTCATGGTTTACCTCAAGCACGGAATGAACAGTGGACAAAAAAACAAAAAACAAAAAACAAAAAACAAACAAACAAAACAACGACAAAATAAAATAGAAAAAAGGAGCTTTGTCTCTCAGGTGCCTCAGTAAGCATGGAGATGATGATGACCTGTCCTGTATTCAAGTTTCTAAAGAGCAAAAAAGATTAATTCCAATATTTCTATTACTTTTTACTTTATTCTGTTGCCTTGGACTCAGGTTGAACTTGTAAACCACTTACAGAAAAATGAATGTCTAAACTTTTTAAGGGTAGGTTGCTGAATTCTCATTCAACAGCCCTTCCCAGAAAAAAGGATCCTTTTCTTGTCGTACACTAAAAAAAGCAATAATTGGATAATATTTTTAAAAAGTGGTATTGGTTAAGATTTCCCAGACCTCACGTGAGTAGGTCCATATCCTTAAATAAATATGTAAATTTCAGTTGTTATAAGCTTCAAGTGTGTCCTCTTAGAGACAAAAATTCCTCTTGGAAATGTATGACATTTATTCTATTTGGAATTAATCTCCTTTATGTTGCACAGATTTTGAGTATTTCAGTTCCTCTGCTGTTTTTCAAGTAATGTGTCTCAGTACAAAATATTTGCACAATCTAAGTTACTTATTTTATGGATTTTCTTTTTTTGTGTGTGTTTAATTCTGAAGCTAGGATATAAAAAACTATCACTTAAATTAGTAACACTTATAAATAGCTGTGCATGAGTTCCTTCCTTCAACATCATAGAAATAGAAAACCCATGTAAGAGAACCCATATGGAAACAGCTCAATGCCTGGTGCCTGCTACCTCTTCCTTACACGTTTTGTTTCACAGGTTGGCATCCTTTCATTAAATGATGAAAACTTTGATTTCCTGGCACTTAGATCGAGAAGCTGATTTTTACGACACAAACATCAAGGTCATGATACTTCAGGCATTTTTGGACATGTCTTCAGTCAAGTATGGATTTTATACTTCACTCAACTGTGCTTATTGACTTCCTTTCTGCCTGTTCCAATGACAGGCAGCTGGTATCACATTTCTGTAATACTTTCATCATTAAAGAAACACAGAGGCTCAGGGATGCCTCCTCA
The DNA here is from genome assembly GCA_013398055.1 of Ifrita kowaldi. Taxonomy (NCBI): domain Eukaryota; kingdom Metazoa; phylum Chordata; class Aves; order Passeriformes; family Cinclosomatidae; genus Ifrita; species Ifrita kowaldi. The sequence continues at coordinate 1,161,623 of VZRS01005848.1, forward strand.
CTCCGGGGAGGCATAAGCACTACTTTGCCACTATTGGCCCATGTGGAAAAGTAAGACAATTATTAGAAGTACACAGCTCCACAAATTGTAATTTCTTCTTTGAAATTTTCTTGGAGTAACAGAGAACATTTTCCTGCCCGAGGGTAAAATCTATTACTAAAGAAAAGAAGTCAATTTACGTTCCTACATAAGGATACTTGCGAGCATCTAGCACGTGAGCATTAACAACATATGAACATACTTATAGGAATTTATGTATCTATGTGTGTCTGGCTAACTCTGCTACTTCCTGGGGCAAGTTTTAAAAGGAAGATTCTTTTAAGTTTTTAATAATAATGCTCTTACCAGATTCTTGATCAGACCCAAAGAAGTTTGCAAGCAGCCAGGCTGCTTAATCCCTCTGTTTCTGAAGTGAGGGAAACCATTGATGGTGCCATTTTTTTAGCGCGTGTTGATTCATTCGGCAGCACGTGTGCAACAGCCTCGCTGTTATGTAATGATCTGCCCACACCACAACGTGTACCTTCCCATCTTGCCTGCCTCTCTCATCAGCCTTGCAATTAAAGTCTGGGCTGATCCCTTCTGGCAGCTTACCATCTGCAAAACTGGGAGAGCTGGCTTTGTTGTGATTTCACACTTCTCTTGATTAGGCTCGCTTATGTCTGAGAGCCTCCAGGAGGGCCACGGAACGCGCGGTGTCTGCGGCCGCGCATTCCGTGGGGACAGACATGCAGAGAGGCAACGGTGGCAGGGAGCAATCTGGAGCACACAACAGTGCTGTCCGAAGCTGTTAGCTGCTTTTACACTTTAAAAGCTGCACATTATGAAATCAGTGGTCTGGTTTCAAAGCAGACAGATCTGCCCACCTAGAAGGAAATCGCACATATTGTTTTATGACCTTGCAGCCTATTTCTGGGGAGATAAATGCAATGAGAAGGGTGACGATGGCTCAAGTTCTGCAAGCAGAAGTGTCTTTTTCAAATGACAATGGTTAGAAAATAAAATTCCCCTTTATTGCTGGTGTCCCTGTATATCACTTTCTCCTTCCCTGGCTGCAAGGCCACAGAAAGGAGTTTATTATGTATTACGGTCAATGATCTGTCACTGTTACTTCTTGAGATTGGCAGCACTCAGAAGTGCTCCCAGTGAAGGTTTTTCCAAACCTTTTCACAGTCAGATCACACTTTTTAAAGTAAGAAGCTATTGTGGCCATTCTGCTTGTCCTGTTCCTTCATATGAACCTCAGTAGGTAACCAAAAAATCCCCTTTCCATCTCACAGCAACTCTATAAGTGATAACTGCCTGTAGAGAGCTATTTTTTTTTTCAATTAAAGACACTGTGAAGTGAAATGATATGGCCTCATTGTAGAAATGGCTCCATTTAATTCCAATATAAAAAAATATACTGCATTTCTTGTTTAAATTTTGTGTGGTTTTCTAATACATACATAATCCTCTTTTTAGAATACGTAAACTAACAAACTTTTGATTTGCTTAAATTCTCTGACAAAAAATTTCTCTCAGCTGGACGTGATTATGACAATTGCTTCTTTACTTATCTTGTTTTAACATTTTCTCCTTCTGCGGTGAATCTCCTTGGCTTCGTTGTCCTTGCTGATCATCATGAGCTTTTCCCAAGGGAGCAAGAGGATTCCTTTTTAACAACATGATTTATATAGTGAAGTTTTCAAAACTAATGCACTAGAGCAACTCATTAATCCATTTTATTCTTTTGGGAAGACACTGACTACCCACAGTCTTTGCCTGTACTCAGCCCATCAAAGTACAGACCAGTTTCAGTAAATGCAGAAACAGTATTTTGCATATCAAGAATGTGATTTTGTTTCGAACACGTGGAATGCCTGACGTTGTGGGTGACAAGCCCACAGAGCTTTAATCTCTGATTTGCCATCCTAGTATGTTCTCAAGATATTTTTTAAGTCTCCAGTTATTTCCAAAGTTGCTGGGGCATTACTGTCATCCAGAAGCTTGCCATCTTCTTACCTTAATTTCTGGTATTACCTGGAACTGTGGATTTCCCTGTGCATGCAATCCTTTTATGACTCTAGCACGTATTTAATATTTGATGCTTCTATCATTACTGGTGCTGCTCTGAAGGCTGCTGGGGATTACACTCTTAAAATGTTAGTACAGCAAGTTTCCCATTTGAGTTTGAAAAATTATTTTTGTGGGGAATAAAATAAAAAAATTACTGAAGCTCCACAGAAAATGGTTCAGAAAAAAAATTGGAAATGGCACTGTGATCTGGAGACTAGATTTGACATTAATAGTTGGTAGTTTTCAACTTGACGCCATTTTTAAAAGGCGTAATAATGTGAAACATTTTAATTAGATCAAATTGAAATATAATTTGATGAGTGTATATGAATACGGTAAATAGATGTGATCAGTACTCTGTAGTATTCATTATTGAGTTACGCCATGTAAAACAAGCGCGATAACTCACAACTAACAAGTATTTTCTTAATACTTGCATTTTCTTTTTCTGTGTTGTACTCAAGCCACTGTTTTCCTCTTGAATCCCAGTAAATTCTGTATAAAGGTATTTCTGAGGTATTTGTATGTACTTCCACATATTGGTGCAGAGATGCTCATCATCATGACAAAAATGTGTACTCATAAAGTGGTCACCTGGAGGTAAGGTGACATATGACCCAAAGTCTTGACTTACTGGAGCCATTTTTGTTAAAAAAGCAAAATTTGAGTGTTTACTGATAACATCTATGCACCCATGAGACTGTGACTGTACTGTACTGTGTGAGTTGCTTCTTACATTCCAGGTGCCTATATTAATTTGGAGGCTGCCTAAGGAAGGTTGTCACTTTTAACTTCAGCAATTAACAACTAATTTAGGACCATGAAAAATTCCAGCAGTATAGGGATAACTTTCATCAGGACCCTAGTATATAAAAATACAAAAGAGGAACAATTTTTGTTATCACACCTCTTAACAGCTGGTGGAATCAAACACTTTTGAAGTACACTTTGCACTCGTTTCTTTATTAATTTTTATCAATCTGAGAAAGCATCAGAAGCCCTACTAATGTCAAAAGTTAATCTCAAGTTTAGAGTTATTAATCCATATCCTAAGCATGGGACAATCTATGCCGCAAAAAAACCTGCACTTTGAAATGCAAACCCCAGTGTTTTTAATAGGGTGGAAAAGAGATGATTCTATAACAGGACAAAGCCCAGTCATGTGAGTGTTTCACTACGTGAAATTTTCATCATTTCTTAGTAGGGTTATTTGTGTGAAGGAAATTTCCAGGAGAAGATCTGGATTTTTTTGTTTTGCTTTTTTAGATTTAGAAAGGATTGTTCCAAGAGAGAAACAATTTATGAATCTTCTGCAGCTTTAAAAACTGCTGTGCACAGAATTGACATGGGCTTGATTTTCAAGCTGTATAATATAATCTGATTGAGATAACATAACTGTGTTTTACTTTTCAGCTGTAATGAAGAGAAAGGATTTAGAAGTCAGTTCTGGCATTTCTTTAATATTTTCCAGAACCACTTAATCTTTCTTGTAATGTAATCACTGCCTACTTTCCTCCTGAACAGATTTGCTTTACTCTTGCTTTGTCTCGCTATGTCATAGAAAACTTCAGTCTTTTGGGGATAACAGCTACACCATGAGTTCAATGGCCTTTCTGTTTAAGGTGGAACCTAGGCTCTTGGGTCAGGGTACAGAATCCTTTGTCAGGGCCATAAAGAGACATCCACCACACTGGTGGTCCTTAGCCTGGGGAAGATTTCTCTTGTCAGTTTGATTTCAGCACAGTTAAAGCCTATTTAGTAGATTGTGTCTGTCTGACTGAACTACTGAAGTCTCAAATTCTGGTCGTTTCTCCCTGAGTCTTACAGTAGATCTAGCTCTTAAACAGCATTTTTTTTAGCAATGAACATTGATTGTACGCTTCACTAGGTGCATCTGTGTGAGAAAACAACTGATTTCCATAACTGCTGCACTCGCAGGAGCAGTGTAGCAGCTGGGGTGGAGCTGCTGGTGAAGCTGAGTGGAGGCATGATGCTCACCAAAATATGATTAGTTGAGAAACTAAATATAAAGGACACCTAAAATAGCCAAAAGTGGGAGGAAAATTCAAAGTCCAGGCACAGATGAAGAACAAGGGCAAGGCTTTGCAATACATGAACTGAGGCAAGAGACAGGAGCAGCAATTAAAGATGAATAAGCAAGCTAAACTGGAAAAAGGAACTTAGGACAGTAGGAAGGAATTTGGACACAGGTAGGTAAAAACACAGGGCAGGAGGAGATATAATGCTCAGTCTAGAGGAACAAGCAGGAACAGAAATTCAGTATGTGTCTGGTCCTGGGACACTAGTATCTCCTCCTGCAAATCTTGCTTCCCCAAATTTATCAGAACTGTAATGAAGCGACTTGCAAATTATAAGGTTCCTCCTGAGTTCAGACGTGTGTCTGTAAATACTATCTGCTCGTTTTTCAGACACACTGTGAAAATGATATAATTAATATTTATGAAGGAATCAGAATATTCTGTGAGTCTGAGTTTTATGATTCTAAAATGTTATACTGAAAAGCACCACAGAAATAACTGTGGCAAAAGCAATGTCAGTTTTCAGGGCTGGATTTGATGTAGTAAATAAAGCACTTCAAACAAGGCGAGCACAAAATATTGACTACTTGCTCAGTAAGTGAGCCACATCCATATTGTGCCCTAAGGCAGGCATTCTGTTGGAAAAGCAGTGTGTGCTCATGTAATTAAAGAGTATCTCACAATACACCCAAACAAAGGGTTCAGATAAAACTTACACTCCAGACTTCACCCTGGTATTTCATAACTTTGGAGTTCTTGACTTTACAGCTCTAAAAATGACCATTTATAACAGTGTGCACTGCACACAGTGAAGCACCTGGATGCCTGGCATGGTTGCAGTTCCCTATGGCTTCTCCTTAAAGGAGTGCATGAGCTATGGAACTAGTTTCAAAAGTCTTGTGAGACTGAAATAAATTGGCACAGGTCTATATATAATAGGGAGCCTGTCATGTTTTCTTCCCCATCTTTTGAGAGGGTCAGCAAGACTTGGCATATTAGCAGCCATGTGAATTATCTACTTGTTTTTCTATTAAATAGTCTGCAAGTATGGTAATAAAATCCCTTGTAAAACTAAATATTAATTTGCATTTTTATATGTACTAAAACTATCCAATTTAAAAAAATAAGTGAAAAAATAATGAAAGCCTGGACTGGAAAATGTGGGTGTTTACATTGTGTACTATTTTCCTTTGTGCCAGTGAGGTTCCCAGGAAATTATTTTCTTGACATTTTAATGTAAAGATCACATGACCTCTAGCATTAATTATTTCCATGAGCTAGTTAGCAAATGAGTCCTTCAGGGCCCATGACGTCTGAAAGTAGAATGAACCTATGAGTTTTATATGATTGTTGGATAATATTTTTGCTTGGCCATTAGTTGTGAAAGAGCTGTTCTTCTCCAGTTTTTACAGGGAAAGGTTTTAAAACACCTCTGCAACCCTACTGGCCTTGTGATCAACTTGAAACTAAACATAAGGGCCATCTCTTGACAAAACGACTTTAATGTCTGCTTGCTGAAACTCACTAAAGCAAGAGAGCACGTCACAAGATTGCAGGATATGTTGATTTCTTTTTGCAATTTTCATAAAGCATAAAAGCAGAAGAATTGAGATAATACAGTGGGGAAAATATGAGTGAATTGGGAAAGCATTATTTTGTATATAATTTTTTCTGTATCTGACAGTAAAAGCAACATTGTCACTTTTATATTCTGATAAAACAATGATTTACTCATACGAATTGTAGAAGAAGGAGTAAAAAAATAAGGCTATAGTTGCAAAAAATTGTGACAAATGCTGAAAGATGCATTAAGTGCCGTAAAGACATTTAATGCCTCGGAATGTCTGGATGATAATGTATTACTTGTGATTCCTGTCTAAATTCTCTGGATGATCTGTCTCCAGAGTCTGGGGTGTTTGGGGGAGTCAATTTTTCATCCTAGCCAATAATTTATGAGCATTTCTTAGCTCATCTTGTGTGAAGAATCTTATGCCAATGTTCAAATAGATGCAACAGAGACTTGCCCTCTAGAGTATCCTTTGAGAACAGGCAGGAGAATGTCATAGGTTCAATTCTGTGTGTTTGTAGTATTTCTATAGAGTTCTGCTTAACTCTTACTGACTGTGCTGCTTTTTGCTGCTTTTTTTGCTTCATACCACTTTGCAGCACTTTTAGACAGCAACAGCGAAACTTTAGCAAAGTCCTGACTTCCAGGAACAGTTGGTAGGGAAAAATGATGGCTCAGTGGGTCAGAGATGGGAGGATATAGACCACCTGGATTCCAGTTTTCCAGTTCAATTCTCACCCAGCTTGATTGCATTGGAAAGATATTGCTGTCTGTGGGCTCTTTGACTTGTGTACAGCAACTTAATGCACTCCAACCACTATTGAGTTTTCATGTGACACCAGAGAATGCTATATTTGGAATTAATTGGAAGTTTTGGCAGGCGGGCCAAAGTTGTGAAGAAAATGAGCTATTCCTCAAACCCAGCAATTAGAAAAGGCCCAGTTGTTGCCTAATGGCACATTGCTGGTAGGGAAACAAGGATAAAAAATGAGATTATTGTTTTGTTACCTTGGGTATACTTGGATTATTGTAAAAATTCTGTTAGCTTTTGTTCTCATAGTACCATGCTTTCAGCTGGGATCCAGTCTCTCTCTCCAAGCACCACCAACTCAGACTGTCTGCACCATGATTAAGATCTCCTATGAAAGGAATCAGTTTCCATCCTTCCAATTTATTCCCACCTGTTTCTTTTCCTACCTGCTATCACCCCACAAGAATTGAGAGCGTGTCTGATAGCTCATTTTGCCCCTACCGCTCAGTACAACATCTCCTGTAGAGTAACCCTGACTTTTCCCTTCAAACAGAATCTCTGAGGAGACTCCTAACAGGTAACAGTAAGGAAGCATGACTGTTTCAGCTTCAAAACATTTATGTGATATTCCAGATTGTTCTGCACATTGGTGCAGATATAATTCTTGCTGCTGTACTCTGACAATCATTGCTGGATAGGTGGGGTGGTTCTTGACTACCACAGCTAGGAAGGCCCAGGTAGAGTGCAAGAGAATTAATTAAAGAAACTCTGACACATGAACAGTCTCAGGAACAGGCAAAATGCACCACCATTGATCAGCTACATGGATAACTTTTGAACATTTGATTAGGTGATGCCACAAATACTGTGACAGTTTATCACAGTAGCTGCAGATATTGGTTTGATTGAGAAAGTTTTTACAGGCCATTGAAATTACTGCATGATCACTGCATCAACATTCGCTTTCATTTTATCCTATTTTCCTCTCCCACCTCATTGCTGACCCTGCATTTGTTGTCCATCTCCTTGAATATCCTTGTTGCCAAAAGAACACTCAGCAACTGAAAAGCTGAAGCCTCACAGCAACACAGATAAATCTTGTTCTCTTTCCTTACTTCTCCATATGTCCATTGGTACACTGTTTCACCAGAAGTACACACAGGAATAATTCCAAGGCTATGCCTGACACAGGATTATTTGGGCAATGACCACTGCTTGTGCTGCAGGAAGGAAAGGGTTGCTTTTCACTGCTTGTCTCTGCATTGGTACTGGTCTCTCTGCAGGGGTCTGTGTATCGGTTTGCACTGGGAAATCAAATGCTTCAAAGCAGTGTTGTCCACAAAAAAGAAAGTTCACTATTTATGTAACCCTGCCTGTGATCATAGGTCTGGAAAGTACCCTCCAAGATTGTTGTACAAACAACGTTAAGGTCATTGGAGCATGGACATTCCATACTAACCCAAGTCATAAGGGTTAGAAAAAAGTGCACCCAGCCTTAGCTTTTGGTCTGAGCAGTGTTGTTAGTGATACTTTTGCCACATTAGTAGACTGACTAATTTCTTCATTAGACTACTCATAAATAATTACAGGTCACTTCTTGTAAAGTCTGTGCTTTTGCACGAAGTGCATTAGTCAGGAATCATTGTTGCTCCGAGACACAGGGTAACAGATGGCTACAGTAATAGTAGGAATGACTGTCTCTTGCCTCAGCAGCCTGAATGTCTAGTCAGTCAAGAAAATTAGTTTGTTGTGCCCCTGATTTATCTGAGCTTTGCCTGTTTCAACTCCAAAATGCACATGAATATTAAATTTTAAATACAGTTCTTACATTTGTTCATTTGAAAGATAAGGGATTATTTCCATAAAGAAACACATTATAATTTCCACACCTAACGTATAAAGCTGGACTGATAAATACTTACTCTTTCTCTCTGTTTGCAAAAAAGGATATTATAGAGTGCAAAAGGAGTCTGTCTAAGAAGTTATTTGGAAATATTCAAATTTAATGTCTTACTCTGTGTCCAAGGCTTAACTCTGAAGTTATATTGGTGTTACTATTTTTTCATGACCTCATTAAGTTCAGTAGATTTACCTGGGCTTCAGAATGCAGTTTTATAGCCATATCTAATATAGTATGGGTACCTCCTCTTGATGAAGCCAGCCATCTGGGTTTATTGCTGTGTTATGGCTCCTCAGTTACCATGCCAAAGGGCAGATGGACGGCACGCAAGAAAAACATTGGGGTTTGGTGAGACAGAGAGCAGCTTCAGTGCATCTTCTGGGGTGTTTCTCATCTGATAAAAAACAAAGCCCCTATAACAACAACTTCCTCTGCTCCCTGGTCAGGCTTTGCTTCTGATGATATAAAAGGCTCTAGTTGCTGTCCTTTAATCTTGGAGCATGAAAAATACAAGCCTTCATTTTGTTGCTCCTTGTTCTGAAGCAGATGCCAACTTCACAGCCAGCCTTTCTTAGCAGCAATGTGCTCACAACAGAGACTTTCATTTTTTCTCTTAGAATTGCACTCTTTTTAAAAACAAGCAAACTAACAAACATCTTCAAAGGACTACGTAGATCAGCTTGTAGACAATACGTGGGACATAGTGGTAACTGACATTTCCATAGAAGAGAGGCTCATTTTTCATTGAGCTCTCTACAGTGAATAAAACCACACAGAGGCAGAGGTAATTGAACAAGGAACGTCAACTTTTCACAGTTTTTCCCAGGTGTAATAACAATATATATTGTGGAGAGCAGGCCTGATAGTGTTAAATGTCCAGACAGCTCACCAGAAAAGATTCATTGCATTATAACGCTTTGATTCATAAGGTAAGAACAACCCGTAAAGACGAAGATACAATTTCTCCCTGACTCCATGTTGGCTATGCTTATCCTAACATCTTTAATTGATGTCTTCCATACAAAAAAAATACAAAAGCTCAGCCTACAATGGCACAGGAGTTTGTGTCAGCTCACTGAGGGAAGGCAACCTCTCTGCTCCTCCCAAAAGAGTGATCATTTTGTCAGGCACATTGAGGCTTAGAAATTCTAAGTTGCAATATAAACAATTGTTATGATTCCCAACCCAGCTGGTGCTGTCAGGGATAAAAACCTGCAGTCATTTGAATGCAGCAGGATAAACACACTAGAACACTAATTTGTTCAGCTACCGTTCCAGCTTGTTACCCGGCTTTGGCAGATATAAGTGCTTAATTACAGTAGTGATGTCCACAAGTATCACAGAAGATGGTTTATCAGGTGTTTATAATACCAACAAACATCAGGCTGAAGTACTGTAAGCAACAACTCAGCCCTCTAAAATTATGTGCATAATATTGTAAAACACAGTCAGAAGAAAAGTTATTTTTCATAGACAAGCGGCAGGTTTCATTCTGGTGATTGGATTATGTCCAGTTTATGATGGGACCTATGCAAGACTTGTGGGACCTGTGTGGTTTGTGCTCTGCTCTCACTTGGCAACTTCTTCAAAGGAAAGAAGCCAAGAGTTTGGAAGCCCATAGCCCTTTTGTTTCAGAGAATTCAGAATAAAATCAAATTGTAAGTAAAGCAAGCTCTGAAATTTCTAGATGCTTCGTGAAGCCCAATGTATTATTGCATTATCGATTATTATATAATTATTTAAAGCTAAGGAACAGGGCTATTTGAGCAGTGACTTTGCTGTGGAGATATAACATGGTAGAAGCCTTCTTTCCGTTTTTACGCTGAGCTACACATTGTCAGCTTCAAAAGAGCTACTGAATGATTTTCTCAAAGAGAACAGATGTTCACTTTATAAATATAGGTAAGCCAGTTCCTCAGTCCCTCCTCTTCTAAGACTTGAACATGCTTGTAGTTTGTTAACAGGTTAGAAGGAGAACATTTATAGGCATTAACTTTGGCTGTTCAAGAACAGTGCCCCTTCCATCTTATTTTTATCCCCCCCCTCCCCAGTTCCCAGTGACAAGTTTTGGTTGCAAATCTTGGTGGAAGAGATTGCAATCTCCCTCCTGCCATCACCTAGCAGGGAGGGGCTTTGCAGCTGACATCCAGGTGCTGCAGCATTAAAAGCAGTTTTTGTGTAACCTCCCTTTGAACACGAGAAACCATGGCAGTTGGTTGGGCAGCATGAATAATCCATGGTTAACAAGTCAATAAAAGACAACCTGCAAGGCCACACTTCAACTTATCAATAAATAGGTGTAATTCTTTTGAAATTCATTGGAAACACAGTCAAAAGTATCCTTGATTACCACCAACTTATTAACTATTTTCAACTAATTAAATAATATCTGTAAAAAATTTTAAAAATACCAAAACAAAAACAAAAATTTAAAGTCTGGGAGTGAGTGGTACAGTTCAATTTTTCTTTTGATATACTGTCATTTTACTAGAATCCAGATAACAAAACATAGGTATGCACATAAAATGTATGTGCATGCAATTAAAATATTGAAAAACGTGTATATTTAGGAGATCTGGGGGAGTGAAGAAGCAGACAGTTTTTCCAATTAAGTATTTTGCTGCAATATCTGAATGCTAGGTGCTGACTTGCTTATGTATATTAAATTTTTAAGCAATGAAATTAATGTAAACTTGTGCAAGCAAGACCTTTGTGCACACTTTGGAGGGAAAAAAGGAAAAATTTTGACTGAGTAAATATACAGAACTTTAACCTGTGACACTGAAAAATGGGTGACACTGAAAAGCCCTGTCTACCTAATTCATATAGAGTTAGGTGAGGTAATTAAGACTTTGAAAAACTCACTAGCTGCCAATTTGCAATTTCAGACAATTTAAAATTCAGGACATCCTCTGTAGTTATTATTTGGAATCCTCAGGATGTGGTGTTGTTACTGAACTAATTTTCATGGTCTAATTATACCTCAAAAATCTTAGCCTGAGACAAAAAAGGGATTTAAGTGAACTTAAATTGACCACATTTTACACACACCTTGGGTACTACTTATTAGAGCCCAAACAAATAAAGAGGAAATATTGCTGTATCCATTCTGAGCTGGATTTTGGTACATGCCTGAAAAAATAAATTTCAGTGCAAGTGTGTTTGTTATTTATCTCTGGGCAGACAGACAGCCCTAAATCAGTGCAGCACTTAATTTTCACTTATACCCTGTTTTCAGAATTATAGGTAGCACTTTGCAGGCTTTGTGGATGTCCTCTGAATAGGGGTGAACTCTCACACACTGGGTATCCCTTGTTTACTGTGAAATGGGACTTAGGTAAAATTCTCCTGTACTGTAAGTGGCACCAATTATCAAAGTCATGTTTGTTTTGAAAATGTATCTAAACCAGGATACAGCTTGAAAGAAGCAGGGCATTTTAAGCATTGCCAAATAGAAGATAATTTTATCCTTTAGGCCTTAAGCACAGGTGTGCATAGAGGTTACATCCTATGACTGTTAAGGACAGAGAAAGGCTCTTTTCACACCATTTGGCTGAAAATGGGGACTGTGGTTAGGGAAAAACCAGTCCAAAGGACCTCACTACAGTTTGTAGTGCTGCAGTACTCCTATTTCCGAAGATTAGTGCTCTTGAAAGATGGGGTTTTTTTTACCAGGAGTATTGATATCTTGAAAATTATGATGCCCTTATAGTAGATAGAGACTCCCTTTCAAAGCACTTTATCAATTAACAAGCAGAGGAGCACTCCAGGTACACAGACCATGTGTTATCTAAATACAGGGAGAGAGAGTTCTAGCTTCCTTCTGATGGTTTTCTGTGCATTCAGAATAGCTTTTTGTTGTTTGATTTTTTTTTTAACACACATTTGCACAAAATAATCTAAAGCAGAACGAAACAATTATATGGCAAAGTTAATCTCATCTAATACATTAATGACCTATTTTTAGACAAAACACTGATTATTATAGTAGCTCTCCTGTAAAGTCTTCTTTTATGATTATGTGAATGGATCTTTTAAAACAAGCTGAAACTGCCTGCATTTGGCACAATACAGTAATTTTGATTGCCTTTCTTTTGTTCTCCCCAAGAGCTATTTTTCATTTCTGCTTGGGACTAAGAAACTCCTTTTATTTTAATCTGATTTTTTTTATTTCTGGCATAGAAACAATCAATAAGGAACCCGCCTCAATACCAGAAGAGAATGACCTTTGCATTCTCAACTGATGATACTGCAGAAAGGTTTGACTCTGGTGTCAGGCTATTATTTCTCTACATTTTCCAACTACACGGAATTTTCCTAATACAGATATAAATAAAATTAAATGAAAGTAGTTTGTTATAAATGACCACAGATGTTAATAGTTCTGCTTGAATGACAATATTTTCCTTCACCAAACATTATTTAGAGAGTCATTACAGGGTTTACCTGGAACAATTTTAAATGTAGAGAATGACTTGACAACTTGTGAGTAGGGACTTTTAGTAGTGCTTCTGTGTTTTGGTGAGATATAAAATAACTGCACTCTTATCTGAGCCTTTCTGAGCCAAATAGACCCATATACACCTTATAGATCCTTTCATCACTAATGATGTGTGTTGCTGAGTTTAAATCTTTGCTTCATTCATTCCTGCCATATGTGTTCTTATGTGTTTCTATTCCCCAGCTTCGGGGAGCTGCAGAAATGGCTGAAATAATATGATAACTGAGACCTTGTGCAGGCTTCCTGTGGCACTGCTGGAGTTCACTCCTAGACCATTTAACTATTTGCTTTCAATTTATTTATTAATCATTTTAATAATGCTTCATTACATCCCCAAAATTGCCAAATGCTAAGGTTTTTCATGGGGTCATTCATTTTAGCAAGCTGAGCATTGCACATACTGCAGCAAAAGCTGAACACCAGGCAGTTTTACATTAATCATAATTTTTTACTTAAAAACTGCAAGGATAATGTACATTCTTATCAGTTATGGCAAGTGCTTCCAAGTAATTTAGCAACAATCTGCCTGGATCAATTGTATTTCTTCCTAGCTGTGCTAGCATCATCACAGCACTGTGAACCTGAGAAAGTTCAGTTTCCTGGACAAATGACCTCTATCCCCATGGCAGGCACACCACTGTGGCACTGCAGCAGCATCACCATCCACTCCAGAACCACAGGGCTTCAGGAGACCGTAAGGACAGCCAGTGGAAATACTGCAGTGGCTTTTATTTCATTGTTTTGTGGGATGCCACCAGGTCATTCTGAGTTGGGAGAGAGTTTTTATGTACTAAAAACTTATGGAGACCAACACGTATTCTGTGAGTTCTCTTGATGACAAGACAAATTGGGCTCTTGTCTGAATTGGGGCTCACCTATCGGAAAAGACTCTCAGCCAACTAAAGGTGGTAGAAAGTTCTGCTTGCAGAGTGCTCCTAGGCAAGTCAGTGTCAGCAAAGCCAAGGGTAGCTGGCTTTAAATAGTTTATAATATTATTGTCTACCTCAAAACCAAAGTGTGAGTAGATCTGGACATCACAGTTATCCTTACTGGAGTTACTCACATATCTAGATGTAGAATTTCTGTGTAGTGAGAGGAAGTCTTGGCGACATCTGATTTAGTGTTATTGCCCTTTGCAAGTGTTCCTCTTAGAAGACCAAAAGATTGGTCAATCTAGAATGGCAAAACGTCATTATTTTCATTTGTTAAATTAAATATGGAGGTCCATCAAAGCATGTGTCAAACCACCTCGTGTGGCAACTTGGAGAAAATGTTGTAAAATAAGCGTATTTCTCTTCACAGAAATAAGGAAATCAACCGAGGGGGAAAAAAAAGACTCTATAACTGTAATTGGAAAAGGACTGTGAAAGCAAAGGGTGATATTCATCTCATCTTTAGTAAAAATAATGTGATGAAACAATCCTTCAGCAGGTGTCTGTCTGCCTGTATTCGTAAGGGGAAAGAAGTCGGGATGAGCATCTTGAACAAGACACATGAATTCATTGCAAATAAAATAAATACAGAAGTGTCAGCATTTTGAAAATTTAATACTTTTTGTCCCTTTATTTTTCAATACTATAGTAGGTGACTTCTTTTGCTTGTGTTGTAAATTCTATAACAAAAAGGAGGAACATCTAATCCTATAGTAAAAAATCCTCATTAATATTAAGAACTGCTAGATTTTGTACTCTCTTAAGACTCCTTATGTGTTTGTATTTGGACTGCAAGTCTGGGTCCTGATACAATGTCAAGATTGAAGTCTTTATACCTGACAGCTTTTCTTAATTTTTGCCAATGTTCATGACTTTTAAGATCACTACAGTTTGATGAATACATATTTAAAAAAAAAAAATAGATCTATTTTTGCTCCAAAACAAATGCTTACATTTATTGACAAATTTTGCCAGTTTTATATATTTGTTTATGATTTGCTTTGCAGTTATTTTGTCAAATTGAAGTGTGTACAATGAATAAAGTGTATAGTAGAGAAAGCAGCTGTAAAATCTTCAGACCTATGATAGGAAAAAGAATGGGCTCTTTGACATTGCCTCCAGAATGTGAGAATAAAATGTATAAAATACCAATACAATCCCAATATTGGGTTCAGCTGAATGCTGAAACATTTTAAATACCTTACAGTAACAATTGAAAGACTCTCATCTTGAGTCATCTGGAAAAGAGACAAAAGACACCACTTCTCCATACAGTTTGTATAACTATTATGTACATAAACATTTTGTGTATGTGCATAGCAGTCCCCAGATTTTGCCTGCAGGTCTTTCCCTAGCTTTTACTGCTGAGTATAGTTTACCAGAAAGAGAAACACTTGTGACAGCAGTGCTCTAGGAATTATCATACTGAAATGGTTTCCATGGAATGACTTCCTGGCAAGGGTGTGTTTGGTTACTGCAAAGAGTGGCAGCCTTTGCTTTATGTTCCCTCACTCACAGTTCCTTTAAGTGGGCTGTAGAGTAGAAATCTTTCCAGCTGTGAGGATGGTCCTGATGGATGAGTGTGAGCAGTTGTTGCAGTTTTGCCTGCATCATCTCTGCCACACAGCATTAGCATGAGAACATCTTCCTTTGGAAGCCGCCACTTTACTGTTTGTTAATGTGTCTGAAGCACATGTGCAGTGCAGCATTTCCTTAATCCGAAGGACCTCACTGAGACATCGTTTCATACATGTGATTTATCTTTAAAAAGTTAAAAAGAAATATTTTACTCCATGAAAAAAAAAACCCAACATATTTAAGAATATAACAATGGCCTCTTATTCTAGCTTGGACCTGTTCACACAGTCACACTGGACCAAATGCCATTAATTCATATGTTTGGCTGTCTTGCATGATTATACAATGCCTAGCAATATCAGCTTTCAATTCTGAGTGATACTTTTAGATACAATTGCAATGTATCATTAATATTCTTCCTCTGCAAAATGTCTAGGAAGTTTTCCTAAAAACATATGCTACAAATATGTCTCTTGTGGTTGAGAAATAGACCATTAATATATAATGTATGCATGTTGACTCATTAATACAATGCAGACTTTTGCATAGCAGGTGCAGATTCCACCCACTTTAAATTTTATCTAGCATATAGTTGATACTAATGAATTCACTTTCAGATGATACAAAGTGTATTCCTTGACTTCCAGTTATTTCTGTAGTCATGGTGTATAAAATTATATAATTAAAATGTTTTATTTATGGCTATAGAAAATTATAGTAATACTGTTACATGAACAAAATTAATGTGGGTTTCTTTTTTTTTAATTACTTTTAAATCAGTGTAGTGCTTGTGAAGTGTATCAGGCAGGCAGCTCCAGAAGCTCTGAACAGAAGAGCCGTGGGCTGTGGGCTTTTGCAGGGATCACCAGGATTTCATTGGGATCACCAGGATTTCATTGGGCTCACCACGATTTCACTGGGCTCTCTCATCAGGGCAGAGCCAGGGCCAGTGCCCCTGTGTGACAGGGACAGTTGTGAGCATGCTGGGATGAGGTGACAATGACATCATGAGATCTGCTGATCACCTGTCAGGTTCTCACTGCATTTTGTCACTGTTGTCGAAGATCTCATCTGAAAAAGCTGATGTGCCCTTCAAATTGAGAGGACAAGCAACAGCCCAATGGACAAGATATGGGGTCTGGACTCAGAAATGCAGTGTGCTGACCCCACATGTGCTCTGTAATCATTACATCAGCAGTGCTGGGGATTTGGGGGGGAAGCAGGAGACCCATGGGCTTTATTTGGGCCATTTGCTAAGAGATCCTTTTCACTGGGAACGAATGTCGAACTGAGTTGTGTTCATGAATTGTTCATGTCTGATTCAGTTCATTTCTGAGCCTAATCACACCAGGAAGACAGTTCATGCTGATGTTCAGCTTCTATTTTTTCTGTGAAAGGCTCAAATACTGTGTCCAAAAAAACTTGTGCTGAACTGAGTTGGTTATTTAAGAAATTTTGTACCTGTATGTCAGGCAGGTATAAAAAGGAATAACCCTGTAGGGCTCAAGTTCATGAAAGTTCTGAAGCTTAAAAATATATTTATTGATAAAGTAGAAATTTCCAAAATGTTTACTGCTAATTTGGCACTAAAACTCTCAATCCCAATGTTGAAACTACTGTTTGAGGCCTATTCATGGATATTATGTTTCTTCTGCATATTCATAAAAACTCTTCATTTGCATGTAATAGCTAACTAATAAAAATAATATGCTCACAGTACTAAAGAAGGAGATTACTCTGTTCATTTCTAGAGTGTATGGATCTCCTATTGCTTCTTTTGGATGCTTTTTATTGGGATGTATATGACATTCAAAGAAATAAACTGCAACATTTCTTTTAATGTGGTAAAGTCACAGAAAATAGTTTGTTAAGTTTCTACTAACACTGTATTTCTAACAACATTTGCATTAATGAATTAATTGAAATTAAGGTCTTGATGTGTTTCATATTTCAGACATTTAATAAATCAGATTTTATTACCATACTGGTCAATTAAAGCAATGCTTATGGATTACTTATAAATAAGCTTAAACCTTTAATTTTCATTAACTTTTCATAAGATGTAGAAAATAGGTTGTAATTTCATGAGAAACTGCAATTTTTTTTTGTATTATCAACAGATATTTACTTTAGAGGTGATTACTCACTGTTCACTGGGTCCTGCATACAGATTATAGAAGCTTCATTTTGTTGTTATATTTGTACTCGAGCTGTTTTCAGATTATTACTCTACTGAATATTTAAATATTAATTCTCAAGTAATGACCAATCTGGAAATATAATACCATATGAAGGAAATTGGCTACATTTGCCATAAGTTCAGCCCAGTACCCACACATGCCTACTCCCAGACTAAGGATCTCTCCCAAAATTTTGTTCTATAGCCTAGACATCCCTACTTTTGAGGACATGCTGGAAATCAGGGAAGGACCACCACAGATTTCTCATTGATTTCTGATCATTTGCTGTTGCTTCCAATCCCTTTTATTTTTGAACAGCTGTTAATAGACAGAAAGCTCTGTGTGGTCATTTATAGCATGTGTGTCACTGTGCTGCACAAAATCCTGATGCTGAGCCGCTGCAGTGGTGTGGCTTTGATTCTGTGAGAAAACTACAAACATTCCAAAGTCCTCTTGGGTCTGACTACAAAATATTTTCTGTTTTAATTTTCCTGCTGATTTCAGTGGGAGGCTTGGTTGCAGATTGGCAAAATCTGATGCTTAATAAGATTAAACTTCAAAGACTAATTAGGCTCAATTGCAAGTACTTTCATGGCTGATCATCACAAGGTGAGGCATGTCTAGCTGGCAAAATTTCCAGAGTGACAAGATTTGCTTATCCCAGGTGACCTTCAACAGAAAAAAAAATGCAGTTTTGTCCACAAAAAAAGGCAAATGTTTTATTGATTTTTTTTTTTTGACAACTGAGTTGCATGTTGCTATCCCACAAAATTAATGTTTCTAACTATTATGGCTAAAAAGAAGATGGGAATAATAAATATTAAAAAAACCCAACAAAGCAGCAAGAAAAGCACTGGCACAGTACACCTCTACCTGTTGGCATGATCCTCTTGCTCCTGATGTGAAATGCTTTTTTCTAGCCCTTTTTTGACCACAATCGTGCTTCACTGAGTGAAATGGAGCAATGCTGAGTGGAGCACAGGATGCATTTGAAACTGTGAACTGCTGCCCCCATGGATGCAGCAAAACTCTGACAACGCTGCAGTTACCAGGTTTTGATTAATTTTTGAGCTCTGAGGAAGATGCTGCCGTGTGCTATGGCTGGTTACTGATAAGCAGCTGATAAATGGTTATTTGTATCCATGCAAAATAGAACAACTGAGTACTACTATGAGAGTGGACAGAGCACCCACAATGAAGAGCATTTCTTTCAAGAATAAAAAAGAACAGCTTAGTATTCAGAAGGAAAAGAAGATCTGTAGCAATACCAAATCATCCTCTTACCACAAGCATGTGGTTACTTAATGCCTTTCTTCCTTGATAACCCATTTGGTTTCCCCAGTCCAACATTTTGGGAATAGAATAGTGAAACCTTTTTCACAGGTGACCTCTATGAACAACCCTTAACACTCATTTGGAATGAAGTTGAGACTGGACTGTAGTTTTTAATGGATTTAGAACTGGTTAGATTAAGAACCCTGAAAATAGAGAATGCTGTTTGTCCTAGAGGGTGAAGTAGGGACAGTGTTTATATCATTTCTGTAAAAATTAGTTCAGCAGCAGTAAAGCATGTTCTGTTAAACAGCTAATAAGCATTCCCGAAGGCCACTTGGGGGCCTCCTGTAATGTACAGAGTTAAAATAGAAAGCTACAGCTGCGGAAAAAAGGAAAATACAATTCCAGACTGAAATACTGCACAATGAAACCTTTTGGATAGTGGTCACTCTTGCTCACGGACAAAGAAAGAGATTAATTAATAATTGCAGATAATGAAAGAAAGATCAAAGCTGCTTATCTCAACCACTTGCAATGGACCTCAGGGTCAAAATCCATGAACATTAGATCCCAAACAATTTTGGTTTTTTCCATCATATGCCACACAAGTATGATTTCCTTCACCTTTTGTGCTGAATAACAACAGTGTATAACTTCTTCAAAACAGCTGTTGGGTGAAGGCCCGACCGCAAACACCAGTGTGGATCTTTCTCCATCCAGCAGAGGGCA
Organism: Ifrita kowaldi; assembly: GCA_013398055.1. Taxonomy (NCBI): domain Eukaryota; kingdom Metazoa; phylum Chordata; class Aves; order Passeriformes; family Cinclosomatidae; genus Ifrita; species Ifrita kowaldi. The sequence continues at coordinate 1,181,133 of VZRS01005848.1, forward strand.
CTGACATGCACATACAGCATTATATGTATATTATAAAGGGGTTTTTTTTTAAAAGGTTTCTTCGAAAACTTTGATTAGAAGTCTAATTTCATTATTACTGTTACTATAATAAGACGTGTTTCGTATTAAAAAATTTATTATTTCTAGGCTTTTGTGTCACTCATAATTGCTTTCTCCTACTGGTAAATGATTTAAGTGAATATATTTTTAAAAATTGCATTAGTGCAGTAGCGTTATTTTGTCTGTTTTGCCATCTAAAATGCGTACAATAAGCATTTTTTGTTTTGAAGGCAATTCATTTAAGCATAAGTAACTTTAATCAAATAGTATCTGGCTGAAATCAATCCTGAAGCACTGATTACAGCAGGTGGTATCCTCTATGTTGTTCCCAGACAAACATACCCAATGCTAGTAGGAACTTCCTGCAGATCCCATGTTATGAAAATTCATGGCAGGAAAGTTAAAATAAGAAACAGCTGAGCATGATCACTGTGAACAAACCGAGTTTATTTTTGACTTTATAAAAACATGAGAATAGCTCAAGAACATTGCTTTCCCCACTCAAATATGCTGAATATGCAAATTACCAGGGATAAAATGGAACTAAATGAGACCTAAAAATCTCATTAAGGGCCTGACACCTAGATCACAAGATAACATAAAGATGCAATATGTTTTGCTTGACAGCTTGTGTTAGGACTAGCTAGAGCAAGGGTAGCAGGTGAGATTTCCTTTTGGAAGGCCAAGAGTAACTGGCCTTTCATAACCTTTCTTCTTTGAGGAGTTGGATCAAGTTTCTGAGTTAATTAATCACATTGTAATTAGCAACAGGTGTGTAAGCTCACACCTCGAGAAAGTGGAGCACAAATGGAGAAACTGGAGCACAAGTTTCATTAATCAATTAATTAGCTTGTTCTTCAAGAGAAGAAGGAAAAGTAAGTGATTAATGTTATGAAGAGGAATAGAGTCAAGACTGCAAATTTCAGTAATGAAAGATTGTAAATCCCTGGACTCAGTTTTGTTTTTATCCAAGTCACTGGCAGCATGTGATGAAAGTAGGAGTGGGCCATAGGAAAGTTGGAATTTTCTCTGCTGAGGCAGAGCTGAGGTTAGCTCAGTCAATATTTGAAAGGATGAGGAATTACAGTTTTCACAGGCACTTCATGTTTGCTGACCATTAAATGTCCTCCCAAGGAATGACACGTGTAGAACATAGCAAGAGCTGTAATGGTCGGTGTTTTCATTCCTTGCTGTTAATGTCATAACCTGCCTTGCCAAAAAAAGTGTTCCTAAAAGCTGTGTTGGATATTACAGGAAAGGGTCTCAAGCAATTGCAGAATGACCAGGTAGGTGAATAGATATTAATTCCGCTGTCCTCTGCAATTCCAGGAACACTTGGTACAGAGCGTAGTTGCTTTTAAAACCAAAACCTCCTTTCCCCCTGATCTTCTAGTCCAGCTTTTATTGCTTCATAGTTTTCTTGTTTTATTTTTTCTTTATATTAGAAATGGAGAAATCTTCCCCCAAATCTGGAATCATTATAGCCTGACTGTTAGCTAAGTTCCTAAATATGTCCTTGGCAGCTCATTACATTCTCTGCTTTTGATTAATGCAAGTTAAGAACAATTGACCTGACAACTGACTCAATATGCATCAAGTAAGCAGAGAAAGCTTTTTACAGTGGTGTGGAAATGATTTGCTGATCTAAAAAGGTGCATGTTGTCTCTTCTGTTATATGTTCTTTGTTGCAATAACAATGGCTGTTATTTGATCCAACATGAGTAATAATTTTAAGTACTCAATGTCACTAGACTGGAAATTCAAGATTACTTACAATTTTGTGATATTATAAAAGATGAATTTATGCTGTGTTTGCTTCAAATAGAAACAACTATCCAGAGCTTTTCCCCTTTGGAAAAGATGTTCATCATTTTGACCTAAAGTTATGTAGCACTTTTTCCTGATAGCAGAAAGCAGTAGATAGTATAGAGTTTGAGGGTCTTCCTGATGAAAGTGCCTGTTATTTACACTCTCTATATGTAAACTGGCTTTGATTATTCGTAAGAGTGGAAGAAAATGGTATGGAAAGAATGGCACTGTGTTATCAATGCCATATGCTGTTATCAGTCATGGAGGCTTTTAAATTCATTTGTAGTATCTTCTCCCGTATTCTCACATTTATAATATCTGTGTTCAATATACACTTAGCGTACTTGTAATCACAGTTTTTTCAGGTCAAGGCTCTGACTTCTCAGCTGCTTGGGTTTAGGAATACTGAATAGGATAAAGTAAGATTTATAACTCCCATCCCTGTAATTACAGGTGTCATTCCCACTCTGAAGGATCGTTAGGATCCGATTATAAGAGAAAAAAGGGTGTAGTATTCATAAGTGGAGTATGGTGACTGATTAAAAGAATGAACGGCGGATAAGATACTTTTGGGAGTTCAGGTGGGAACATGTTGGCGTATGTCAGCTTTGTAGAATACTGTTTACAACCATAAGCTGAGATAAATAGGTTGGCTTAGAGACATCTGTAGATTTTTGGGGAAGGAAAATGCAAGGCTGCTTTGCCCTTTGAGCCTGTTTTGTAAGAGGCTACTGTTTCAATCTTATAGAACAAATTTATCATTTAATATATTCAGATCTATATTCATCAAAAACCTTTTGGATGTGGCTGAGCTAGGAGAATTTTACTGAAGTGAACAATTAAAATATGCTCTTGATATTACTGGAGCATTTTTTGAATACTTTCAGTATTCTGTATTTTATGTATGTACAGGCACTTGTGACTTTGGCATTAGATGACCTTGCGACCCTTGAAGAAGATTATTAATTTGCCCAAGCTGCCTGAAGGAGCCTTTCATATTTCTCTGGAGTGTTAAGTGAGTCAGAGAGCTCTATGGCAGGAAATGCTAGGAGAAACCTGGAAGAAAAAAATATAGATTGACACAGAGGGAAAAACATTAAAAAAATATAAAAATAACAGCAGATCAGGTCTAAGAAATAAAATTTAAAATTACACAGAGAATTGCTCTATACTGAATGTAGATTTAACATTCTCTCTACATTATAAATATGAAAAAGTGTTCTTGCTCCTTCATTAGCAACCATAAGATTTAAAAAAACAAGTAGATTTTCCGTATGTGTAAACTAATCAGTTTAGCAGCTGTTTCAGGGTTGTTCCTGTTAAGAGAGATAGCCTTACATAACAGGTCTGATTTGTGCAGAACAATGACGTTTTCAGCTCAGTTTATTGTTTGCTCCCAAATGAATCCTCTTCTGTTAGACAATATAGCCCTGTGCCTGCAATTTGCTGACACTCCTGCTCGGGTCAAATGTTCAGTGAGAGCAAAAGCAGAGCACAGTCTTCCTGAGAGATCTGGTGACCTTGGCTACTAACTTCTCCAGGCATGGTAGATCATGGAGCAGATCTTATGCTTTTTAAATTGCATGGCAAATGCCCATCATTCATCTTGGATTGTAAAACTCATGTGTTATGGAAGTCTTAATAGCATTTTGGAATAGAACCCACGGATAAAAGCTACGCCAAGAGGTTGAGAAATGTCAAGGGATTTGTTTTTCATCGGATCCTAGAAATGCTAAGTATCTTGCACATATACTGAGGAAGACACATTTTTGGAGCTGTCTTTATGTTCTCAGAAAGATAAATGGTGGACATTCAGTCTTTTATGATCTCAACATCCCCTTTTAAAGTTGTTCTGCCCAGATCCTGAGTCTGCATATCTGACAGTACAGTGAGTGATCAAACGAGAGCCCAAGCTGATCCTGATAAGCCTGTATAAGACAATTCCTTCCCCCTACCTAATCCTTGCAAAACCTTGATGTTTGTTTAAGGTAATAATCACATGGAATCATCAAATAGTTTGGTCTGAAGGGATTATTAAAGATGATCTGACCCAGCTTCTCAGACAGGGCCTGGGACATCTTTCCCTAGACCAGGTTGCTCAAAGTCCCATCCAACCTGACTTGAACATTTCCAATGGTGGGGAATCCCTCACTTCTCTGGGCAGCCTGTACAAGTGCCTCACTGTTGTGCTTTTGATGGGAAGCCCTTCCTTCTTGGATCAGGGCAAAAGAGAGCAGAGGAGGCTGCTGTTCTGCTAAGTCCTGGAGCTCTCACTCCAACACCTCACGATCCTCATCATAAAAAATTTCTTTCCTTAAAGTCAATTTCAATCTACCCTACATATGAAGCACTGGATATTTAATAAAGCTGCTTGGAGATCTCACTGCTGTTCAATATTAGTGATAATGATATGAAAGCTTTTGTACATAAAGCACTTTTTATCCACTGGTCTAAGGAGGGGGTTCTGTTTTTCTGTTGTTTTATTAACAGGGAGATAAATCCTTCTGACTTATGTGGATTAAGACATTAAAACTTGAAGATATGTTTCTTTACCACATGTATTAAACTAGTGTTTTGTGCTGTTGTTTTAACCATCTGTATTTTAGTCTGGCATTATATGGCTAACTGATTAAATTTTTAAGACAACATACGAAGCAGCTCGAATCAGTTTTGTATGTTGCCATGCCCTTTCCCAGCAGGAAGTAATTAAATACTATGCCAATATATCTATATATATTCATTAATGCTTCCTTATTTACATTTGCTGCTGTACTTTATCTCCCTGAACACGCAGTGACCAAAAGCCTCCTTCTGTGGTGAGTAGTGGGGCCAGATGAGTGAACAAACACCTCTGAGAAGTGTTCTGCCTCTAAAAATGCATCATTCTCGTTTAACAAAATTTATTGTACTGTACACTTGCCCACAGCACTTCCAGTGTGGTTCTGCTTGATGAGTGTGCATTCATTATCTTATCATAAGTGTAGGTTTGTGGATTTAAACCAGACAGAGCTGGTCTGTGAATTCACTGAAGCGATACATTCGTAGAGGGGAAATGCTGCATCGTAAAAAGAAACTGGTTGCAGCAATTATGACATCTTGGGAAGAAGGCTTCTTGGTACAAAAGTGCCCTCATAGCAGCAATAGGAAGGAAAATGGGCTGCCCTAGGCTTTCATCAACTCAGAGGAAGGGCTATTCCACAAACCAGATAAATTGCAAACGCACAGAATAAACCAAGTCTGTGATACTGTAAATCTGATCATGCTTGGTTCCAGCTTTTGTGGCACAAATGCATTTAAGATAAAATTTACTGTTTTCTAAACATGTATTTAATAGTAGGTAGCAATTAATGATGCCGGGCAATACAGAAGAGGGAATGGATGTCCACTTGGTGCCACAAGTTCTTATGCTTGTTATTCATTAACACTTTCTTGCTGTGAACATTCAAAATTTTGAGCCATCTTTACATGGAGACTTATTAGAGGTGAGCCTCCAGTGTGAAATTTTGAATTCTATCAACCACCAGAAGAAAAATAAAATCACTATATACATAATCTTAATTATTGAGTATCCAGCCAGGATGCAAGTATAATTTCCTTTGCATAGTTGCATGTTAGCTCTTTAATTGACTAGCAAGAAACAAACTAGAAACTATTGTTATTCACAGATCACTGTATGATAATGAACTTATTGATAGCCAAGAGTCATTCACTGAAGAAATTAAAAAAGAAATCTGAACAACAAATGCATTTGAAAGGTTCTGGAATTCTAAAAGTTCATCAATTAGCTGTCAGAAACAGCTGCACGGAGAAATCCATATGCGTTTTGAGAACACTTCTCTCAGTACGCTTTATATTCCAAAATATACGAACATCCCATAGTTACACATTCCATTCACAGTTTTCTTCCAAAGACTCTGAACATCACAGTAGAGAAAAGAGCACTGCATCCTGTAGATGTCTTTGATTAATGTCCTTACCCAAACATAAATATCATTGCAAAGGAACCCAAATGTGGCTACACATGAACAGGAAACAGACAAGGAATAGACAAGGAACTGTTGGTTTGTTTTTTTTTTTTTTATAAATACCCTATTTTCCAGATTCCAAAAGTGGCATCCCTGACCTCTCTGATACTACCTACTTAGATCAATGTTCCTGCATTTCTGCTGACAGCGCCTGCTCTATTTCCCAGCATTTTTCCCATCCCATAGAAGAGCTGGTTCAGGACTAAGATAACTGTAGCTTACAAGACATTGTCTTGCTGGGGATAAAGAAATTGCTGTAGCAAGCTGGACTGAATAAGAATTGGCTGTTCTGTTGAGATTTTGATTTATGTGTCTGAACTGTTTATTCTCACATTTAATTTTATATTGCAAAGTGCTGGATTTTACAAAGGCAAATCTAGGGTGTCTGAGTGCTATTTTTAGTCCCTGTATGTCTCTTGCACATTCATTGTCCTATATATAATTTGCATAAAATGACATGTTAGCAGCCCATGATTAAATATGTGGCATTACATTGTTTTAACATGAGGGTAATTTTTCTTTTATTCTGCTTCAGTTTCTGTCTGGAGAGAGATATGATTTTGGGTTTTTTTGTTAGTCAAGGATTCTTTTTGCCTGCACATGTCAAGTAAGTGGTCTAACAGACTCTCAGACATCCCCTGGACTTTCTCCAACTTCTAGATGCTAACCGTGTTTTTCTATTTCTCCGTACACAGGTTTAAGCACTTCCCTTAGGCTGCTATGAAACCAGAAAAGTACCTCTGAGGTGGAGTGTCAGAGGTGACTAAACAGCTCCGCAACACTTTTCACTTTAATTTTGCCAGTATTTCAAGAAAATGCAGCACTCCACACATTTTACTTACCACATTACAATGTGATTGCAGTGCTCAGTCATCTTCTGCGCAGACCTGGTTTAGAAATAGAAGGAGCAGGATATCTACAGCTGTAATGACTTTCCCATGGCTCCCAATGCATCCAAGAGAGAAAGTCAGCATTAGAAAATCTAGTTACTGACTCTCCTGTTTAATCTATTTAATCCAACAAAGCAAACAAGTGAATATTTGGTAAAGGACATGTAGTGTGACTTGAAGTCACATCATACAGCAGTCTCATGAGAAGAGTGTACAGTCTGCATAAGAAAGAGCTATGCAAAAGCATTAGCTGTAGTCAGGAGTAAAACCTTATGATTAATTGTGATTAACACACATAAATATTATATTAAAAAATATCATAAATAATTGAGATCCACACAAATAATAAATAGACAATGTCTTACTGAAATTTACTTTTCATGGATGATTTGTGTGTTTAATGCCAGATATGAAAATCACTCTTGAAATGATTATGATAATAAATCTCAAGATCATCAGGTAAACAGTCATGTCCCTCAAAAAATACTGCAATAAAACAAAACAAAATAAAATAAAATAAAATGTTTTTTTAAAAAAAACTTTGAGCAAAGATATTATAGAATCTACCTTGCTTTGACCATTTAATGTGATTACTCTGAGTTATATCTCTGGCTTGAATTGCTGACAAAATAAGAATAAGCATGACATGATGGATAGGATCTGCCACGTTAATAAGTAAAAGTCTGGAAAAAATTAAGTTGACATTTGAAGAAGGGGAGAAAATGTCAAGAAATAATTATTTTTATTCAATATTGTTTGTGAGAAGCTTATTGTCCCTAACTGGGTCTGGGCATATTGTCTGCATATTTAATAATCTGTCTAGAGTTTCCTTTCATTAATTGAGATATAATCAATAATAGCCAATTACAGGTAAAATGCCCTCTTACCCCCCTCCTCCTACAGCTACACTTTCATCACCTGCCCCATGGCTGACCTGTTCCTGAGCCATTCCTTGGTCTGAACCATTTTCCTGCAACTCACCCTCAGTCCTTTATTTCATATATATATATTTATATATATGAAAACTGGGAAAGGAGATTACTAAGGTGCCCTCACTAATTGGACTGGAAAACCTGTTTATTCCATTTCTTCCTGGCAAAACACTGCCTTAAGGGACTACAAACTCCTTAAAACACTGCTCATTCACTATGTATTTGATACAAAATGGATATCTTGGAACAAAGCCCAAGGCCAGTTACAGCTGCCTCTGCAAAATGAAGTGCTCTTAAATCCAGTTCACTTAAACAGTGAAGCTTTCTTCGTGCAGAGAGGTCCTGTGTGTCTGAGCACCACTTATCCTTTCCTGGATCAGGCTCCATTCATCCCCCACCACGTCCCCTGGTGCAAGGAATGCCGGCAGAACCTCTGAAGGGCTTTCCCTTGTGTTACTGAGCCTTAAATTTTGCTAAAACCCCGTGATTTTAGCCAGGAACCACGCAGAGGATGTTCTACATTTCATGGCCTCATTTTACTGTCTTGTTGCTTGTACTTACACTGACTGTAAGTCCAGTGCTGCACTTACACGTCTGTGCTTTATTTCCTGATCTTACATCACAGACAGAAGAGGACATCTTTTCAAATCAGTGACATCATGTCATTATATAGAGTCTGACTTAACTCCTAAAAGCGTGTTTTACAGAATGAGAGTTGAGCAGCACAAGAGCTCTCTCTTAAGCGTTAGGGTGAACTAACTGGGGAACAATACATTTTGGTCTTTGAATGACAGTTTGTTCACATACCATGGTTATTTCAAATGATCTTTGGGTTTTCTTTTGAGCTGAAAGCTGATTTCAGCACATTTTATGGACAAAACACACTGACATGATGTGGAATAACACTGTATTGTCCTACATCTGTTAATCTGATAGCTCTTCTTTTCCATCTGGAAATGACAGTGGAACAGAACACTGTTTCCTAACTGTAACACACAATGCTGCATTCTGTCATTAACAGCTTCAAGTCCTTTTTCTATATATTTAGGAGAAAACAAAAAACCAAACAAACAAACAAAAAATCCCCACAAACAAAAAAAACCAAAAAACTCCCCCCAAAAAACCCCCCAAAAACTATGGGGAAAATAATGCACTAAACCCCAGAAAACTAATCACCAAACCAGATATTCTTACCCAGGTATGTAATGGTACACTCTGTATTCTATATTTGTTTTATTTGAGCAAAAAAGCAACAATTTGGACAAGCATAACTCTGAAAGTCACCATTTTCCCATCCTCATTTTATGAAGTCATGTAAGCCATATCTAGAGTAAAAACATCTCTATAGAAACTAAATAAAAGAACAGCAATTAAATCAGTAGAACATTATGATTAATTGTATTTCTTTATCAATAAATAAGAGGAAAAGCAGGGAGACTTCCTAGACAATTTTGAAATGAGTCTGCAGGATGCCGCTACATTTTTCTATTCCCATGCTGATATTGTGACATTGGTGCACAGAATCACACACACACCAACAAAAAAAAGCATTTATCATTCTCTTGAGTGAATTAGTGCGGTCTCTTACATTCTAGAGGAAAATTTCATGATGAAATACGGTCCTTATGAAAAATATATAAGCATATGCAGCCAGAGTTTTCTTTGCTCTGGATGTAACTCTGCATTAAAATTGAACCTCTGCAGGATCAATGTGCCTTTTAACCTGCTTGTCTATGCTGGTCACATGAAAATCACACTTTGCTATGGGTGGACAAGAGTTGACAGTGGTTGATAGTGTGTCCTTTCTGGATTTTCTGTGACAGTGGGACAAGGATTAGATTTGTCTCTGAGCCAATGGGATTTTTACCCATGACACCAGCAGAGCAAGGACTTTGTTGTGTGATTTTTGGTTAGAAAATTCTTTATTCTGCTTGGAAAATTCCAACCCTTGGCCTTATCAGTGTGCAGGGTACGAAGTCTTCTGGAAATATATGAGCAGTTTCCTATGGGAGGATTCTTAATGTTCATCCTCCAGATTCACAGGCAAGGAACTCTCGATGCTGTTGTGTCTGAGAGAACAGACCTGAAATAATAAACGTGTTCTGGTGGGGCAGAAAGGGGAGAAGATGTTATGAAGAGGGATTGGCTAAGAACTACTCATGCTGCACAGCTTCTCTCCTTTCTCCAGGCAGGACTGATCTAGGGAATTTCTGCAATATTTGATATCTTATAGCATTCTTGCTTTAAGAAGAGAGAAGGAAAAAAACCACATCAGTTTGCTTTATTGCACTGTCAGGATTTGATTCTTGAGCTACTGTGCTCCTATTGATGTCTTAATGGGGCCTAAGAAATAATACTTTTGGCCTAGAAAATAATAATTCTACTATAAAGACCTGATTACTCTCTTCTGTTCTCTTTTTAATTTTTGTAAGGCAGCAATCCAGATAATTCATCACTGCATCAAGAAAATAAAAATGCTCTTGCCAGGGGAAACTGAAATACTATACACAGCTGTTTGGAAACTCATTTACAATATTAAAAGAAGTGACTTACAAAAATTCATGTATTTAACAACTTTTAGAAGAAGTCCATCTGTCTAACAAGATCCAGTGTTAAAATAAGGACTTTACTACAGTTTTGCACCATTTATGAATACTATGTAGGTTTTGTCTTGCCCTAAAGAGTTCGCCATTTGCCCTAAACACTTCCGCATTTACCCAGAGAACTTTGGGCTATGTTTATCTTGAAAAAACCCCAAGTGTAAGCGCAGTGAAGCTTAGGTTATTTTTCTCCCTCTGCAGAAATCGTATAATCTGCATCTTATACATCTTGTGTTTGATGCAGGATGTTGCAAACTGGGTCTTTATCAGTTCATCTGTCTTTGCTTACCATGTTTACTTGGTTTTTTTCACCTCAGATTTCAAGCAGGTTGAGAAGATCAACACTCAAAACAAAAAGAAAAGCAACACGGAAGCCAAAAACATCCTGATAACTTTTATGCTTCATTATTGATTTTCATACAAGATGCACGACGCTTTCAGAAAAGATGCACATAGTATTTGTTATACTATTCATAGCAAGGCCTGGTCCATATCAGAAACATCACAGTGTTATTTCGGTTTCAGAAACCACTGGCATTAATAATTATTTTGTAATCAGCAAGTGGGGGACAATTTTGTTGATGCTGCATGAGACACTAGAACTGCCCTCATCCTTGCCCTGCCACAGTGACCACAATGGCAAATGTGCTGTTGTCAGGAAACCAGGCTGCTGTAGTTTTTGCAGTAACTAAACAAATTCTGTAAAGAATTTCAGTGTTTATCGCCACTGCCTCACACATATTAACAGCCTTTAAATACACTGTCAAAGTTCAAGTAACAGCAGTGAACCTTTCCTTTCTTGTCACTTCCTGGGTGGGTTTTGGTTAGTCTGTGGTCTGCTTATTTATCATGCCCTCCATATTGTCTGCTCTCTATTAATATATTTCTAGGTTTCTCAGCACTGCTTTGGAATTATCAAGGCATGTCATGGCTGGCAAGTGTGAATGTTTCGCCTTGCTGCTGCTGTGCCATTTTGGGAGGAGAGCTATCCAATTATGACAAGTTGTTTGCTATTAACCTTTGATTGCTGAATGTTGTTTGTTGAGATGCAAAAAGCAAGAACATAAAGGCAATTATAATTCTCTCATCCTTACTGATTTCAAACACTCTTTCCTTTCTTGCCTGTCTGTTGTGGAATGAGCTCCTGTTTTCAATTCATTCTCTTACATCAGCGTGCTCTTTCAAATCTGTTCTAAAAGCTCATTTATTCTCAGCATCTCATTAACCAAACAGTTGTCTCTTCTCTATTATTATTTCTATTTCACCTGGCCTTTCATAAGCCTTATTTGTATTCCCATTTCTTTCTTACTTCTTTCATCATGCTTATTTCCATAATTTTTTTTTTTTTTTTTACTGTTTAAAAGTTTAGAGTGCCTTAGCCAGGGGTGCTAAGCAAAATCCACAGTCAGAACCACTAAAGTGAAATCATGTCTGCAGTGTACATGAACTAAAAGCAGACATTTGGTTCTTCATTAACCCTCAATTAAGGGTCCTATCCTGAAGTTCACTGAAACCGTTGAGGTCACTCAGTGGACTGCTGCTAGCTTTGGATAAGGCCAGGATGGGAAAATGAAGAGGCAAGGTAGAAGGAGGAATGGAATGGAATGGAATGGAATGGAATGGAATGGAATGGAATGGAATGGAATGGAATGGAAGAGAATGGAATGGAATGAAAATAAAATAGGTCCAAGAGAACATATTGGAGATTCACATGAAGCATCTCTGTTAAAACATACATTTTAATAAGTGTGCACAAAAGCCCCAAACCCAAAGTTTTTCAAAATGCAAAGTACAAATGCAATAAAACTTATTAGAACAAAAGCCGGGATGTGAAATAATATTCATTAAACACACAGGAATAATAACCAGAAAAGGCATTCTTCCATTTTGTGTAGCATTCCTGGCTTACCAGTCAAATTAACGTGCAATGAATTGAGGCTTTTATTTCTTTTTGAAAGAACAACACACTGAAAATATCAAATGCTTATAGCTTTCTGTTATGGTTTGGAATATGCATTTTTAAGTTCATCAGTGTATGATCACTTGCCTTTTGTTAATTCCATATTCCCCTAAAGGAATAACTAAACCAAAATAGGGTTTTCTTCTGAAGTTCTTTTGAAACAACAAAAGACAAAGACATTTCAAACCAGACAACATTTAGGAACTAAATTCAGCTACATGTGGTGATTTAAAATGGAATTTGAGATAATTTCTGGTTTCTTAGATTTATTTTCTGTCTTTCAGGTTTTAGAAATGAACATTCAGGCCAAAAAATGAATGGTATTTCTGATATCAATCACCTATTTGGAATGCAAGCTTCAAAACCTTTTTCAAACAAATCTTGCATTTCCCATGGTAGTGCAGGGGAATATTAGAGTTTTTTTGAAGAAGAAAGACTAAAATCATACTAAAATTCAAATAGGTCAAATAATTGTGGCTGTTCATCTTTACCACTGTGAAAATTTCATATGTGACATTGTAATGTGAAAAAAAAAAATCCATTTTTTGCCTGAGAAACGTGTAATTTTTCACTTACCTTGCCATGACATTAATAAGGAGTAGTCTCAGCAAAATACCCAGTGAACTGTATGACTTAGCACCAATTAAGCCTTCCAGTCAAAGCAATATTGAGTTAAGTATGGCGCTGCAAATCTGGAGCACACCAAAGTTACAAACGTACCTTTTCCAACAGTAGTATTGGAATAGTAATTGTTATCACTATTGGTTGAGCACAGAACTGTTCCATTTTGTTTACAAAAGATAAAAACCTACCATGTGACCTATTTAGAATACTTTTTATATTTTTGCCTAGGTAGTAGAAGCTCTTGCTTCTAACACAGTTCCAGGTTCAATACAGTGTATGATTTTCAGCAGGCACGCCCCGAAATACATTTTATGTGGGTGTTCAGCTGTGAGAAGTGGCTTCTAGAAAATATTAAAGTACCCTGAAACACTTGCTGATGATAGGAGAACAATGAAAAGAAGACAAGCATTTGAAATAAGTTCAAACAAAAAGGCCAACAAATATTACTGACAAATTGCTGAGATTTTGTCTAGTAAATAAAAGGAATGTTGGCCTCAAAATCAATGAACCAAAATTGTGTGTTGGAACCAATTTTGGCTCATTGATTTGGGCTTGTACAACCCCCAAAGGGAAAATGGTCTATTTTATCAAAAGCAGAAAGGGAATCACAGTAATCACAGCAGCTGACTTGGGATTTGATTATTGAACCAACCTTTTCCTTTCCACTATAAAGAACTTCAGGATAGATTAAGAGACTCTTAATATTGTACTTTGAAATTATCTCGATGGCCTCAAGTGGATCTTTATATAAAAAAAAGAGAACATTATTGGGATTCTGCACTTACCCTTTTGGGTTTTTTGTGCAAGTACTTCTGTAATTCCATTTATTCAGTTCATCGACGCTGCTCTTTTCACATGAGCTAAGAAGCTGTTCAATGACAATATTTCTTCATGTCATTGAGGCAGATAAATGCTAAAATCTACCTGTACCTGACAGAAGTCCTTTGCTCTTGGTGATGATGCCTGTGATGACGTCTCCCTTGCTGTTGCCCCTTAAGTGTGCAGGATCCCAGCTGCCCATTGCAGCCCTACCTTCACACTCTGTGGCTGTAACTCAGCACTCTGGGACACCTAAAACACTTCTGGAAATGTGGATACTGAGCTGGGAGGATGCTGGTTCATAGTTGGTACATTGCTGAGAGGATGACTGACTAGATGTAGCCTAGATTCAGAAGGTCGGGTGTTCCTGTTGCACACACAGGGTTTGTTCACTTCACAGAGGCTGGTGGTGAGAATGGCTCGCATATTTGAAAACTAAATAGCAAATTTGGAATAAACTGATTAAATCTTATTCTATGCTCAGTCATGAGCAGCCCTCTCAACCTTCTATAATCAGAGATGAAGAAGGCAGTGATGCAGAATAACATAAAAAATACACTGATAGTTGTCCTGGTTTCTGCTAGGGCAGAGTTAACTTCTCAGTGGCTGTTACAGTGCTGTGGTTTGGATTCAGAATGAGAATGGTGTTGACAGCACGCTGATATTTTGGGTTTTGCTAAGTTGTGTTTCTCCTAAGTCAAGGACTCTTTCCTTGTCTGCGTTCTGCCAGTGAGGAGGTACCCAAAAAAACCTGAGAGGGAGCATATCTGGGACAGATGACCAAAGGGATATTCCACACTACAGAATATCATGCCCAGTATACGAACTGGGGGGACTTACCCATGAGAGGAGACAATTTGAGTTCAGGAAGGCGGGTCTGGCATTTGTCTGTGGGTGGTGAGCAGCTGAATTGTGCACCACTTTTTAAAATCTTTTTATTTTCATTATTGTTGTCATTTACCATTATCAGTGTATTTTACCGAATTTTAAATTATTAAACTGGTCTTAACTTACAAGTTTTACTTTGATTCTCCTCCCCATTTCACCAAGGTGAGAGGAGAGAGGGGCAGGGTTTGAGCAAGCAGCTGGGTGGTGCTTAATTTCCAGCTGGGTTTAAAATCACAAAAATGATACAATAATGATCAGGTATTTCAAGAAATAAGCACACTCAACAAATGTGTCTCTGTTTATTTGGATCAGTGTAATGAAAGTTTGCTTTCTTCAGAGCTATGAACTTATTTTTAATATGCCATTAATTTGGTGATGATTCACACTGTAATTTTATTTTTATTTTTGTAGTGTAGCTCTGGTATTCTTTGTTAACACCCACAGATTTTTTCCTTATTTTACAAAAATTAAAACAAAATTAGTTCAGTTGGTCAGAGCATGGTGTTAAAAACACTAAGACTGTGAGTCCAATCCCTGTGTGGGCCATTCACTTAAGAGCTGGACTTGATGATCCTTGTGGCTCCCTTTCATCTCAGAGTATCCTGTGATTCAGTGAAAACACACAACTTAATAAAATTTCCTTTAACTTAGTCATAAAAATTGATCCTCTGGTTTTGGCCTCATTTTTCTGTTATAGTAATGATTAAGACACATAATGAAAATATTGCTAATTAGAAGTGTGACCCAGTTGAAATAAAAATAATATATAAGGAAAAAGAAAAGACTGTTATTGACTATTCAGTCTAATAAAACAGGGGGTTTTCTATCCTTCTGATCTAGTTTGAAAAAGGACTGGGTTAATGCAAAGTGCAAAAGCAAGAGGAAAAGAAATTTATTTTCCATGTCCTCCTCTCTCATGTGAATGTTTGTGCTCTGGTTTAGACTGTGAAGAATGTTTAGAGAACATTTAGCAGGGTGAAGTATCTGGGGCCTTTCAGAAGGACTAATCAGTGTTTGGGACAGGAGTGTTAACAAGTGATATTGGCCACATTATTTCACAATTATTATATCCATCCACAGATTAAGGGACAGAACCTTCTCAGATGTACCTTAGGTATAGCTTTGTTATTCTATGATGGCCTTGGCATAACTTCACATCCTAAGAGGTTCTAATCCTCAGTGCCAGGTAAACAAAAATATGCTTACTGGCTACACACATTCTCCTTTAGCTGGAAAAAGGCAGGAAAGAAAAAGAAAAGTACTAACCTGTATGTACTGTACATAAAAAACAATCAAAGTCCTCAGACTTTTACTCTGCATTGTCAAATCTGAGGAGAAGGATTGCATCTGTTCTAACTAGCCTTGTTACAAAAAAAGAAAAAAGGCCAGACCAAACCCAAATCATGAATCTGCGGACATACGATAATTAATGTGTGGTTCTGGGGTGGCCATCAATACATTTTTTCCCATTCCTATATTGTCTTCTGCACGAGATGTCTCATATAGCACATTCTGTACATAGTGTAAGCATCTGCAGAAAAATAAATAGCTGGTACAGAACTCATATGTCTATATCCCTGGGCCAATCAAATGTGTTTGACATAACAGCAATGCTAAATGGATGTTTCAAGCTTTGGAAAGTTCACACCCGAACTGGAACTCTGCAAATGATCTGAATATCTTTGTGATGTTTTGAAAATTTAAAACTGATCTTCTATGTGATGGTGCACAACTCCTTCTGCCTCCAGGTTCTTTTTGCATATTCTATGTATTTTGATTGTAGTCTTAACGCACAGATATATTCCCTTCAGGTGTACAAGCACTTTTGAAAAAAGCAATTTTTAAGGCAATCCTGGTCAGACTCTCAAAACAATAGGAAAGAGAAATATTAAATAATATACTTTGTATTAGCTGTTGGAGGCAGCCTATATATTTAATCTATCAAGCAGTACTTTCCTTTGTAGTGCCAACAGCAGTGTAATCACAGAAGAGCCATCTCTACATATCTCACTTTGAGTCTTTATTAACAGGATGGAAAACCCTTCCAGCTGATAAGACTGTAGGTCTTAGTAGAAAGTTTTTTTCAAATAGTTCCACTGGGGTCGATAGGAATCAGTCAGGGTTTCTGTCTGGTTCTAAGAGTTTTTGTCTGTAGAGCTGGCACATTTAGAAACACATGCATGTCCATTAATACATTCAGGAGGTAAGGATTAGAAATCTATACTTTTCCTGCTTTTTCTAATGAGAAACTTTAACCAAATGTTGATGCATAACAATGGTAGGGGATGACCCAACATGAACAAGCAGAGTACTTCTGCACTCTAGCTGACGGCAAATACAATTTCAAAATACCTGGGCTGTTTTCACAGTGTGTATATAGAGCGTGACAACTACACGGTTACCTATGCCAGACTAACCCTATTCTCTAGAGTCAGCTTTTCCTAAAACAGGGTTTAGTCGTGATCATCTCCCCAAAGCCCTGTTCACCACTTCTGCATATAAAGAAACTCAGCACTTTGACAGACACGGTCTTGCAAATCCAGCTGAGTGGTATAAGGCATGATTTGAAATGTTGTTTCTGAGTTTTATTATGCTAAAATTTGATAACAGTGTGAAGGCTCATAAGCCACTGTAGTCACTTGAAGCTGATGTGTTTCATTTAACAATTCCATGGACTGGAAGCCTTTATGCCATCAGTGATAGCATCTTGGGGCTTAGGTTCTGGAATTAGCTGACAGAAAGACATCATTAGACAGTTCATATACTTTACTAGGCACAGGTAATTCAGAGGGGGTTCTGACATACTTTTGGAGCTCCTGGTAGAGATACTTTAAGTAGGTGCAAGCCCCATTGCTTTTTATACTTCTAATTTCAGCTGGGATTCCTATTCAGCTTGTTTCTGAATGTGTAACCAGCTATATTGAAATAAGAGGGAATCAGGGTAGAGTTGTTTTTTCCAGGGTGTTTTGATTGTAAATTTTTACAATGTGAGACTAATAAAACAAAACTCTTGTGCTTATGTACATTTGTCAAAGATAAATGGATTTTTCTCTATTCTGTTAACAAAACATTTTCAAAATAAACATCATCCAGCCGTTGCTTAATAGAAGAGACTTGCCAGGCATCAATGAAATAGGGGCAAAACTTTATTTTTTAGTTTGCATTTTAATAAATATCAAGACTGAGTATCTGAAGCCAAGGTCTTAAAACTATATTGAGGTTACTAAATGGAATTACTTTGATTGGCAAGATAATGCTGAGTAATGCCTGCATTGCTGAGGTCAGTGAGAAGACTCCAGGGGATTAATCATCACAGGAGTACAGAGTTATTGTAACTAGAAAGGAGAACACATGAAACATCACAATCAGATACTGTTTGTCCAGGGGATAAACATGGCAAAGGAGAAAGTTTTTTGATAAAACCCCTAAGAAAGGAATAAAGTTGAACGGAAAGAAAAATGTCAAAATCACACCAATTTTTTCTCCATAGGGCTTTTCAGACCTCCTGTAAAGGTTTTGGGTGGATGCCTGCTAGTCTGAAGACACGCTCCACTTTAAAAACGAAGAAAAACCTTGTAAAATACAGCTGCTTTGAAGTGCAAAGCTAAAATCACTGATATGTAGGGTGTGGCATCAAAACCAGGCAATTACGTTATGCACTGTAGAAATTATTAAGATATATAAATACTCATGAAGTATTAAGAGGCTCTGCGAACTTAAGAAGATCTCATACCCATCCCAGGTCCCCCAGGCTATATTGCCACCAGTTCATGTGCCTTCCTCTACTTCCAGCTTCCACAATCGACTATTTCCAATATCTGTTTATGGTCTCATTGCTGAGCATCAAGATCAGGAGAACAGCTAAGAACAAAGAGACAAAAGTCTGGGAAAAGAGGGAGGCTGTGGGGAAAAGGGTAGTAGGTGACAATAATTGTACTACTGGTTTAAGAGATCCAAAAAAACTTCTCGTGTCCTGGAAGGAGTGCCATTTGAAAGGGTCAGGTCTCCCTGAACTGCCACTGGCTGTGCTCTCTTAGGGGACACTTCATGCACAGAGCCGTGGGAGATGGAAATGGAGTTCCATCATACAATTTTTATGGAGTATATCTATATTTTAATAAGCTTACACAGTTATGCAGCAGTCTACAATGTTTGTTTATCCAGTCTGTTGCTTGATATGAAACTTTTCTTGTTTTAGTGAGACTCCTGGCTTTTTTTATGGATTGGAACAGTGTGTGCTGTGTGCCAAATCTTTCTTCTGCTCTTAGAGGATATTTCATCTGAACTCATACTCAGTTCTATTTGCAAGGTGCAGTTAACAACCAAATAGAAAATTTTATCTCGGCTCATATTTACTGGGAGCTTGCCACTTTCCTCTTATTTTGCCTTAAAATTCTGTTTTCAGTTACAAGTGCTCTATCAAGCCTTATTTTAGCTCAGAAGCTGCTTTTCACAGCTTATCAGCTACAGTCAAAAGAGAAGGAAACAGCTCAAGTCTTTGCATTTACAACTGCACATTTGAAGTGCTCTTTTGCACCTTTACTATTATTCCTACTTCTTGTTCTATTTTAAGAAATCTTCCCCAGAAGAATATGAGATATGAGGGAGGTGATCCTTCCCCTCTACTCAGCGCTGGTAAGGTCACACCTGGAATTCTGTATCCAATTCTGAATTCATCAGTACAGGAGAGACATGGACATTAACAAACAGAGCCCAATCAAGGGTCATAAAGATGATGAAGGGACTAAGTCATCTCTCCCCTGACAAATGGCTTCTTATCCTAGAGAAGACTCAGGGATGTTTCTATGAATGCATAAAAATACTTGATGGAAAGGTATAGAGGACAGAGACAGGCTCTTTTCAGTGGTTTCCAGAGACAGGACCAAGGGCAACAAACACAAACTGAAACACAGGAAGTTCCATGTGAACATAAGGAAAAACTGTCTTACTGTGAGAGTGACCAAGCACTGGCACAGCTTTTCCAGAAAGATTGTGGAGTTTCCAGCTCTGGAGATATTCAAAAGCAATCTGCACATGGTCCCGGGCAGCCTGTTTTAGATGGCACTGCTTGAGCTGAGGGATTGGGCAAGATGACCTTGGGTACCCTTTCAATCTTAACCACGCTGTCGTTCTGTGAAATTCTGCTTCCCATAGCAAAGCAAAACTAGTTGCAAATGGTGGAGGCAGGGTCAGCCAGATATGAGATCCAGGTGTGCAGGTAGTTTCTCCATGACATGCTCAGTGAACCTCATGTACCTAAAAATGCTGTAGTAGTTGTAGTAGATGCAACCTGTGAAACACACTTTTAAACAGTAAAGCTAAACCTGCAAAAACGGGCACTTTTCATACGGGAATGAAAAACAACAAAGGCGCGGCCCTATGAGAAATCCATAATCCAGAACTATTCATAAAACTTGGCATTTGAAAACAATCTATAGGTCAAAGCAGACATTAATTAATTTTCAGCACTCTTTTGAGCAGTGGATGAGAAAATATTAGTTAAGGTGAAGAAAATATACCAGTTAAATATTTCATCTCCTGAGGCTATAACATGAAATCTTATGCCCTGATATTTTTTTCTATTAGTATTTCCTCTAGGTTTATGTTAATCATATTAATTTACTATCAGTTCTGATTTCAGTACATCTGTTTATTTCTAAGCTATATTTCAGTTATAGCTGTGGGCCCACTGTAGAACTGCAAGAAAAAGGCAGACTAACAATTTTTGCTCTGAAATGACTGCAGTAGGCAATAGTTGCTTACTTTGTGTGTTCTTTCCTTCTTGCTCCCATATTATTCATTAGACAATATGACAGTGTTAGATGTAAGTCCCATTTAACTGGGTAGTATTTCAGAAGCATCAACCATTTGGTAACCACATTAAGCAGAAAATTGTAGTGATGAGGAATATCTTTTGTTCTACAAACCAATAGCTCTCTTATTCAGAACCAGCCTAGTCTGGCAAGTCTCTTCCACATCCACTTCAGCATTTGAGACTCTTCCAGTGCTCAAGGAGTGGACATTCCACCCAATTTCTTGAACAGCCTGTCAGGATATGCCAAACTACCCTCTCTCTTATGGTATTCTTGTCTAAATCTCTTGCGTCAGCTGGTGTGAAAGTACAGAGGAATAATAAAATGCTGGCTTGCTATCATTCTTCTCAGGCAGCTTTAAAATGGGAGCTCAGGTCCAATAAGAAAATCGACAGGCCTTCAGACTGATGGAAAATTTTGTGATGGCACAGATCAAGTGGGTTGTCATCTGAATGCAGAGCGGGCACAAACTGCAGTTTTTTTATTTCTTCGTTAGAAAAGGCTCTGGGGACATAATGACAGCTTTCTGTCTGCACATGGACTCAAGGAATGTAAGGGCTGTGTTCTGTCCTGGCTGTGGTGGTAGTCCCTGCAGGCACATCCTCTAGAACAGGAAGGTGGGGGTCTCTGGATCCCACCCACACACCAACTGGCAGAGTTGGCAAGCTGGAGAGGAGTCATTGTTGTCAGCCTTTGCAATTTTGTCTTGATCTTGATATGTTTGGTATTTTTCCTCAATCCCCTACACAGAGTTGAATGATTACCAGTAAATTTCCACTGTTTCTAGAAAAATAAAAAAGTCTTCTTGCTTGTGGAGGAAAGATTAAAGGTATGATCTAGAGATTAAAAAAAAATAATAATAAAAGAGAAAAAGTGTTTTGTGTTTACTCATCACAATATTTTGGGAGAGCTATCATGTTAAATGGTTGTATTGTCTGACATTAGAAGACTGCAATACTCCATGAAGGGGAAAAGGTGCATTGTCCTGGATCCAGTGGTCTCAATGTTTTGATTATTATGGGTTTTAACCCAGTAATGTCTTTATGACACGAAAGTATTTTTCTTCCTACTAACTTCTAGTTTCAGAATAAACATTTTGAGTCTCTTCTTGTAACACAGAACTTGCAGCACTCAGTGTCAGAAATAAAAGTCATCCACAGAAACATTGCAAAGCCTCATTTCAGTGAACTGTAGCTAAAATTGTGGATTGACTTTAGTCAAACTTTTCTCATTTGTGTCTAGCACCAGTTTGAGAAGTCATTTTAATCTGCTGCTCTTCTCATGCACAGAGTGAATGTGGTGAAATGATTTAGAAGAGAATTGCTAGAAAGAATTTAACTTTGCTGACATAGACAGAACGACAAGGGTTTAACATTAATAACTGGAGATGCATGCGTATGGATGTGGAAGGGGGGAAAATGCTTCATTTTTATTAGAAATATAGTCAGCAAACACTGAGCACAGGAGTTTATATGTAATGCTCTAGACACAGAAAATCAGCACTGAATTGTGCAAGAGCATAGCTCCAACAAGAGCTTAAAATTAAGTCAATCCCCTGGTTAGATATGTGATTGTTGCATGTGCAATTAGCCTTGCAGTAGTACTAAGATGAGCTGAGAAGGATTTACTGACTGAGGCCAAACCTTATCAGAGAAGCCTTTTCGGGCGTAGATTAATGTGGAAATGACTTTTGCATGCCTCAGTAAACTGCTGCATTAGTAGTAAAGACTTTGCTAAAATGCATTACAAAGGCCATTTTGCCCTGTACTAGACAGAACAGTTCGCCCTTTCTGCAGCAGATGTTATTGCAGATTGCCCCTGCTGACTGCACTGGGATTTAAAAAGTGGACAATTTAATAAAAATCTGCCTTTTAAAAAATTATTTCGGTTTTTATTAGGTAAAAGAAATGGAGTCTTGAAAAAAATCAGTTCCTGGTGATTGATAATATAATGTAAAGAAATACTACCTGAAAGAGGAATGTACACAAGTTAAAGTACAGAATATTTATCAAAATGGAAGACCCAACTCTTTAACAGACAGAAAGTTGTGGGCAAGAACTGATAAAACAAGAACAGGCTAACAAGTGCGAAAAGAAAGGGACAAATAAGTCATTAAACAGGGATGGCTATCCACAGTCCAATGCTATGATAAAGAGTAAGGCATAATATATTTGGTGAGGGCTTTTTGGTGAAGTGTTTCAGGAAACACAGGCTGTGTTCATATTCCTATCCAATTTTTGACCAACTAAAAAGATGGTGAACAAGATTTTGAATTCTTAAAGCAAATAATTTTAGGAGTTCTGAAGTAAATCACTTCAAAGTAAAAACAAATGTGATTTCTGTACCTTTGTATAGAATAGCCGACACATCCACCATGGTGCTTCAGGAAAATGCCCACTTAATGTGTTAAATGCAGAAAAGAGGTTTGAGTTGGAGGTTCTTCTGAGGTGGGCAGCATGGCCTAAGCTATTACCTGTTTCTGGGAAATGCCCTCTGGCACCTGCTTGGTTATTCAGTCTTGAATACCAACATGTGCATTAAACAGTTGCTCAGCCCACATGAGTGATAGAAACTATAAGTTTGACCTGGTGGTGAAAACATCATGGAGAGGAGTAGCACTGATGTACTTGTGTGACCGTCACACTTTGAGTCACGTATTTGTACAGATTTCAGTAAAGAGTGAGTGAGCTCATGGAAGAGAAATCTTAAGAGAATTCTGTAACATATTGATGAGGGGGACTCTTAAATTAAAGTGCCTTCTAGAGCCTGGGGAAAAGGTGTCACATATTTTTGCCTCATTCCTAGACTGCGACCATGTGTGACTGGGGTGCATTCACATGGCACTCCTCCACCATCTGTCCCTAGCCAGCTCTGTATGGACTCTGGCAGACTACTGGGACAGAACTTTTACAGGAAAACCTTTTGTTTGTTCTTCCATTCTAGAATAGTCCATCTATCTACAGTTCTAATGAAGATATCTGGGGACAAAAAAAACCAAAAAGTAAAATCAAGGGTGGTGTTGACTTGTGCAAGGAAAAATGAAAAGGCATGAGAATTACAAAGTCATTAACTATATATGAAAAATTCTTGCCTGACAGCTTCATAGTTAAAAATCATTGGAAGTAAGGTGCCATGCAGGTGTTTGCTCAGACAAGGGGAAGAAATGCCTTGAGTCATATTTCAGTGACCTCACCTTTATTTTTGGCCTGAATGGGAAAGCAGCCTTAGAGCTTTAACATTTTTTTTCTAGAGATATCATTGCTGCTATTACTAAGAGCACTGAAATGGCTGGCAAGTTTAAGAATGAGAAGAATTTTTCAGAAAAGTAAAGAAAATGTGCAGGAAATACCTCAACACAAGATCAGAATAACAAACATACAAATCAACTTGTTCTCTTATTTCCACATGAAAGAAGCTGGATCAGCTGGATAAACTGAGTTTGATTTGCTGACTACTCTACAGGAGAAATTTTGTTGCATGGGAATATAGCAGCAAAATACAGTGCCTAAATGCCACAAGGAGTCCCAGGTACTACCCCAGGTATCCCAGGTAATGGACTGCATAATGATTTGATAACATTATCAGTTAATAATATTGTCTGTTTCATACCCAGCTATTAGACAGTGGGAATTGCGTGAGACTGTCCCATGGAATCCAGAGCTGTCAGGGCAGATCAGAAAAGACATCCAGTGAAAGAGACCAACATGAAAGATTCTCATATGTTATGTTCTCCAGAACTCACCCAGCCTCTTGATCATCTCCCTTGGAGCATGTTGCCTCTTCCTATAGACTGTACATGAAATCCATGATCTGGGAAGCTGATATCTACAACAGTCACATAGAGCCATATGAATCACTATCTTCTCTCTCTCTGCAGTTATTTAGAAGAGAGGTCAGAAAAAACCTGTAAAAATCAGTCTTATCGAATATTCATAGACCACAGAGAGAAGCAATATTCATCTAAAACTGGAGTTTCACAAGCGTTTTAAGCTCAAGGCAACACTGTCAACACAAGGAACTGCACAAGGAGCTCCTTTTCACAATGACAGAACTACTTGGCTCAGGCATGTCTGTCAGATGAAGAAAAAAGACAAGGAGGAAAAACAACACATCTGAAGATGTAGTTACATTTCCCGGCAGGGTCCATAGCTCATTCACACTTGCTAAATCACACCCTGTGCCTCCTTTCCCTGACTCATTCCTGTAGCTCTGGGTCCTGTTGGGAAACCCTGCAGAAGCAGAATAATTTCCTGGTTCAAAGCAGTAAAAACTTTCTGCTTCCTATGAACAGGGATCCTAACCCTTCCTCTTCCACTCTAGATTCACTCTAGATTTCTGACACGTAGTCCTGTTAAACAAGATTCCATTTAGTCCCCTCATTTGTCTGTAAATCTGGTGCATATATTTCTTCTGTGTATAAAGCAAATTAAAATCATCTGACTAGTTAAATTTGGTTACTGAACAGCAGTTAACTTTTTCCTTCTAAACAATGGGAATAGCAAAATTAGAGAGGCCAAAGAATAGTTTCAAAGGGACCATTTCTCTGCTTAACAAAACCAATACTAAGGAAGAGTAAATATTTTTACTATAAACACTGGTTTTCAAGAACTTCTTTTTTCATTACTTTTATTCTAATACTTAATATTTTATACCAATGTATATGTAAATAATTTCTTTGTTTTTGTTACATTAAGAAAAACAGTAAAACCATATGACTTTAATTCTAATTTTTGTGGATAAGTAATTTGATTGAAGACAGTATGTTTTCTTTTACATTTTAAGAGCCAATAGCCATGGGCCTTTGAGCACTTGAGGTTTTCACATCCATCTGGAAAAAAATATAAAACACTGAGAACTCAGTGACTAAAGAGATACAACTTTGGTTGGGTTGTTGGTTTGGTTTTTTTGGTTGGTTGGTTGTTTTGGTTTTCATGCAGCATTGTAGCACTTGCCATTTGAAATAGATGCATATCTCCTAGGTCACACAAAAATATTTAACATAATTTTCATAGTTCTTTGCTATTTTTGGTGCTCTGTAAAGGCTTACAGTGCAATTTCTGGTTGGCTGGGGAGTGCATGATGGCAGTGTGGTGTTCCTGCTTCTTTTCAGCTGTTCTAAGAGCTGGAAAAGACTTCTGGAAAGAAAGAGGAAAGGTCAGCTTCTTCCTTTGTCTGTGACAAAGAATAAAATGAAGAAGGCATCACAAAATTTTTTAAAGAACACAAACTCTCTGGGGGAAAGTACCAGAAGTAAAAAAAAAAAAAAAGGTTAATACCTGGAAACCCAAAGGCAAATGAAAATGCTTATGTGGGAAGAGATTTGTACATTTTTGCACGTATGCTTAAATTTGAGAATCCTCATAAACTCAGGAAGTTCAGTAAGATTATTCAAATGTTTAAGATCTGTCATTAAATTACAGTTTTGATATAGTTTTTGTGCTGTTAGTGGGATATACTTACATATAATTTATGGTATTATGAATAAAGCTTAATGGGAGATGAATTATAAAGATGAGTTAATGGACTTCTTTCCCACAGGATTAGAAATCCCACTGTGTATCCGTTAACGCCCCCTCCACGCTGAATACCCCCTCATTACCAGTAGATTATAACTCTTCATGATGTACCTGGCTAACTAATATTTTCCAGCTTAATTCTAAAGAGAGAGTCCTCCTCCTTCAAATTTCTCATCAGTTGGTTAATCATTAGTCGCTTGCACTAGAATTCTAATTTCACAGAGAACAACTCCATCCATCTCAAGTGGACTAAATCCCCCTCTACATGAGCTTGCTTCCATGGTGCATCTCTCAGACAGCTCTTCAACACTTAAAGACTCAGTAAATTTAGCTGTTTTGTTCCTGAAATCTAGTGATTTCCCCATGCTTTCCTTACCTAGCTCAATTAGAATCTCTATTTTTTTTTTTTTGAGATTCAGCATGGACACTGCTGCTCGGTGAAAAAAAAAACAAACCATAAAATATTAATATTGCAATTAATAAAGCTGTATTTCAAGCTTGAATGCAGGTCTGATCAAAAAGTTTCAGTTGCAAAGGAAAATCTTTAAGCTGAGTTCAAAATTGGTCAAAAAATTGGCAATGTGAATGGAAAAAACCTTAAAATTTAAAACTAAATGTTTAAAGTTGTGTTTCCTAGCTTACATTATTAAATCATCCTTTTCCAAAATGAATTGTATAGTTCCATCAGAGAAAATTTGTTGTGAATCAAATCCAGAACCACAGACGCACAACTCTAAGTATAGCAGCTCATTGTTTAACTTCATATAGACTTTGTGTGCACGTTGTTTCAATATTGCTTGAAAATTGTAAGTGGGGAAAGATCCATGGAAAACAGTTTGTCTTCATATCAAAATGATAATACCATAAACTTCAGCCCATTTGTTTCTGATGTTCATATTCATTTTGGCCATTAAACCTTATCTTTCATTGCTCAGGGTTGGCTTCATTTTTCTTCTGTCCTTGCACTCTGCTTAAGTGATAACTCACCAACCATAAAACAATGACTGAGATATGGAACCCAGGGCAAATATTGTATAAAATCTCCATCAAAACCCTGTCCTAAGGCACATCATCAGTGATTTAGGGACCATTTGCTTGTTAGATTTCGAGAATAAATGGTTGCTTCTTCATTAAACCATTAAGTTCCTACATGTGCATTTCCAAAGTGCCACTACCACACCTGTCACAACACACCCCTGTACATGATGCAGCATTTCTGTCAAAAAATTTAATAACACTGGAAAATTCCAGTGAGCAATTCCACTGTAAAGGTGTTCCAAATATGCTGTTACTGAGTGATACTGATACATGTATGCCAGGAAAAAATGTTTAAGCATAATAAATATTCCACCTACGTCTCTATTTTAATTTTGCTTACAATTCTCTGTCTTTCAAGAAAAATAATTAAATACACAATACACTGGAAATACTACAACAATATTTTGATCAATCCTTCTGTTCTTTATATAACTGTCAATTAGTTTGGGTTAAATTGTTTCAGTATCTTAATCAGATGAATCAACATTCAAAGAAATTTTAAGTTTCAGTCAATTTATTGAAAGCATAGATTAAATCTAAAACTAATTCAGCATCTTGATGGGAGGAATTTAAATTCATTTTGGTATTTGATCAGATTTTATTTTTCTGTCAAATCATATTTTATGCATCCATGTTGAGGTAGAATTTCATGATTAATAAGGCATACAACTGTATAAATCAAGCATGAAAACATCAATCATGTTAGAAATCACACTGGACTATTTTATTTTGTTTAAAAATATATGATTGCATTGTTTTGACCATATTCTTCTTGCAGGCATTTTACTTTGTTAGTTGTCAAGAAAAGCAGATCACCTGCAGTTCTTAAATATTTCTCATTCGCATCCTGATTCTCCATAGTGTTACCTGAATTTTTTCAACCATGTTGAGAAGTCAAAGCATCTGTGAGCTTTGGAGAGAGCCAATTAATTAATATATATAAGAAAAAATAATAATTCCAGTATTGTGGATATGCTAGAACATAGAACATTGTTTCAACATACGAATATATTTTATCAAAAATCAGTGTTGGAAACTCAGGATCATATTAGAAAATGTATGTAATCTTTTCTTGTAAAAATGTTCAATAATACTCAACAAAGAAAGCCTTTGAATTTCAAACCAATCAGTCTGAAAATTCACAAAACTTATTAGAATTTCAGAAAGAACTCCTCAGACTGACTTTTGCATACTTCAGTGTTAGAGAAATATAGAAAAAATGTCCTACAAGTTGTGTTAATATATGAGGTTAATGACTGGAAGTAGTGAAGCCCATGACTTTGTTGAAATAAAGAAAATATAATTATCTCCTTAACTAAAACCAAGCTATGCTAAACCATGACATCATCAAAATTGCAAGATATGAGAACCTATAAAGCTCCACAAATATGCTGCACCTGAAAAACTCCTAAAATTTTCCCTATTCACAAAAAACCTTTTGATCATTTGCAAAAATATCTTTTTAGGCCTCTTGAAATTGTCATGGAACTGCTGTTTAGTCAGTACTTTTCCATTTCTACCATGTCTTTATCCCTATTTTCTCCTCAAACAAAATCATATCTTCATGCAAATAGGGAAAAATACAACACTTCAATAAATTTTAAACTTATTAAGGAGTTCTTGCAAAATACTAACCAAAATCTGTTGTAGAAATATAAGTATATGGAATCGGACATATCCCCTATTTCGTGTTCTCCTTAGAGAATACATTTAACTTTTCCAAAACTGTATTATCATTCATTATTTAGATCAATACACTCTTCTTACCAATTAAATAGGAAAGTTTTTATGGCATTTTGCTAAACTCTTGGCCTCAAAGGCATGCTGTGGCAGTAAATTCTAAAGCCTGAAATCGCACCCTGTAAAAAAGTATTTCTTTTCATCCTGACTTCCCATTTTTCAGTCTCACTAAGTGATTCCTTGTTCCTTTGTTGAAAAGAGAACTGGAGTTTCTCTCTTAGATGCCCCTCACCAATTATCGTTTTATATGCTTTTGTCATGAACCTTCTTACTCCTTACCTTTCTGAGACAAGTAATCCAAATCCATTAAGCCATCCTTTCAAAAAGGAACTTTCCAAGGCTGGTAATTATAGTTATTGCCAGTCATTGATGTTTTTTCCTTGGTGGTTTTTTTTGGGTTTTTTTTTTGGTTTTTTTGTTTGTTTTTTTTTTTTTTTNAGAATGAAGGATACTCTATGATATCATAGATAAAAACAAATTTTTAAAGCATGTTTTCTGTGGACAACTAAAGATATTTCTGGTGTGTTTACTTTTCCAAAATATTTTACTAAGCAGAGGTTTTCATTTAAATACTACAGCTCAAAAAAATACCATCATGTGGAGCCCAGAAATTTTGCACGTTCATACTTTTCCTTGAGTGTGAAGTACTTTCAGTTTATCCATAGTGCATGTCATGTGGCGTTAAATTATATTTTCAGGTCACCCTGAAGTTCCTCACACTCTTTCTCAGAGTAAACTGCTATGGGTCATACTTGGTTCATTCAGCAAAACATTGTGCATTTGGTAGAACTTAGGTATTCCACTCTTCCCTTTAGCATATTTTGACAGTTTCTTTGAGTCCTGGTAAGATATGTTACTGAGGAACAGGTCAGAAAGCAGCTGGATGCAATTTTTCTCCAATTTATTGGAAGGTGTGAACTGAAGCAGCTAAGATGTAGCGGGGAATTTGTTTAACGGACTTTATGTCACAAAATATTTTAGTTACTAAAATGCACCCTTATCTGGATTTTTTATACTAAATGATACAACGGTTTAAGGCAAAATTTCATCATCACTGGTTTATCCTACCCTGGACTTGCTTCTTCAAACTTCTCAGTTTTCCAGAAAAATCTTACTTAACAAGTGACGCCAGGAGAGATGTCTATGGGTTGATGTCTCTGCTGTTACACAAATTGTTGAAAGAAGGACAACAAGAGAGGTGTTCACTTGTCAAACACATGCAATGTTAGTCTGTTAGCTTAATGGTGTTATTCGTACAGGTGTGGGTAACTCTGGTAACTCTGCCTCCTCCAAACTATGAATTTTCCTTCTCCTTCAGGGACATGCTCTCCCCAGAGAGGGGCTCAGGAGCTGCCCTGCTGCCCTGTTCTGCCCTGGCTGCCAGACCCTGCCCGCCCACACCTGGAATCCCCAGGCCCTGCAGCCGCTGTATGCCATCCCGCAAGCATAAGCTCCGGAAACTCAGCAGTGAGCCCAAACACCTCAATTTCATTACATTAGGGATGTTTGGGTTTGTTTTTTAAAATAAATAAATAAACTGCTGGCCCAGTGTCACACTGTGTGCGGCAGCTCACAGCCTCAGGCAGCCGAAATGCTGACACTTTGACAGACAACCTGGGAAATGAATGTTGATCCTGGGAAGTGAGGGGGAGGCAGGCATCCCAGAAGCAAACCTTCCCCAAGTGGGAATAGCACATGAAAACCCCCAGTGCTGCCCTGTTGATGGCTATTGGTGACTCTGACCCACAGGATGGATCCTGCAGGGTCTTCAAATATTGCGATTTAGAGCAGCAGTGCTGTCTCTGCCTGTGGTCGATTTTCTAATACTTCACTACACAGATACTTGCAGCACTGCTGATTTCAGTCAAAGATTTCCAATACCAGCTGAACAGGATCACAGTTTAGAGGGGTTTTTTTTTGTAGGCAGAATTGACAGGATAAAATGGGGAAAAAGTACGACTTACATGAATCTTCTCTGCAAGCTTCCATTTGAATAAGAAAAAGAAATATTTTCATTCCTCTGATATCACCAGAGGAAGGTGTAAGGAATTAAATTATAAGCGAAAACTTAGCTCAGGAAACCTATAGCTTTGAGTGGTAGTTAGTTGAGAGACTTTTAAATGTGTTTTTAATTTCTATTACCACTAATTCTTTTGAAACAAAATCAATCCTTCTACAAGCTAGCTCCTCTCTGTGTTTTTCTTGGGCAATGGGACTTTGCCTTGTAGGAGAGAGAGAGGCCAGAGCAGCTTTGTGTTCTTTTTTTTTTTTAGGGCTTCAAGGCAGTGACACTTGCCGGAGTTGTAAATCAGAGAAATCCAAGGGGACTTTCAATTTTCAGTGGCCTTCTAGGAGTTCAAAACTGCCCAGGATCTCCCACAGGGCCTGCAGTCAAGCCATTTCTCTCACTTCTGGCATGCTCAGGAGATGCATATTAACTTCATGTAGCCTGCACAATTGAAATAGCTGTCCTTGGATCTCACATGCAGCTTTCAGGATTTTGGCTGTAGCATTGTACTTGAAATAAGATACACTTGTATTAATAATTCTTTGTCAACTGAAATCTGGGAAGAATAGTCAACACTCTGTAGAGAAACTATATTGTGTTTCCTGTGTGTTTGTGAAAGTGAATCACTGTCTGACTGGTTCACAGGAGGATTACCTCCAGACGGTGGAAATGCAAAAGTGTCATCTTCTACATCCAGATTCTCAATTTTATTATAACTTATTTCAGAACAGCTGAAGCCCAAGTTACATGAACTCCAAGCAATTTCCTCCCTAAGCTTTCCTCCCTTAACCCTTCATTTCAGGTGACATTTACTTGACAAGAGCTTGCTCAACGTCAGGGCCCTCAGGGCACTATTAGGGTTTACTGGCCCTGACCAGCCTCACCTGGGACTCCTCTAACCCCCCTACCCATGTTCCCAGGGGCTCTATTTAGGCTCTGCCTGGGCTGTTGGTTCCGTTTTTGGGTGATGCTGCAGTAGTAGTTGTATTCAGCTGTGTTCTCTGCTAAGTCTGAGTTCCTGCAATTTTCCTGGAGCTGACTTTGTAGCTCGCCTTGCTTTCTGATCCCTGGATGTTTGGACCTGTTGATCTCACCAATCTTGCTCAGGTACTCTGGGTCTGCGGAGGAGGTGGTAGAGGGATCACCTTGACTTCTGGCTCATATTCCTCCTTCTGGAGCACCCTGACTTATTGCTCCACAACAACCAGGACATAAAAATAATTTATTTCCACTGCGATACTTTTTCAAGAAAAATGTTTAGGGCACATGCCTAATTATTCCTCACAGCATTACTGTAACCATCTCAGGAAGCTACCTCTTGCCACCAAAGCTAGGTTTGTTACAAGAGTCCAGAGGGATGGAGGGAGATGAGTGTGTTGCCAGGCTTGCCTGGCAGGGCTGTTCTCCATCAGCTCCTGGATTGCTTGCATGGCAGTGGTCTGGGAACGAAAACATAGAAGAGTCATAAAACCAGTTTTATGTCATAAAAACATTTGTTTTAGTGATAGCTTTTTTGGGCTGCTGTTTGCCGTCATATTTCATTCCTAAAAAAGTCAATGTTCCCTAAGATTTCTCACTGCAGCTCTGGAAGGAAGTTTAAATCAAGAGCCTATCAGCTTTACGTGTAGTGCTTGTCAGAGCGTGCATTTTGCAGAAGCAGAGTAAGAATTCTGTGTTGAAATGGTGATCTGTGGCATAATTATCGGTCAGATGCTGTATAATTCCACATTGATGAAAGAAATGCTGACTACTGCTAGTAAATGTATTTTCCTCGAAAAAGTAATAGAGAAGAAACTTATGACTTTTAAGTATTTTCCTCTAAAAGTTTGAAACAGGCAATCCAGGAAAACACCAGATAGTATTTTTTCAAGAGAGGTTTCTTTCACAAATAAAAGTCTTCCTGAACAGGATAAAAATATTTCAGTCTGTCAGCAAGAGATAAAACAGCTTGAATATTAAGTAATAAAAAACTCATTCTCTGCTCCGTTGTAATATAATCATAGCATATGATAAAATACTATTACAAAAGGGCTTTTGACCTTTTGTGATTTAGTCTGATATTCTTAAACAATTAGTTACGAAGGAAACAACATATGGGAGGAAAGAATTAAAGCTGCTAATAAATAAATCTATTTGGATGTTTACTATTATCTGTGCATAGAATTTGGAGACAGCAAAACGTTACTGGGTAGTCTCTAGCGTTTGCTTTCTAAGCAGGCTTGACAGTGCATTGGTTTATGACCACCTCTGTCAGTTCGTAGACATGTTCTACAATTTTTGAATTATGTTTAAAATGAATATCTCTTAAATTACTCTTCCACATAAATCAAGAGTTTTTAAAGTCATTGGGAAGACTGTAAAACTTCCCATGTAAAAGGGAGCCAGAAGTAGTAAATCTTGTTTTTGAAACTGTAGATTTTTTTCTGAGGGTAATCAGAAGAAATGGTACAGGAAATTTTTGTTCCCAGAGGTTCCAGCTAGCAGGTTCTCTGTACAGCTGGCTAGTCTGAAATAATTAAAGTGGTATTTCAGTTATTAATGAGAAGTTGCTCAAGATCTAATTCTTTTTCCTGGTATTCTGAACATCTTGAAGTCAAAACGCCAGGTTTATCAGACATTTTGGACATACCTCATTCTCCTTATATAAATCCTGGGCCATTGAGAAGGAAATTAATTTTGTTTCTGATTGTCACAATATTGTCTCTTTTCAGGATACTATGTTACAAAATTACTTTGTGAAATTATCACTCCTCTGGGTTTGTCTGTAAACTGAAAATTGTTGGTGGCTAAAATGGATTTCCATCCATTCACATACATTGTCTCCAGAAAAGGATTCTCTTCCTGTGGCCTTTTACCTGTGTAGATAAAAATTATAGAATAAAACTTGTAGTACATATTTTTGCCATGTAGTGCAATTTAATGTACAGGAAATGTGGTTCCTATTTTTGTTTTTGTTCTGATATGACTTAGTCCAAATCTCCTTAACTTCTATTTTATATTTAGAAGAGTAAATGAGGATGTTAACCTCTACACCACTGTTTTGAATCCAAAAAATTCAGGGAAATTTTTTGTTGAGGACAGGAACAGGGGTTTTGAGTGGTTTTTATTGCTGGACCATCTGCAGTAAGAGTTGGCTGACCAAAACAAGTCATTTTAGTTGTCATTCAAGAATGTTAAGCCTCAGCTTGGGAGCTTCTAAAGTGGAATGGAGTTATAGGTTATCTCTTTGGTATTAGGCACAGAAGTTTAAAGCTATAGTAAGTTGTTGAATTTCTGGTATAAATAGTTTTTCCTATACAGCATTCTTTAGAAACACCACTTTAAGAGTGCTCAATGCTGAAACATCTTTCTATTTGATTATCTGACCCAGGGATTTTGCTACTGAAATGTGTCCACTGTTTTCAGTAACTGGACTAGACTGTCATGTGCATGAAACTGAGTTCTCTAGCTCCTTCCTGAAAGGAATTTCTCCAAACTCAGTGTTCTCTGTATTGTTATTCTTGTTTTTCCCTTTGAGTATCTATGACTAATGAAATAAGAAGTGTTTCTCCAGCGTGAGGCAGATGAGGAATTATTTTAAATGCATAGGAAGACCCTCTCTTTTACAAAAAGATCACTAGAGGATTGGAGTTGAGAAGAAGCATATGGTGTTTGTTTCAGTAGTCAGTGTTTTGAGCAAGTAGCTTATCCCAGCAAAAGCAAATATCCAAGTATGTGGAATCATCCAGAAATAGAGACCTTTAAAGAAGAGAAATTTTCAGGCTAGTTCTGGAAAAGTATTTTTTGCAAGAGCAGTTACCCTAGTGATTCATCTAAGCTAATAATAGCTGGGATTCCTTCCACAAGGGGGAGATGTGTGGCATGGTATGTTTATTCAGTACTCCTGTGATTTAATACGTTCATTATTGCATTTAAGTCCAAATATTGATCTGATAACTTTTTATGGGTTTATTTTTACTGTCAGTGAAACTTTGAGGGATTTGCAAGCATTAATTATTTTTTTTTATTGTTATTATTCCATAAGCTTATGAAGATGTTTGTACCGGTTAAGACAAAAGAGACAAAATTGTCAGGAGCTATAAAGTTTGGACAGTGTAGGTCCTTCTTATAGTGTAACTCTTCTTTGGTAGTAACTGGTACCAGTGACACAAAGCTCACCTGAAATTTCAAGGCAGAGTGCTTGATTTTCGTGATTCTTTAGCTTGGTGAAAGATCACACATTTCTTTATGACACATTGACTAGCTGCCTTAGCAAAATTTCATCCTGAGTCATAAAAGCTTGCCAGAATCTCAACTAATATGAATAATTTACATTGATAGACAGTGTTAAAAAATCCTAATATTAGGCAATTCATTTGTTCTGTCTACAATTAATTCG
This sequence comes from Ifrita kowaldi, assembly GCA_013398055.1. Lineage (NCBI taxonomy): Eukaryota > Metazoa > Chordata > Aves > Passeriformes > Cinclosomatidae > Ifrita > Ifrita kowaldi. The sequence goes on from VZRS01005848.1 coordinate 1,216,233, forward strand.
GCAATGTATGTACTTTTACAGTTAAAAATCAGTCAGAGTTATGCTTGCACTTTTTTTCAGAAAATTATTGCACATTTTCCTGCAGAAATGTTTCATTGACTCGTACATATATGTGTGCATACATACATTCCCACCAGTCTTGGAAATATGTATGTAGGTTGTTTTAACTGCAGCAACTGACTGTGTCTGTTAAAAATTCCTGTGCTTGTCAGCAAACATAGCAACATACTTAAAGTATTCATCAATGATGCTTCCAGTTATAAACTATTAAATAGAAAGTTAATAAATGTTGTATGGGAAAACATGTCATTAAATGTCTGACCAGAATCTGCAGTGTGTCTCTACATGAATTGAAGTGCCTGAGATCCAATTACAAGCTCTTGAGCATAGAAAGAAAATGTCCATTAAAATCAGATGTTATTCTGACTTTGGAAGGCCTCTTAAAACACTTAATGTTGCTATTATGGAACAGGATGCCCAGAGAAACTGTGGATGCCCCGTGCCTGGAAATGCTCAAGGCTGGATTAGATGGGGCTCTGAACAACCTGGTCTAGTGGAAGGTGTCCCTGCCCATGGCAGGGAAGTTGGAATGACATAATCTTTAGGGTCCTTTCCAATCCAAAGCACTCTGACTATATGATTAATTAAAAAAGTATTCATTGTTGTCTGTAAGTATCAATATTAATAAACACCCTTTATGCAAAGTAAGGTAAAATATCTTCAGTTGCAATGCCCTCTGGTGATTTATGTTTTTCTTGTCCAGACTTTGGATATAGTGATGTAGCAGACAGAAGTATGTATCAAGACAAGATGGTAATAGTTTATTACAAGGAGGTATGTTTCTGCTTTGTTCTTCATAATTCTTTCTTCTTTGCAGAGCACAGTGGTCAAGAGATAATTTTAGATATATTATTTAGCTGATTTGCTGGAGGTAAGGGGTTTTCAGTAAAGTTTTAATTATCTTTAGTTTTATTTCCTTGAGGGTACTGTTTTTTGGCCTGTGCATCCTGTGGAATATTATCCATGTATTTAAACATTGCCGCTGATATTGGAAGTGAGAGGTTTATTTTTGGTTTGAAATGTTTGTTCATTTCCCATCCTATCTTTAGAAATAGGATTAGACAACATGGTGTGTTTGTATGTGAATACTTTCTGTGCTACAGAAAAGGTTGACTCTGAAGTTACTATGAAAAATGACTGTGCTGATATATGATTTTAGCTTTAATTAAAAGTTTGAGCTTCTTACTAGAGAATTAATAAAATTTCAAAATGAAATGAAGAAATAATCTCTTTTTGTTCAAAATCTAAACAAGATGTGGAATATGTAGGCCCTAGCACTTTCCGTCTCTACTGTATTGAATCTCCTGCTGAAAACCTCCTGCTGTTATCCTGTGAGTGCAACAGGCTGGGGAAAGCAGTACAAAGATTTTGGACTTGATATGTTTGCCTTGATGAGCTGCCTGAGTTAAGGGTAAGCTGGAGGCTGTAGAAGGGACCTGTGCTGCTTACAGGTGGATATGGTGTGGTCTCCCCAAGCTGGTATCCCTTCAGAATAATGGCAAAGAGATAGGGATGGCAGCAGTGACAACAAAAACAAAGTCCAACCAGCAGACAGAAGAATGTGCTTTTGTTAAAACACAACAATTGCACTAAAAATGGTTCCGTAGAAATAAGGTGTGGCATTCCATGGTCATATTTGCCATGAGAAAGCTGATGAGAGAAAATCTTTTTGCAAATAGAGGAACTGCTTCATTTTTCAGAGGGATGGTTTGGCGATTTCACTCTAATTAAGAGCCTTATAAATGAACCCAAGTCATGTAATGAAGGTAATTTTTCTTACATGTGCTGAAGAATTGTCCAGGTAATATATCTGCAATGCACCTAACTCTGTATCAGTGTATAAAGATTGTGTATGTGTAAGAACGTGTGATTTTAATCCTATCACTGTAGTACTACACTGTATTTATACCAGTAATGTAGATCATCTGATTTTCTATCTTTCTTGTATTTACTTAAGATCACAGAAGACTGAATTTTTCTCTTTTTTAATTACGCAAGTACCATCACCAAATAAGATAGAATATCTCATGTGATTTTTTTTTTCTACAGTTATATTGTTCCTTTCCTTTCCCTGCCAAATTTTGTGAGATTTTGTTTGCACTGTTTCATCCTTAGTAATCTGAATGATAAATTGCACTCCTAATTTAAAGTCTTAACCCTATTTCATGAGTCTGCCAAGTATATCTATCCGTTTCCTGTTGACAGCTTATTTTAAGGAGCACTTGAGTAATTTACCTCTGTGAATAATTGCTAATCAAAATTTTCACAGGTTTCAGAGGCTGATGAAAAAGTTTGGATTATTTTTCTTTGTGCTTTTTCTTACCTCCAAATAACAGCAGATACTGACAGATGTTTCAATTCACCGATATCAAATAAGTTTTAATAATTATTTCAAAGATTCCTGCATACATATTGGCAGATATTTACTCACTGGTTCTTAGACTTCAGCTTAGTGATACATTCTTTCGAATCTCTTATGAGACACAAGTAGTGTAGTAAAAGTCAATTCAGAAACTTGTATTAGAGTAACATAATATGAACATATGGTTTGGGATTTCACTGTCATAATCCCAGAAGTGGAACATTAAGCTGAAATATTTTTTGCCCAGAAATTCCCAAACTCCAGTTTACTATTTACAGCTGTAACCCTAAATGGATGTTACTCACTTCACATACAATTATTTGGTACAGCACAAATTGTATTCACTAGAAGAAATGCTCTCTTTTGAATGCAGATGAAAAATTCAGGTATGAAATAGCACTCCACAACCAGAAGCCTCAGTCACAACACAAAATATTTAGTGTTGCATCTTGGTCTTTTTTACACTGTTCCCACGCACTTCTCTTGTTTTAGAAAATTCTATAGTGAAAGGCAAATGTTACCAATTAGGTAAAAAAAAACCAAAACCTTGGCAATCTCTTTATGTGAGTAACTTGATGATAATTTGAGGTTAAGGTAAAAGTCAAACATGAATTTCCAGGGTTTACCTTTAATGAGGCTAATAATAGATGCTTTTATAAAACTTTTAAAAACTTTTTAATCTAAAGGTATTTTATTGCCCAAGTTTTTGCTTGCAAAGTATTACAATAGAAAGAAAATTGAAGCACAATAATATCATATTTGGCAAATATGATGGGAAATAAATCCAGGAATACCAGATTTTACGCAAAACTCTCAGACCTTGGCTTAGGACTCAAAGAAACATTATTCAAAATGGTGTCATGCCATAAATGACACTAAAATTCAAAAATTGTCATCTGAAGAGAATTTTCTTTGCATGTGTCCTGCCTTCCATTCGGGTCATGAATGTATATAAGAGCAAGAATGTGTCAGAGGGTCAGGCAGGGGAAGGATAACGGCAATATCCAAATGCAGCAATGCAAATTCATTTTTCAGGCTAGAAACAAGCCAGTAAGAGATGGACTGTTGAATTATCCCAAGCCAACATTTCACAGAACACCACACACCTGGGGGATCAGATGAACACTTTGGACAATAATTCATCTTGCGGCAGTTCTTGTCTGACAACACACCACTAGAAAGAGTATAAATCATGTGCAGTGGAAAAGAGAAGAAACAAAATGCGTATGACCTTGATCTTTCAAATACACATGCTGGCATTTAAATTTATAATATTCCGTGAGCAGCTCCACTGAGATCATTGGGACCACTTCCTTAACTAAAATTTGGGATGGATGAGTTAGGCAGGCTTGTGTCTTGTTGTCACTTTTCTGACAGCTAATGAAACTAATCTTCTGAATGAGCTTTTGCAGGGTAAAGGTCTTGACCTCTCCATCCCTTTAGGCAGGAACCCTTCTTTATGATCTATATCCAGCACCCAGCTGTGTACAGCAGAGCTGGAACTGCAGCTCAGGCTTTAATGCTTATGCATTAGGATGAAGTTGAATGTGAATACAAAATGAATAATGTTATTAAGATATGCATGAATGTGGAAGGACAATTTAATTTTCAAATAGCTTGCAGTATTTTAGAACTTTTTTTTCTGTGCCAACATTTAAGTTACAATTTCTGCAGAACTGCTTCAATAAAGGAGAGGATACTGCTAGGAGGCCAGTAAAGTCCAGGTTCAGTTTCCTCCATGTCTGATTTAAACTAGGTTTTAATTCCCCAGAACAGGGGAATTTGATTGTTTTTTTTAATTCCCATTTTAAGCTTGAATCCAATATTATGGCTATAGATTGGCTATATAGGGTCAAGGGTACCTTTTAAGGCAAGATATATCTGCAGCTGTTAAAATCTGTCTTTTTCAAAATAAAAGATGAAGATGAGTGCTTGGTAAAATCTGATTTCAAAAGACAATTGTTGGACAGGTTTCAATAGTATGTTGCCAATGGCCATGATACCTTCTTGACAAGGCACCTTGTCAAAATGAACATAAAAATCACTTTTTAAAGTCTTTACTTGTTTTAAAAAGTTCCCATTATATTGAAAAGCTCCTTATAATATTTGCCTCATTTGATTAATGAACACATTCAAGATCTCAGAAAAAGTTATATACAAAGTGAAGTGAAGTGAACGACATTTATCTTTGGTATAGACAATGTTTGACTGCCCAGGACATCAATGAAAATGTTAAATAGTGACAAACCTTGTCTCAGTCCCTTTGAAATCTGTGTCGAAGCTGTTCTGTCACTCCACTCAACCACACTGGAGGATTAGTCAGTTATTTGGTGGTTTTTAGTTTGTGTCTTCTATTGATGTTGCATCTTTCTGTATTTTCACATGAATAAATATTGGGTATCACTACATCATATGTAGACGTTCACATATGCATATTTTTATATATATATATAGGCTTTAAAAAAATAACTCCCCAAACATGGAAGGATGAATTATTTTGCTGAAAGTATTTCTTTTGAAAACATCTCAGCCTCTACTGGCTAATTGCATCATCTTATTTCTTTGTCGTGAAAGTTGGCACAATATTAACATTTAAGTGGTGTAGATTTCAACAGTTTCTCAATATTTATTTTACAATCTTCATAACATCAGATATCCTCATCTGTTGGAGTTATTCTCCATTTGGTTTGTTAATGTTTATCAACATCATAAGCTTTATAGCTATCTTCAATTGAAAATATTTTCTGAGCTTGTGGAATGAGGGTATATCAGACATCCAAATACAGAAAGTGCTCGCTTAGCACTTGTTTCTCCTGTGTTATTTTTGGCAGTTTTATTATTCTCATTTTAGTGGAAGTTTGCATCTTTGCCATGTTTTTCCTGCACTTAAATCCCTGATTGGCCCAAAACCAAGTGCCAGACCTTTTTTGATATTTTTAATTTTTAATTAATTTGTACACTTCCTTGCTCATAGTTTATACAATTGACTATATTTTTACCATTAGCTAAGAGTTTGCTAATTTTTCATTTCCAGTTCCTGTTCTCTGAGTTAGGGGTAAGGTTTGGACAAAGTTGCTATTATTGTTGACTATGGAATCATGAATTCATAGTTATGCAAGAATCTTCTTTGTAAGAAGTGACTAAAAAGGTGAAAGCCCCTATCCAACACACACAATTAGGTTAAAAATAAAACAAAGAAGATGGAGATATATTGATTAATTACTAATTCAATATCAGCAGAGAAAAATATGCTTTTGAATCCTGGAGTAGCGACATGCAATTACATATATATGACTTGTGTTGCATAAATTGTATCCAGTGAATTTTGGCATTTTGAATTGAATAAAATATTAACAAGTCAAGTTTGTTATTTATAAATTAGCTGAATCAATGAGTAAAATATTTATTCAAAATTATTCTACCATCAGGCTTTCCTCATAAACAGTTGAATAAATTATACATGAACATTTTGCATCTTTCCAATGCTACTTAGTAAAATTCTTCCTGTATTACTAAGGAGTAAAGCCACATGAGCATAAATTCACATATTGGTATTTAAGTTTGCAAAACTTTGGGTTTCTATAAACACGCTAAGTTAAGGCAGGGAGTGTTCTCCATTCTCTGTAGTTGACACCAATGATATGAATATTTAGTAACTTTTTCTATTCTACATCCAGACAGAAATTTTAAAAATGTTAAAAAAACAGCAGCAGATCCTGCAAGATAACTAGATATACATGAATTCCCACAGATGATATGGAAACAGTAATTTTCTGCCTTGATTTTAGCCAGAAATTCTAACTTTTGTTGAAATCTGTGTCAAAACTGACATATGCTTGTGGAAATTCAAGTTTTTAACAAATCAGGTCTTATCTATATTTATAGAAATAACTTAGGTTGCAGTGATTTATAACAGGAGTGAACTTTGCTAGTCAGCATTTTGGTAGTGTGCGAGCATGCAGAGTGAATGAAAGCAGAATGATACAGCAGGAAAGATTTTGAAGGAAGCGATCATTATAATGAAAACATTACGTGGTGGCAGAGGAGGTACCACTAAAAATCATCCATTGGTCATGCAGATAGAGGTGTCATCTTCTACGGCTTCTGGAGCTGCATTGCCTTTTGCAAGTTGTTGGTAGAAGTTGTTATTTGTTTGTTTTGCATTTCTGCCTTGTTTTTTGTTAGAGTGACTGAGAAATTTGCAGAAATAAAAAACAAAGAAGCCAAACACAACCCTCAAAAAACCAAAACCTCACCCCAAAACTAACAGCCAGATTGCAAGGATGAGGACTATGCTTAAAGTTTTGCTGTGCCCTACTACCTACTAGTCTAGCAAATATAACTATAGCTCTCTCTCTATGGCAAAATGGCGTATTTCCATATTATCACTATGCAAACATTTCTTCATTTGTGTGACTACACAAGACAATTTAAACAATTCTTAGGTCAAAATGTTGGCAACTTATTCAGAAAGGATTGTCCTAAAGACACAGGTCCAGATTTTTACAGATCAAAGTGTACTGACTCCTATAAACCTCTCTTAAGCCATGCCATGGATGTTTAATACTAAAGTTCTCCTACCCACAGGCACTTCCCAAATGTCAGCCAATCATCAGCATCCATATGATAAAATATCTCTGCCCACACTCAGTGAATGATAAAGACAACCACAGTCTGGTTTGGATTAGTGATCCTTGAGATATCTTGTGTGTTTAGAAGGGATCTACTCCACAGAAATAAAGCTTGGAAGGCACTACAAAAATTCTCCAGGATGCTGTTGATATGCAGGGGAAATTATTTTACAATTCCCAGGAAAGGCAGGTGTTCAAGTAGTAAGGTGTTCAAGTAGTAAGGTGTTCAAGCAGGAAAAAACGGTACCCCTGTTAAAAGGTATTCCACAAACTGACATTTTCTTTTCCTTCTTCAATCTAAAATGCAGGAATAATCAGAAATTTTGACTATCCATCTGAAAAGAATTTCATTTTACACACCTTTTATGGTGGAGTCTGTGAGCTGAAGGTAGATAGACTCCACTGTCCAATATCTGGGTAGATCCAATATTTCAGCTTCGCTGACAAACCGAAAGGCCAGTTATTTGCAAAGTCCCTGAAGGCACTCAAATAGAAAAAGTTTAATCTTTTGGAAGATGTCTACTTTGCTGCAAGCAAGCACACTTTTTTCTCTTGAAACTGCATTTTAAGTCATGAAACACAAGCCCAGTGGTCTCTACAGAATTTCAGTAAAGCTCTGGAGTTTCTCATAGGATGTGTGACTCCATGGGTGAGAAGAGATTCTGTTGTCACTGTAAATCTGATGTTTAGCCAGGATATGAGGAAGGTGCTTGGTTCTCAGTTCAAGTCTTAGTACAAAGATGTCCTAAATGTATTTTATTATAAAGAGGAACCTAAGCATGAAAAATGGGTTCAAAGAACAAAAAATACAGTAGGTACTTGTGGCATTCAGTGGACAGAAAATGTCAACATTACAGGCTGTACCTCCCGTGGGTCTTATCTGCAGCCCATTAACTTGACAGGAAACTCCAATGCACTCTGCATCTGGCTCTGGATCAGCAGATTGCACCTAGCAGTCATTTAATGTGTACTCTTTTATTGAAGTTCAGTAAAAACTAAACCTTCACGTATTACTGTTTCTTCTTACACACACTACAGCTTTAGTTTTAATGTTGCTTCAGGCTTTTTTAGTCCTAAAGCTCTTGAAGAAACATCAGCTATTGCTTACTACTATAGACTAGCAATATCACCCTTTATATAAATAAACTTTGCATAAAACTTTCACATTTTCATCCTCAGGTAAGGACCAAAACCCTTATGTTTAAGGGCTTTTTTTTTTTCCCCTACAGTCCTCTTTTACATCCTCTAGCAGAGTTTAAATTTTTTTCCTGTCTTACTGACAGGATCATTAGTGCCTTGAAGGCACGGTTTTCTGCTGGAATTATGCAGAGCTGCGCTGTCATTGGGAAGCTCCTAAAAAGTGTCTCCTCTCACTTCCAGGTAGATACAGTTACTGATATGTAGTCTGTAGACTTCATTACCTGCTTTGTGGTGCTAATTGCTTCAAAATACAGCTTTTGGAAGGGTAGGAATTAAAACCCTGACTCATCCCTTAGTGGAACATAAAATAATTGTTATGTTATGGAAGTACAGGTGCAATGACCTCTATGACCCTGGATAAACCTGACATAACGTAGGATATTCGACCTCATTTATTGTTTGCTAAATTCCCTGGCAGTTGCTGGTGTCTGTTTACAATGAACATATTATTAGCACACTTTTCCAGGAATGAGGTCAGGCAACAGAATTCAGCAGAGGAAGCATATTTTTGGAATACCAATGTGAACTGGGATCTGGCTACTTCAAAAATATACTGTGGCATACATTTGTAGCAATTAGAAAGAGGAATTTTTAAATCTTAAGTATCAGTGGAAAGACTATGACTTAGTGGGGGAAAAAATATATCCACAAAACACTTTGATCTGACAAAATGTTGTTGTTAACCCAGCAATACAGTGCTGTTGCTGCCAGTATCAGGCTGTTAATTTCGTCCTGATTTTCAAGGCTTCAGGACTGATGTCTCTCAGATTTGCTGTCTCTGAACTGCTCTGCAGATCTGAGTGGATGTGATGTTCAATCAGCTCACTGTTGCTCTTAGGAGTGTCTAGATGGAGCTCACCATCAATGGTGTTGAATATAGACTTTGGGATATCTGACTGCTCTCTAGAGTCTACCGTGTTTTGATTTTTTATCACTTGAATAAAAAATATAGCAATTTTGTTTCAATTTTTGGATAAAATTTATAGTTGCCAAGAAAACTGTTTACATTCTCAGAGGCTTTTGTACACAACACATGGAAACTTTCAGCTTTTCAGACTCTCAGACTTTCCAAAAAATGCAATGACCAGAGGTGAAATGTATATTTTTGAGACCTGTCTATTTATGTAGACCAAACATGTTTATTCTAAGTACTGTTTCTGTTAAAACAGATTTATGAAATTTTCATTCTGATAAACAAGAATTATGGTCAAATGTTTATGCAGATGAAATTAACCCCAGGTAAAGTGTATTACGAGTATAGTTGATAAAAAATAAAAATATGAAGCAGAATACATTTGAAAACTTTTTCAGCAACAGTCAGGTTTCTTTTTATTTTTTCTTCTAATGCTAAGCAAAAAAGAGCAATAAAATATTGATTATGGCGCCACTTCTAAAATTCAAATATATTCTAGAAGACAGTCTTATGACATGTTCAAATTACCCCTGGTGGTAATACATTAATGCGAAATTATTAGTATTTTAACTTCTGGTGATTGTCCAAAATAATTGCATAAATAACAAATGCTCCATAAGCTAAGGGAATCAAAAGAGTGTCAAAGGAACTTGCACGTTTTCTAACAGTCTTCTGATACTGTGTTCAGTAGGCTGTGGTTAGTTGTTCCTTTTTCTTTTTGCTGAAGCAAACATAAAACATTCTGCAGCTTTTCTCTCTTCAGTGATCTGCTCCCAGAAGAAAATGAAAGGCTGAATTGCAGCAACATTTCCTGTTTGATTCTTTCTTTAAACAGCTGTATGTAAGACATGCAACCTTTCCTTGTACCACCATTTTTACTCTAATTCCTGTTTGAAAATGCCTAAATCATAGTCCCTTCTTCTGAGGTTTTGTGCTCAACTACAAAGAAAAGAAAGTATGAGCTAAAATTTTCTATTTTTCATGCATGCATCCAGTTGTTTCTAGATGCAGGCTGGTTCAAATCAAGACTTTCTTTTATACTTTGTCAGAAGTTCACGTGCACAGTCTGCCTTCACTCTCAAGGTGCTTCTGAAGCTGGGCTTTCTGTCCTCAACACAATCTTTGTCTGTACTTAATTCTTTCCGCTGTCACAAGGATCAGTTGATATGGCTTTGCTGTGCTTATTGCTGTTGTTTGAGACTGGAAGGATTCAGCTATGTCCTGAGCAGTTTTGCCTTGCCTCCTTTTAGGGTGAAAAACCAGTTTTTTTAATGATTATTCGGTTAGTGCATGTCGTTTGTGATCTTAAGCCAAAGGCTTTTTTTGGGGGAGGACTCTTGGAACTCTAGACAGGTTTGTTTCAAAGCCATTACTGTCTTAGTTTTTCCTCAGTCTGTGACAGTCCTGTGAAAAAGGAAGGAACGCTTTTGTCCCTTTATGATGTCTCTCTAATTTTCCTCTTAATACCTCATTCCACGCACTGTTGAAGTCAATGAGCAATTGACAATGCATTCGTAGGTTGGTCCTTGGGACAATCCAATCCTTTTCAGTTGCATTTTTATGCGGGAAAACACTGTTGGTTATAGGATATATTGACAGATGGACAGCTCATGAACCTCTCTTACCTCTCTCATGAACCTCTCTTACCTTTTCACATGATCTGATCACGAATCTTGTTGAAGTACAGGACGTAAGTTATGGTATAATTTGTTGTGGGTGGCAATATGAGTTTACCTGTTAATTATTTGTGCATAGTGCACTTCCATGTGTTTTTCTCTATGAAGGACATTTCCTTTCAAGCATGTATTTACAACCTTGCTTGGCACGAAGATCAATTTAAAATGAACCTTTTCCCATCGTGGTTAAAGTGTGGTAAAGTTTGACTCCAAGGATGTATTTTTAAATTTTAACTCCCAGAGCATGCACCAGTATACTGAAATCATTGCTGATGCCTCTGTTGGCAGGCATAACATTTCTTCTTCTTTTTTTTTTTTTTTAATAACGGGAAATACCTATTTCCTATCTCTAGCAGTGCTACTTCAACAGCAATGTTGTTTTGTGTAGTAGGTTATCTTGCTCCAATGTATTAGAAATACAATTCCTGACATCCCACTTCTGCTAAGTTGTCTGTATTTCTGCAGATTAGAGAGAATAATTCATTACTAGGACAGTCCTAAATAGAACTCTGCTTTTTTTTTTCCTTTTTTTTTTTTTTTAATGGGAGGGAAAAAATCTCCCTTCAGAATATGGCTGCTGAAAAAATTCTATTTTTTCTCATGACAAAACCCCAAACTTCGAAGAAATGTTGCCTCCAGCCCCCAGCTTCCAACACCTTTAGATTAATTCTCGGTACCTTTCTGCTTAAAGTGACAAGGAAATTTAGATAAACTGTACTTTTCACATTTAAAAAACTACACTGCAAGGCGTCAAAATTTAAAAGTGAAAGTGTTACTTCCAGAGCAAAGCTGTTAAGTGTTGAAAAGAGAAACAGAGACAGCAAAACACTCAAAATAGCTGAAGATGGATCTTTTCAAGTTCATGAATAATATGTGACATGGTTTCTTGTAACAGGACAGACACACATGATTCAGAGAGTTTATTTCTTTCTCAGAGTTGTTATTTGCTGTTTCCTAAGGCTATTGCAGTAAAATGTTGGAGAAAAAAAATCTGATTCTGTTTTCCTGTGCTGTTTTCCTTTTGCTACATTTTTGCCAGCATAAAGTGTCTGAACATGGAAAACACTTCCACAAGTTTAAACTGAAAAAAAGGTTTAAAAAAGGCACTTCAAAACTTTCCTCTTATGTCACTTTTATCTTTATAAGACCATTTAATATTTTTTGGTTTCAAATAAAGGAAACATTTATATGCGGTCTATTTCCAAACTTTTGGAATGATCAATTTTTTACTGCCTTCTCTGGCACAAAAAAATGGAAGTTTGTTTCATCTGTCATGAGCAACTTTGAGAGGTTGGTTGCAGTGCTGAAGAGGTCTTCAGTTTTGCCTTTTAGTGACTAAATTTAGACATTTGGATTTGTGTTAAAACCTTCTTTGTTAGATTCAGCCAGATGGCAAATGACAATGAAGTGTTAACAATCCGCTCCTCTTACCTCTTCTGTCTTCTTTTAATTGCAGAATGTCTCTTCATTTCAGTGTAAAATCCTACTATTTACATGCAAGTTCACTGGAGGGCTGTGCTTGCCCTGGAGTTGGATGTTTCTCCATATGGAGCAGGAGAAATGAGTCATTTCAAAGCCCATTACCCTGACGGTGGGGTGGAGCAGCAGCAATTTTTGGTGTCTGTTATTGATGACTCTGAACATGCATCTTGGTGATTTTGGTCACTCACATGTCTCTGTGAAGCTGGGTAGGTACTCCCAAGCACTGGCCCACTGCCCCTGCAAGGAAGAGCTAAATTAGGATTTGAGGCTTCCATGCCTGGCTATTTAAAGAACTTATTGGAGAACGAGTGCGATGTGTAGGTATAGCTAGATCCTTAGTATCCTAAGGGAATGGATGGGAATGGTTATAGTTGCAGAATTATTCAGAATATAAATGTCCTCGAGGAAGGTTTGGGAGAGAATCTCAAATATAAGCCAGGCATGGGGGGGAATTCTCATGACAGGTGGTTTCTGTTTTAAAAATATAAGTTAGTGCACACTGAGAAAAGCTAATTTGTTACACGTACACACTGAATTATTAAGTAACTTCAGGAAAACAACGTTCGGGTGAATACAGTGAAAACCTCTGCTTCTGAAAAATACAGATTGGGGAACATATATCTGAAAAAAAAGTTTGAATCAAAACTGGGATTCCTGTTCAGCTTTTTAATGGAAGGACAGTCTTTGGGAAAGTCAGCTCGAGGTCTTGAATTTGTACTCTCAGAAAATTTGAATGCAGTCCATTCAATGTTCTTCTGCATTGAAGGGTGCTGACATTCTCTATGTGACTCTTGCCCACCCAAAGTACAGGACTACTCTAATCAGATTGATACATGTAAAATGACAGTGCATTTAATTCAAAGATGGCCCTCAAATTAGAGCTGGAAATCAGAAATACAGAATTTCTAGAATATAATAGCTTTTGTATCTCTTGTTACACTTAATCTGTGAAATGGGCCCAGCTGGAAACTCCACTGAGAAATGTTTCATATTTGAGACCTGAAAGGGAAATATGAGCTGCAAATGCAGTAGACACATTTCATTGGTTCCTATTTTTGTTTGGTTTACACATTATGCATTAGATTTTTAATAAATTAAACATGGATGCACAGCTGTTATTTCTAGTGCAACATTACCACAGTGAACAGCCAATGATAACTTGTCTTTGGAGCAAGGGATCTCGAGCCATTCTTTTCCTTCATTTCACATGTATGTGAATATGTTGTTAGAGACAAACACACCTTGATATTTTTTTTCTTCTCTATTTATTCCAGGAAGGGTGGAAATGACAATTAGTATAACTAATAGTTCAGCAGTGGGCTTTTTCAAAGCTGGAATTGGTCTCTTTTCTGTGTCATTCTGCAGCATACTGATTGTCTTTACTATTTCCATTTTTCACATGGCAAAAATTATTAATTCTTTTGAGAATGCTGCTGCTTGTGCAGTAAATGGTATATCTGTGGAAACTGAGTAGCTGTATGTTGAGAACCTTTTAAATTACTATAATTCATTATCAAGTTTTGAATTTGGTCATTATGCAAATTCACTCTATAGTGAACAAAAGGGATTTCCATTTGCTTAAGTTTGTACAATGAACTGTCTTGGTTTGGCCCTTAGTGAACAGGGAGAGCCTGCAGTGCTAATTTGGTGTATAAATGTGGAATAAAACTTGCCGCTGTAGTCATCACCATAGTGCCTCCCTCCTATTTTCTCTGCATGGCTCCTATTTTCCATATTACTGGCACTTTATGCCATCAAGGCACTGTAAGATCACACAATTGGGACATCTCTTTTTTTCTGTTCTCTGGGTTTTTATGTGCACTCCATCTTTCAGGCTTAGCTAAAAGTCCTAAAAACCCATACAGTCCATACCTGACTGCATGTCCTCGTTTCAACTCTGCTAAACTTTACCGGGATTTCTGATCCTTTTCTCCAGTCCCAGAGGTACCAAATTTAATTGGACTCTCTTGCTGTATTTAAGCAAGCTTTCAAACAAAAAAAGTCTCTCATACTCAGAGAAATGTTACATCTCCATGGATTCATAGCTATACTACATTGACTTTCTAAAATTTCGAGGTTTTACTATGACAAGCCATTTCTCTTGAATGAAAAGGGGAAAAAAGATCAGTTTAGTGTTCACTTCAGTGTTTATGGAAATGGACCTATTTATCAGTCTGTGCTTGACTTTCTGCTCCCAATCTGCAAATGAAAACTGAGAGACAGGAGACTGATTTCGAGAAGAGCAGTGGGTGCCTTCACAAAAGGAAATCTGTTATGGTTGACACAATATGTTGGGACTTTTTTTCCACATACAGCAGACTTGCTTTGCAACAGGCATTTTTGGTCAGAAATCCTAGACATTTTCAATATGATTCAGACTAGCAAATGAGCGGATCTAATTCCGAAAGTGATTAAGTCACTATACTAAGTCATAGCAAAGAATTGTGATGCCTCATGTTAGACTTAGTCACCTCTATTGGCTTGTGACTCCTATCATGGTGCCTAAAGAAACACCTTGTCAGAGCTGCATCACATTTTAATAATTTTACCTGGTTTTGCAATCTGGTTTTTAAGTCATAAAAGCCATAATCCAGATGCTTTAAAACGAAACCACTGTACCAGTCTGACGCACAAGGCTTTTACACATATTTATATGTGGTATGCAAACGATATTTTTGAAGCATGGTGGAAGTGTTGCAAGACATACATCTTAAAATGCCTGAATCTTGTTTGTATTTTTCATTTAGAAAGTACTGTAGTACTGTATGTGTGCTATATGCCCCCCTTCCTAAAAAATAGTATTTTGTCCTCAGTTTTTGTAATTTTTGTTCATTAGCTTCTACAGGAATCAGAAATTCCTATTAATTGGAAATATTATTTCTAATATTTCAAGAAAGTATTTTGTAATGAACTTGTTAAGAAACTGTCAATTCAACTATTTGAAAAATGTTTTTTAGAAAATATTGGTCAGAACTGTACAATTGGCAGAGTACAATGGGTGAGACAAGTGCAGATAAACAGCATGAACATCCACCTTTTAGATTTTTCTCCTCTCACTCACCTTTATATTCCACAATGGGTGGAAAAAATGATCATGTTTCCTCCTTTCAGCCCAGCAGCACAACATCTAAAATTACAACATATTTCTTCATAGTTTTGCATGCAAAGTGCCTAGATACATTCCTATATGAATTACTAACAAATATGTACTATTAATGGATGCAGAAACAAATACTTATCTAGCAATTTCCATTTTTTCCTGTATAAACCAGGGATATTTCCTTTTTCATTATGCAACTTCAATTAAATCACCACCTGTAATAATTTGCTGTGGTATTAATAGGTTATTTTCTAGAGGAAATAAATTTATATAAAGTAAACACAGACAAAACCTTTCAGGATATGTCTTAGCTGCACTTAAGCACCTATTGCAGATGTATTTCAATTCTATGAATGCAGCCAATAAAATCTGTGCCCTTTAAGAACAACCAGCAAAGTATTTATTACGTATGTTTATAAGACAATAAGCTTTAATTTAAAGGACTGATATTTCCTCAGAAAAAGGTTTGTTGTCTGGAGAACCTGATAAGGAAAAAATTAATTTCTGATCAGATGCTTGAGGCAAGGACCAGCAGTAAATAATCTTTTTTTACAGTAATGATGGGGAACAAAATTGTAATTACAGTTCCAATGTTTGATGAGTACATGCGCTGATTTCACTGAAAACAATTTTTTTCCCCTTTTTAGTTTAGATAAATAGTTTGAGAATCATATACAGAGTTTGAACTTTGGTAGGGTATGAGTAACAATATTTTGATGCACCTTAAAAAAGGAGAAAAATTATATAAAGATAATAAATAATAGAAATATGTAAACATAAAGAAAGTAAAATGTGATTTAGTTTTAGTAATACCTAGACATTTTCTACTAATGAATTAAAAATCAGAAGATTTTATTATGATCATGAGTTGCTGAGCTTCAGTGCAGTTGTTGAGTTTTAATAGCAGCCTGCATCTTTTTGTATGTTATGCAACTCTAAGACCTCCAATGGGAGTTTGACATTTTTTGTTACTTCTTTCCAGATTGTTTATTGCTTTACTGACATTTTACCAATTGTACACTTCGTAGGAAAACACAGTTCAATATATTTCTGTGAAATTAAAGAGCACACAGTCTTGAGAAATAGTTGAGACTGAATAATGTAAAAGAAATTTTTAAAGTTGTGGCAATTAAATTTCCAGATGCAAAGAAGGTCCTGAAAGCTGGGCTTATAAACCCTGCACAACTTTAAAGTACTTGCAAATCTGACAAATACGAGCGAAAAACAACACAATTGTCTTGAAGTTGCTGCAATCTCAGACTTCCTAATTGCAGGCACTGTGGTAGAAACTGTAATGGTATAGAGACTGTTTGAAACCAATCTATTTATTATCTCAAATTTTGTATGTGAATATGTAGATATGCACTTACACATCTATATTGCAAATACATTCTTGCAATCAGGAAAACCCAGAATTTACTCATCTTGTCCAGAAAGTCACTGGTATAAAACTAGCAGAACAAGCAACATTAAAATGGAATTATATACAGCAGGTGGGGGGAAGCAATGATTATTAATTTATTTAAGCTAAAATGGCAAGAATGGTAATCTGCTGGTTTGGAGACAGTTTCAACTGAAGGACTCCCAGATCCTTTTACATATAAGCTAAATGACACAACAGTGCAAGCTTGGCTTCGTCTTCTGGCAGAGGAATTCATGAGAAAACTTAGCCAGGCTTTACAAAGCAATGAGGCTGCATTTTGTGTTACTTTCTCCACTGGCAGCGTAAGAGGCTTCTGAGCTTATTCACAGTGCACTTCCTTTTGGCAGGGAACAGTAGGGCTCTTTTCTGCGTAGGGCAATTAATGCAGCCAGAACCTCTTATTATTCAGGAGGAAAAAAAAAACAAAAACCAAAAAAGCCCCAGAAGATAATTCATGTGAACTTGTGCACCTGCATAATTAACAAACTCTAAAAAAAGAAAAGCATGGTTAGAGTAGATGACTGTGCAAGTACCCGGGGGGCAGAATTGACAAAAGAGATAACTATATCTTTTAAATGGTCTTTATCTACTACAAATGGAAACAAAAGAAGCCCACAGAAAACACAGAGAATCAATGAAAGAACATAAGAAGACAGACTCAGTTTTGTAACTGCTACAGATTTTTCATGTTACTTCTTTTTTCCTTCTATGGGCAAAACTTCTCATTGCAATGGATCTGAAGGGGAAGATATAGAGGATGTATTCAATTTTTGTTAAAAGCAGCTAAGTGTAATTTACAAATTTGGGAAATGTGTATCATTTAGGATAAACTATAACAAAATTTTTGAATGAGAGTAGATGTGAAATGTGTATCAGGAGATAGGTTTGCTAATCTAGTCCTGTTTAAATAAATGTATTTCTTCTACTGCAAGTCACCAGTTTCTTGAGCTGAGTTCTTTGTAATTCAGTTTTTATGTCTGATGAGAATGGTTAATGTAAAATGATTTAGGTTTGGTTGGTTTTATTATTGTTTGCTGAAAAGTTCAGGATCCATGGCTAAATAATTCAAGAATCCAAGCTGAATTCAAAACAAATAATCCTATCTGGGGAAAAGAAAATGTGGAATAAGCAAAACATTCAGTATTAAAATCCTTGAAATTCAATATAAAAATTCACAGGAATTCTTTTAACATAGAAAATAATAGAAATTGTATAAAAATTAAAATTGTTAAACTGTAATACAGAAATAAGTTTCTTTTTCAATAGAACTCTGCTCTGGCTTTTTTGGCAAGAAATACATGGAAAAGTTAAACTAAGGTCAATTAAAAGTAAATTTCTTCAAATATCCCTTCAGTCAGAAACTTGAAGTTATTCAGTATACTTTACATCTAAGTCCCAGGGACATTTTATTGCTTCAAGTTAAGAAATCACTCAAGCATTTTTGAGCTTTTTACACTTAACAATTTGATTGAATATATATGCACACTGGTCATTTATTTGAACACTTTAAACCTTTACCATGCTTTGAAATACTTGATTATTTTCCTGTGGTTGGCACCTACTACCTAGTAAGTAGCCACGTAATTAACCAACAAATTAAAGATTCTTTTTAGATTAATATTTTGCAAAAATGTTTTCATTCAGTTCAAAATTGTTAAAATTAGTTTTATTCTCAAATTGGCTTCAAGGCTGTTCCAGCGTTTGAGTGCCACTTTGTACTTTACGTTCAGGCTCCCTCAGATCCATTTTGCTTTCACCATCTGTTTTGACAGCAAAGTTCTTCATGGCATAATTTCTCATATTTGGTTTATGTATCCAAGATCCCAGTTGGAACAAGTCCCTTAAAGTGGGCAGTTGTTTTGCTGGCAACCAGTAGCAGAGATTGGTGACGGAACACAAAAAGCAATAGATTGGGTAAAGTGGAATTTAAACTTTTTTTAAAAAGCTTGATTATATTTCTAGTTCACTGCTCTCTCAAGCAAAGGAAATCAATGAATAAATACTAATGATGCATTTCTAGTAGGTAGATTTCTTGTGTTTCCTTTTTGCCTTGCAGTGAATCTCCTTGAGTGGCTCAGCTGCCCATGGGGAAGAAGGAGAATAGAAACACAAGTACCAGTAATGTATTATCATAATAGCTGAGCTTGAAAAGTATGTGGGCTTGCAGAGTGATTTCACATAATTTATCAATGGATTAATAAATGCTGGTGGAACATTTTTATTGCTCTGTGGCTGCCAATAGCATGAGTGCGGTCAATCTAAACAAACCTGAAGTACAGGGGCATAAAAGGGAGAAGAGAGTTCTGGGAGGGACCGTCGTGGGCAGCAATCCTGTGCTGGAGGTAATCCATGTATAAAATCACCATTAGACAGATGGTCTGTGCTGGTATACAGCTGGAAGAAGCCCTTGATAGGACAGGGCATCAGGGCTAAGTAGAGGGGAGGGAAGGAAACAAAACAGTTTAGAACAGGAAAATAGGAAATGCAGTGCTGTTTTTTCCATGGGAAAGCCAAAAGACCTCCAAGTTTTTAGAAACTATGGTGCAATATACAGTCTCTAGAATTCTTGCAGATATTTGGCATTTGGATAAGCAGTGTGACAGGTATGAATAATTATGCTTGAACCGAGGTTACCAATAAGTCTCTCAAACTCCACTAATCACTTTTGATTTTAAGTGAGATTTTATATTCGAATTGTCATTTTTATTATACTTCAGGAATCATACCAATTCCCAAGAGATGAATGCAGTAAAATAACCTTCAGCTTGGTATCAGCTCAGGTGTCTGTGCATGGCAGATTGATGGAATTGAGAGGTGTTAAGAGCACAGGACAGAGGACTAGGTATGAAGAAAGGGGGAGATGTCCCTACTTAATGAGAAGGACTGTGGGATTTTAGCCGGATTGTTCTTATTCATGATGTCTCAGGAAGGATGTGTTTGTCAGGCTCCAGGTGATTTAAGAGAGGTAGGCTTAGAAAAAGGACACACACATATCAGCAGAATTGCTGTCCCCAGCCCATAAATAAACCTTCAGAAAAACAGCCTTCTTTTAAATGGAAAAACAGGTCTTTTTCTGTTGAGGGAGTAGGTAACCGGGAGGAGCTCTAGTTTATGTCTTATTTCAGCCCAGCAGCTGACAAAATCTGGTAATCTGTGTGGAGACAGAATCACACTATGCACCTTTTCTTTAGAAGATTTCAACTAATTAGGGCTACAGAAAAACCATCAGTTTCTGAACACCGTATTTTACAAGGGAATCAATAATTAAGTACTAACTTTGGAGATTTTTGCTGATGAATTCTCCAGTGTGAATATTGACTTTTCTTTCCCTAGGAAAGTCCTTTTCTAAACAGAAGTGTGAATGAATGCCTTTATTTCTCAGCCACTGAGCAAACTTTTACTAGGAAAATTCAAGGACCAGCAATTAAAGTGAACAAATTTGTGGGGAAAATTGCTAACCAAACCAAATAATTTTTTGTCACTGAAATCTGGAAATACGAGCACTTGAATTGCTTTAATAACAGAGAAAGGGGATGATCCAAATCCCACATATTTTTGGCTGTGCCCAAGAACTTAATGAATTCAGAGCAATTGTTTCATAACATTCAGGAAAGGAGAAATTGTTTAATATAAGTTTAGTCAACTCTCAAAATGCATGATAGAATAGAGATTTTTGGCTTTTGCAAGACATACTTTCAGACCTAAATTTTAAATGTAACTAAGAAAAAATCTCCACTGAAGTGGATACTTTTAGCTCTTGGGGAAAAATTGACTGGAAGTTAGTGTGGGAAAATTCTCAGTTTTGCTTCCTATTTCTTTCCTAGTGAATTGGCAACTATTGCTGTTTTCCTCATTAAGTAGCATAAAAATGTTCCCATTTCCCATGGTCACAGTCCTATATTAACTTTTCCGTTGAAAATCTGACCAGTACTGAGTCCTATATTGTCCCTATATGTTGTTTGGATTCATCATTTCAGGTTTTCTAAAAATATTTATTTCTCTTCCTTGTAATTTTTAATACTAAGGTTTACCTTTCAGAAATACAAAAAAACACATAATCAATTCAAGTACAACATAAATATTGTTGGAAGTGGAAATATTAGAGGGGCTTAGCCCAAATAATGACTGCAAATAGCAGCGTCTAAGATCCTTTTGCATTATCCTGTCGCCATGAGCAGAATTGGAGAATAAACTCTGAATTATTGAGCACTGTGGTAACCTCTGGCTTCATCTGGAAAGTTTAAGAGCTGTGCCAGTAGTACACACAGTCTCCAAAAGAAGGTCTAAGATAGAGGTAGTTATAGCATCATCAATAGGGATTTAAATACAAGGAAATTGGAGATGCGAGTCTGAAAGCTCTTTTATTTATTCCAACTCTGTTGCACACTTAATGCTTTGAGAAGGATTTTATTGCTTTCTAAAAGCAGTTGCACATTAAATCTTTAAATTAACTTCTGTCCTGCTTGAATATAAGTATCTTCTCCACTGGGCAGGAGTTCAACAAGACAGAGCAGGAGACCTCTGGGGCTTTAGATGATATGACAGACTGCTCCAAACTATCTCCAAGCCTGCACTTCCAGTACACAAATTTACAGTTCACAGATTCACCTTAAGAGTGCTGATGAGAACTCCATGTTAATGCGTAGGATTTTTCTTCCTTTTCTTTATGCTCCATCACATTTTCTTGAATTCACTTTATGCCCTAACTACCTTCATTTAAGCTCGCAAGCCAAAATTAAGTAAGTTTTGTGCTAAAGAGCGGTTGCCTGTCTCCCTGGGAAGCAAAACAGAGCCATTGTAATGCTCAACTGGAGGTGTTCCTCCAGTTTATATCAGCAAGTATCACCTAGCCAGAGCTTACAGGGAGTTCAGCTTTGGTTAATTGTCTTCCAAAAAGAAGTAGGAGGAAAAAAACCCCAGAGGTTGCTCTCATGGAAAGGAAAAATACAGCCAGAAGCTGCAATTGAAAACAAAAAAAGGTGTCAGGAAAAAAAATCTCCCTTTCTCAGCTGTGCTAAAGCCATTTTTTCAGTTCTTTGCTCTACAAATCTTTAAAATATTGCTGCAAATATTCTTTCCCCAAGAAAAATATCGGTGAAAGACCGAAACCCAAAATATTTCACTTTGAAAAGTTACCTCAGTGCTTTCTGGGACTATAATTCAGCAATTGTGTTTCCATTCTCTTGTCTATAATGGTCTTAAGTTGGGTTATATCTCCTGTGGTACCTATCTGTCAGTCCTCGTACGGATTTGGTGGTTATAGTGGGTCATGGGGAATATGTGCATGGAAGTGAAGCTCACTGCAGACAATGAAAACATTGAGAAGAAGAAAAATAGGTCCCCTGAGGTATTATAACTGTAAATTTCTGTTGGCAAAATCTTCTAATGAATTAAAAATAAATCCATGGAAAGTTAGCAATTTCTGTTTTAAAAAGCAGTTTTAGTAGGAACCTGGTATTTTTACTGAAGAGCTGTTTAGCAAGCTGATTGGAAATACCTGACCTAAAGTTTGTTTTGTATTTGGAGATGTTACAGGATGTATTTGCCAAGACATGATCCAGAAATTATCTGTGTCTACTCTGTCAGGGAAGTATAACCAGTTGCAGAGCCCCAGCTATGGCACTTTTTTCTCTGCTGGTGGTTTCACAGAGCCTTCTCCACTGAGCAGAGAGCATTGATGGCGAAATTCTTCACAAAGAAGAACTGGAAGAGAGTGAATTATGTTTCTTGTTGCTTCTGCATAGGGCCTTTCTGAGCATTTGTGGGGTGTGTGTATGTGAGTGGAAGGGGATGGCATTTCAGGACATTAGATTGGAAACAAAGAGTAGCCAAGAGATTTGTACTGACCTGCTTATAACACTAAGTTGAGCTACCTTTACTATACCTTTACTTGTGTCCCAGGTATGCCTATTTCTCCTGCGGTCTCAGTCACTGAAAATAGTTTGTATGAGAAGCAAAAAATCACCAAAATTTGGAAAATTCCCATTGATGCAAATTCCCATCGTATGTTTTTTTTTTGTCCTACTTGTCAGACACATTTGCTGCTTATATGTCAATTGAGGATAGACCACAACAGGAAGCAGTGATCTGTAGCACTTATCCTGTCTTAAAATAGATCATTGACATGACTGGGTTGTTTAAAGAATCATTTGTCTTCTAGGATCTTCTAGGATGCTCGAGAAAGATGCCTGAATTTATTATTTTAATGTTACTGAGAATTAATTGTAATATTTATGGTCTATTTGGGTACCTAGAGCCTGGTACATCTCCCTTTCAGTAATTCTTCAAAACAAAGTAGAATACAACATACAACGATGCCTTCAGACCTCTTCCTATTTGCATACTTAAAAAATAATTTTTGTTATCTCAAACATCACTGGTCAATTTCAAGTCTAATTAAGCTTAAACCTTTTGTGTCTTCTTCCTGCATAAATGCACCTCAGCTCTGTGCTCTGTCTACAAATCCTGACCTTGCTTCCAAAGATCATACAATTCCTTTTTCCTCTTGAGTATCATGGGATGTTCCTTCCCTGCTCAGCCAAGCTGGTCATCTGCTCAGCTCACTTGATTTACAACACAGTGGAATTGCCTGGGATTGTAGCATTAAGGAAGTAAACAGGCAAACTTATTTTTATCCTTCTGCAGTCCTAATGAGTGTAAGTTACTTAGAGCTGATTGTCTCTTTAAGCTCTCATAACCAGAAGCAAAGAAAACATCCTCCCCGGGCAGGTCTTGGGCCACTTGCAATGATCACAGAATCACAGAATGGGTAAGCTTGAAAGGGACCATGAGGTTGTCTGGTCCAATAAGTGTCACTCAGAGCATATAACTCAGAATTGCGTCCGTACAGCTTTTGAATATCTGCAGTGAGGGAGATTCCACAACTTCTCTGGGCAATCTGTTCCACTGTCACCCTCACGGTAGTGAAGTTCTTACCATCATTCAGATGGAACATCCTTGTGCATCAGTTTGGCCCTGTTCCCTTTTGTCCTGTTGCTCAGCACACCAAGAAGAGCCTGGATCCATCTTCTTGACACCTGCCCTTCAAATACTCGTCTACATTGATGAGGTCTCCTCTCATTCTTCTCTTCAGGATAAGCAGGCCCAGTTCCTCCAGCCTTTTCTCGTAAGTGAGGTGCTCAAGTTCCCTGGTCACCTTTATGGCCCTCCGCTGGACCTGCTCCAGGAGCTCCATGTCTCTCTTGTCCTGAGGAGCCCAGAACTGGACACAGCACTCCAGACGCGCCTCACCAGGGCTGAGCAGAGGGGCAGGATCATCTTTGACCTGCAGGCAATGCCTTCCTAATACACCCCAGGATTCCACTGGCCTTCTTTGCCCCAGGGGCACTCTGCTGGCTCATGGACAGCTTGTTGTCCGCCAGCACCCCCAGGACCTTTTCTGCCGAGCTGCTCCCCAAAAGCACAGCCCGCAGCCTGTGCTGGTGCTTGGGGTTGTTCCTCCCCAGGTGCAGGATCACACACAGAAAACTACAGAAATCAGCCATTTTGTAGTCTGTGGGAAGCTTTATTTAGCTGATTAAATCAACTTGCTGTTCTAGGTTTTTGGGTGGTTTGTTTATGCCCAAAATTTAAATTAATAGGGATTCAAGTACATAACAGCACTACCACAACATGCAGTGCATCCATAGCTTTGCCACCACAAGAAGACCATCAGCAAAGGGCTGAATTTGTTTTCAGTCAGGTCTATCATGGCCCTAAACAGATGTGTGGCCCTTTAAGAGATCCTTGGATAAGGTTAATGTTTCAGAGAGGATAAACTGGAAAGATCAGATAATGACCTTAGTGTTAGAGAGGCTTAAGGTTTTAGCATTAGAGTAGATACAGAGACCACAAATAAAGGATTATAGTTATGAAGCATCATAATGGAATTGAGCAATGTCAGAAAATGCCTTAAAAATCGAGACAATATCACAAACTATGAAACTGAAAATGGATTAACCTGCCTTTTTCGTCCATGACTTTACAATGCTTTGCAAATTTTGCTTGCCAGTAAGAGTATTTAATTTTTAACCTGGTTAAATCTGGTCTGTTGCAATTTTAATTCCAATCCAGCCATTTGGGAGCTATTTTGTATTGCCTTGCTAGTGGTTTTTTCTCTCTCTCTTTTTTTTTTTTTCTGCAAATTCCAGCAGGTAATTCAAGATGGAAATTCACTTTGGTTACCTATTTCTCTGGGCTGCAAAAATGCCCTCCCAAAACTATCAGGTTTGTAAGTACATATAAAGACTTATTATTCATTAACTATAGAAATCTAAAATCAAGCATGAAGTTATCAAGTTTTTCTCTTCTCAGTTCTTCATCACTTGTTAGACATCAGTTAGTGAGGACACACATAATGGAAGAGTGTCTGAGTTGCTACTTGTGTGAATTTGCCAAACTCTATTGCATTCCATAGACCTGTAACAACCATCCCATATGAGGAAAAAACCCCAATCTTTCCATATAGATTATCTGTTCAATGCTTTTATCTGCATAGTTAATTCTTGCAGAGGTGAAATCTATTGATTTTAAATGGGGAAATAGCCACCATTAATGCTTGTTGTCTTTCTAAAAGTTGAAAACACATCACCTGCAAAACACACTTTGAAATAACTCTGCCCTTTTTTGTATCTGGAAACCCTACTGGGATCAGTTACCTATAGCTACCAGGTTCACATTTCTTTTTACTTTTTTTCAGAATAGGGTAAATTTGAACAGTCTGAATAATTTAAGAGCACATTATCATTACAATTTAGAGGCAAACCAGAGGGGGGATGCACTATAGAACAGCCAATACTGACATCATGTCTCAGCAGTCTAGGTGGTAGCTTATTGATCTTACTGTACATAGGAGACCAGGACTTGATTTCCCAGATCACCAGTTGAGAATTGAAACACAGGGTAATTAGCAGCCAGTTTTCAGATCTCAGTTTACTGAGCAAGCAAGTTAGAATAGCTCTCTCCTGGGAAGATGGGAAAACAAGTGAAAGAAATCGGAGGAATAGTTTCTGGGTTGCATCTCAGGGAAAAACTAGCAAATCTGATTTACAGTGTCCATGGCTGAATTTCTACAATTTATGGCACTAGGGAATATTTATTGTGGATGCCATAAACTTAAAAATTCAGCACACTTGTGTGCTGACAAATATGATTTCATGCAGCTGTAAACATCTTTTGTGGGGGGGTTACTTTGTCACACAAAGGCAGATCAGAATTAGTTATTTGTGCTGATTGCAGCAATATGCCAGGATTCCTACCACCAAACAGTCGTGGGAATGTTTGACAGCTGCTGCCTGGTGAAGTCCAACACAGTGATTCACTTCTTTGTTTTCCAGAGCTTCGCTGGGGCTGAAGTTTGCACGCCCAGGCTACACTTCACTGCCTGTGAAAATTCAAAGTGCCATGTGGGAGCCCAGCCTTATTGAAGCTGTTGGAAGTTTTGCCACTGACTCGTTGGAGCCAGGAATTTGCCCACAGTTTACAGAATCATATCAGAAGACCTTGTGTTTCTTTGTTTGTGTGTTTTCTCTGTCTTATAAACCAAACCTGCCTAGTCCTTATAGTAAGCCACAAAACCAGCATGACCGTGCACGTTTAAAACTGCAACTCATTACTACAAAGTTTGCCTTTACAAGGAGAGAGATGTGCAAAAAGCATCTTCAAGCCAGTTCTAACTGGTAGGTTGATCCACCAGTGATTGTATTTTCTGGATCCTCTGTAAACAAAATCTATTAAATGGGAAAGTAACAAAATAAGGAAATCATGTGCATCATTTCAGTGTTGTGATCTTTGGGTTTGGTGCTTGTTTTGGGGTTTTAGGGATTTTTTTTTTTTCCCTCAAGATGCATATTGGTAAATCATTTGAGAGCAACTGTGAGTTACAGGAGGAAAAGTGTATTTTTGAAATGTTCTCAGATTATGAGATTTCTTGCACTGCCTGCTTGCTTATGCTCTCTACTGCTGAAGATCTGCATCTCTGTAAATTCAGCCAATTATATTTTGATGCACAAACACTTGCCTGATTGCTCTGCATCCTCGTTTGCCTGTGTGATGGATTGAACGTATGGCAGCTGTCCCCAGAGGCCATCCTGAAAAGAAGATGTTGCAACTCAAGAGTTTATCCAAGTGAATAAAACTGAAAATATCTCATAAGTACACAGAAAATGATTTTTTTAAAATTTCTTGTTAGTAAGGAGAGATTAATATGCAACAGTATCTGTCACATAGGGGAAACTTCTTAAAATACCTGAGCCCATTTTAAAAATATGGAAGTTGGGACATGCATTCTGTACCGATAGCAGGGTGTCACCATGGACACCAACAGAGAAAAGTCAAATAAGATGAAAGAGAGAAAAGAGAAAGAGAAGATGTAGTATCCATGACAACAAGTAGAAAAGAGTAAGACTTGAAAAAGTTGAAATCCCCATGTTTGTCTGTATTATAAAAATGAAATTTGCAAAGTTAGACACACATGCAACATTATTTCTGTGTAGCTGGATTTTGTGCAAGTTGTTGGTGTACAGGCGGGTACAGAGGAGGTTCAGATGGTGCACGGATCCCTCTTGTTGTTTCTGTGTATCCCTGGAGTGATTTGTGTGACACCAAAAGGCAGCTGGATGAACAGTGGAGATCAGATCCGGTTATCTGTATATGTACATAGGCAGATATGTGAGCCTGTCCTCAGCCTGAATGTCTGCACTGGCACATTGCAAATGTGTGTAACTGCCTGTAAATTCAGTATGATCTGAAGTAAAACAATGTGGGATGGAGAGATGAACTGAATGGACTAAGAAATGCTGTTTTCTTCTCACATGACAGGAGCTTTCCTTTTGAAGCTGGAGTGTGCAGTTTGAAGCAAGTGCAAGGGACAGAGAGAGTGACAGAAAAAGTGCTATCTAAAGCCCAGAGGAGACTGTACATTTGTGTCTCTGTGAATTATTTTGGGCAGCTCTCCACACACACAAATGGAACTGGTTTGCGTTTGCTACATCATATTTGATTGTACCTTTTGGAGCTCTAGCATGTAGTCCATGTGGTGCTGCAATGTCCTCCTGCAGGGTTTTGAGACTTGATCTCATGTAATGGTGAATGTATCATTGCGGAATTTATCTCCTAAAATGTAACTCTCAAGCAGAAGATGTTTTTGTACAAGTAGAAATAATGAGATTTTTCTTTTCTTTTTTTAACATTACACTCCATGTCATTGTAGAGGTACTTATAAATACTATTTAGTAAAAAAGAGGTTACATTAAAATTTTCTGGTGTGGAATTCAGGAATATGCAGCAAACCTCCTAAAAACATTTCTGAAAGATGCTGTTCTCTCATGTTCAGTGAGAGCTTGCATCCTCAAACAGCATGGAACATAAGAACATTTTTATTTAAATTCCAACTGTGTCCTTCAAAAG
The DNA here is from genome assembly GCA_013398055.1 of Ifrita kowaldi. Taxonomy (NCBI): domain Eukaryota; kingdom Metazoa; phylum Chordata; class Aves; order Passeriformes; family Cinclosomatidae; genus Ifrita; species Ifrita kowaldi. The sequence goes on from VZRS01005848.1 coordinate 1,244,486, forward strand.
CTAGATCCAGTACTTTAAGTAGATTTAATATACTCATTAGTACAATTTTAAGAATAGTTTTGATGTATTTTATAGTCTAGGTCTTACGTGTTCACAAGAGCTTGCAAAAATACTAATGAAAAACCATTTATACTTATTTTTGTGTACCAAATGCCTTAATTTGGGCAAGTGTCTGCCCGTGTGCTTTGAAATGTCCTGGAGAAGAAGAGTACTCAGTGGATGAATTTTGCATGGAGGGATTTTTGGGACAAGAAAATGAACATCCAGAATAAGCGGCAAAGCAGAGACAGAGGAGAATTGTGCAGGGACAAGAAATAGAAGGAACCTTTCTTTCCAATAACAGGCTTTTCCCTGTGTTTGGAATGCAGATGAAATTAACGTGACTGTATTTGTGGTCATGCTCCAGCATTACTAATTAGATCAGGATAGTTCCCAGAGGAGAGTGATTTTGGTTAACTGTTAAGACAAAGTGCAAACAGAGCAGAAAGCTTTGTTCTGAAAAGCGATGGGAAAGCTTGTTTGGTTTCTGTTCCATTTTGGACCCTAAGATCTGAAATGCATGGTAGCACCTCTTTTAAAAGGGAAGGAATAATTCAGCCTGGTGAAACAATAGAATTCTGTGCTTAAAAATAGCTTTCCACATTTCATATTTTAATTAGTGATTTAAAAGCAGACGGGTGTCAGATAAGCATGGAGGTGTAATTAGTACCAAAGGGAAAGCAGACATGGAACACAGGAAATAATTTTATTCATCATCTTTCTTTGGAAAACTTTCCTGGTATCTAGAAAAGTAGATGAGAAATATTTCTTCTTCGTTTTTATAAATAACACTTCTATCTTTTCTCTCTGTGTGATGTTCAGTCATTTGCTAAAACTTTCTCACATAGTGGGACAAAATCTCAGCTGCTGTAAATTATAATGTCTCTAACAACTTTAGTACTGTAAATGCAGTTCACCCTAGTGATTAATTTGTTATTCTGCAAAAAATCCCAGTTTATGCGATTAAGAATACAATTTTTAAAAGGCAAACACATACACTTATCACATGGATACAATATATAGAATAGGTGTATTGTATTCCTTTGTGAACTTGCAGTTCCTTGCGTTGCAAAACTTGACCTTGTCCCACGGCACTAGAAATCTAGAGGAAAAACCCACCCAAGAACACATCTGAGGATGTGCTCAGACTTCCTATTCTGGATGCAGCTGAGCAGCTTCCTCGGTCACTGACTTGGGTGGTTTGTTGCTGTCTCCTCTGTAACCTCTGCCTTTGTAAGGCAGAATTCATCACCCTTTGGATCTGACAGCTTAACTATGCATCTGCTTCCCTCTCATCCCATCTGTGGTTTGTTGTGTTGTTTTTTGTTTTTTTTTAAACTCAGCCCGTTTGACAGAACTGGAGCAGGCAGAGACTGCGCTGCAATACCAGTTGACCTGCAGCAGTTGCCTTCTGAGGGGAGCAACAAGCACCTCAGAGTTGAGCCACAACCTCTTAACCCAGTATTTTTGCCATGAGAGCTCTTTCTTTGGCTGAGTTCATAAAGGGAAGGGGGAACTGCAATAGTGTGATGTGTCCTTTGCATTATGCAAAGTTTTGACACGTATTGTGTTGCAGAGTGTAAGGCATAAGGATCAACCTCTAGACAACTAATTCTGTATGCCAGAGTAATTCTTGATTTATGCTCTTCCAGGATAGTACAAAATGGAACACAAGGCCTCAGCCAACTAATAAAAAAAACCCCTCCAAACCCAAACTAAAGAAAGGCTGCTGAAGAAAAATGTGTTTTGTATTCTCATTTGCTGGCTCAGAGAAGCAGATATAGACCTGCTGCTCCTATAAATGGGAAATGAAGCTTAGGAAGCAAGTATCTTCAGGACAGCTATAAGAAATGCAGTGTGAATGAGTTTTTGAGCTGGTTTCTATGAATTCTCTGGCGGGAACTCAAGCTACTATCCCTCAGAAATTTTCAAGTTATATCAATCACAAAAACCCCCAAACTCTTGGATTTTCTCTATTTGTTGAGGGGGCGGGGGAAGAGAAGATGGCTTTCTGTCAAGCTGAATCCACACTGAAACAGGGAATTCTGCAATCAATTATCAAATTATATTGATTGCCATATATTATTTCCATGGTCCAGCAGGCATCTGCTGCAATATGAAGGATTCAGGTTCAAGTACTCTCTCTTGAGTACAAATGAATTTCTTAATTCTTTCTTAGCTAATCTGTTCCATTTGGTCTGCATGCTTAAATAATACTTCCTTCTGTGGGCATCTTGTAAAAGTATTTATAACTGTTGTGTGAAACTGCAAACACTTTTGCAATTTCACGCAGCAGTTACAAATACTTTTACAGGATATATTTTTAAAAGTGCTTCCCTCTTTGTTAGAACTTTTACTTTACTGGAAACTGGAAGGAATGTAAAAAAAATAGTGAAAGGATATCTTAGTGTAAGGTTTAAAAACGAGAACATCACCACAAGCTTGCTGAAGTCAATCCTTTTGCTTTTCAGACATATTCTTTATACATCTTGCAGTGCCTCTGCAGCAGTACACTTTTGTTCTTGCTGCTGTTTGACTACAGAGACGGCCACAGAGTGAGATATGCCAAAAGAGTATAAAATTCATGTGTATTGGCAGTTATGTGGAGAATACAGATCATGGGCATTGAGTGACTTAAACATAGGACTTCAGTGCTCCAGAATTTGAGTGGTGTTCGCCCTGTGAAGAGGAGCAATTTCACCCAGAGTTTTTAATGTGCTTCCATTTATCACTATCAAATTATTTGGCATTGCTAAAAGAAATGGCTGTCACTACTCAAGCTTTGAAATCCAATCATTTATTAGAAACACTTGATTTTGATATCAATGTTACAACAGTGGGTGTTCTGAATTCAGCCAGTAACAACTGACTAATTATTTGAGTTATATCTTAGAAAGAAAGATTTGGTTAATGCAAGAGCATGAGAAGGATTTTTTGTTTTATTACCTGAAAACCATTAATTCCTCCACAGTTTCCTTTCTAATCAGAACACAGCATGGCTTCTGCTGAAAAGAATAGTTGTTTTTTTTTAGTAAGTCTTAAAAGACAGCACTGAGAAATGCAAGAAATTATTACAAGGCAGAATGGAATGAGATTTATTTGGAAAACTGTCATATAGAGTATCAGCCTGTCTCTGAGACAGGAATGTGTTTCAGGTAAATGATGTCATACATTCCAGAGCCACTTTTTCACTGTCAGGTATTACAAATGAGTCTCTTTCACAGTTTTCAATGGAAAAAAGAAATAATATCCCACGTATTGACACTTGCTTAAGAATATGAATGCTGAAAAACTGTGTTTTTCACAGGAAAGGCTGGGATACAGTGAGGCAGGCAAAGTTTCAGGCCTGTCCCCTCCCCCATGAGTGATTTTGTAAACAAGTGTTTCCTGTGTCAAAACAAACAGTATCTGTCACTCATGTGGTAGTCACCTTGATTATTTTCTGTTCATGTCACTATCCATATTTATTTGCTCATATTTTTAAACCCAGTTAAATATACCAGCTACTTGGCAATGAAACTGCCTTACCTTGCCAGGTGTAATGGGCTTTTGGCTCATACAACAACAGTGAAAGTCAAGAAAAGCCCTCTGGGTTTTACAGTACCATAGCAGAGAAATCCTGTTTTTCATCCCATGCAAAAAAGGTGTATCACAACAGAAAAAAACCTCTCTTAAAATTCAAGTAGCAAAGTAATTAATCCAAATGTATTCCAATAAATGAACTATAATATGCTAATACCAGCAATATGATTTTTTTTAACTGAGGAAAACTGTGAAGTATTTTAATTTTGATTCCTTTATGAAAATATAACTATGCACACCTGTGCATTGAGGAAGCTATTTCAGGATCCAGGGTTAGAGGTGTAGAAGGTGTTTGGTATGACGTGCTGTGTAGTACACGTGTGTAGAGAGATGTGTACAAGCTGAGCTCCTGCAAATTTCTGTGCCCTGAGCAGGAAGGAGGTGACCTGATGAGGTTCCTTCCAGTCTCAATCATCCTATGACCCTTGATAAAACCAAAGCTGAAACCCAAGAAATTTACCTGAAAGAGGCCACATTACTCAGGGACAGAATATCTTTTACCGGTATGGCTTGGTGGCTGAGGTTTCAATGTAGGCATCTCTTTCATCTTTGAAAGTTAAGTGGGAAAGTTTAACCTTTTACCAGGGTTTCACACAGAGTAGCCTTGAAATTGTGTAACGTTTCCTAAAAAGCCTCAGACAAACTGTTCTTTCCTCTTCTTCAGCAGAAGATAAAATTGTGGTACAAGGGAACTGCAATTTCAACACCTGGTATATGACATTTCTCTAAGCACTTGCTCCATCGTCCCTCTGAATTCAGCTCCACACATAAAAACTGTCCACATGAATGAATTGATTTTGATGTTTGTTTTGTTATGACACTTGAAGGTATCCCAAACAACCTTCTATAACAGAAATTCTAGCAAATGTGGGAGAGGAAAAATGAAGCTTAGTCCAAGAAAGTCATATAAATGTTGACAAGGTAAATTTTCGTGTAAAATCCTTATATTTACCGTAATGGTAAAATTTCCATTTGCTTCATTGAAAATACAATTTCATCCATGTTTTGAGGGAAAGTTCTTATATTTAAAGTGCTCCCTGTAAGTATTCTTTAAGATTACTTAAAGACACCATTAACACTGGGAATGTAGCAGACACATCTTGACTTGGTACAGAAAGCATTTTTCAAGGATACATTTATCCAAATTAAGCTTTTGTTCAAGATGACTTTGTATTTTCTGAAAACTTGAATTTCTGAAAGTTAAAAGCTCTAGTTTAAAAAGCAGCTCAAGTGTTCAACAGGTGAAGCCACTCAAGTTTGCTCAAAAATGTTTGCTTTAGGAAAATTCACCTTTGGGTATGAATTGCCATGGTGAAAAATACTTGAGACTACCAACTCACCAGCTAATTTAATTTTTTTTTTAGCTTACATTTTTTTTTCCTTTTATCATATCTGTGCTGAGTTTTTTTTTCTTTTAAGAAAGATAAAAGCAGAGAGATAAGAGCTAAATTGAAGAGGAAGTTTGAACATTATCATTTGAGATTGAGAGGTCTGAAAGAGAACATATGGTGTTACCTCAGCTGAGATAACAGTGCTTCTCCACCAGGATTTTTATCCTGTCTGTTAAGACCTTTCTGCATGTGTGTGTTTCAGTTCTTTGCAACACTGATACTGTTTATCTTTTTTTTTGAGTTACACTTCCAAATAAAGTGGGTAAAAATATTGACTCTTTTTCCTTCCTCCAATTACAAATGAACTTGAGCCCTTCCCAAGAGAGGACTTCTCTCTCCAATGAATTTTAAATCAAATTTGCCTCTGAAAATACAGCACAGATGCACCAGGAACACTTTTTCTTGTTTGCCATTGCTTTGTATTCACTCTTCATATGAAGGGGTTTAGCTCCAATGAGACATTGAGGACAAATTATATTTAGTTTAACTTTTAGAATATAAATTGTGTTATTTTTCAGTGAATCAAAACAAAATCAAGCCAGAAGTTCCAGCAAATAATTCCAGTTTATGACAGTTAATTATAGAACGCAAAATACTGAGGAGTTTTTGTAGATAAAACAGAAAAATTTCAGGTAAAAAACTGTCAATTATGGAAATAGGAATTACTGCAACAAATCTTTCCTGTCTTCCTTTGGACAAATTAACACTTTCAGGTAGTATATTGATTTGTTAGTTAGTTACAAGAATCTCTCCCAGTTGCCAGAACCTGCTACCAGCTCAGGTCCTTTCCAAAGGACTGTAAATCAATGCAGCTCTCTCTTCATGGGAAGGAACTTCTCAGGATGAGTTAACGAGAAGAGATGTAGAGCTAATTTATTGCAGTGTGGAGTCGGCTTCACAGCTGAAATCACAGGACTGGTGCCAGTTACAGAACTCCTGCTCAGCACAGTTAATTTCACCTACTAAATTGTTCATTTTTCAGGTTTCTTTTAGGTAACTTCCCATAGACTGAGATCCTCTAAGTAATATTTACATTGCAAACTTGTAATAAGAAGATTTAGGATTATTTTGGTAAGCTCAGTGGTCTCCCATTGTAGTGCAGCAAAAGAAGGAGAAAATTAGTGTAGTTATATTTAAAGAAAAGATAAAATAATTAATCTGTTGCATTCTGGGAGGAAACATAATAGTTGTGGTATTGTCTTACCTCTTGTCCTTCTGTCCTCTTGTCAGATATGAATGGAGATAAAGCCTGACTAATAACGAGAAGATGTGAAAACAATTATTCCGAATTAGGTATTAATGAAAAGAGCTTGCCTGAAGTATTTGTCTTAAGGATAATGGTGTCGATTGATTAATCGCACCACTCAAACAAGTTTAATTTAGAGATAGGATTGAAGAACTCATCATGTGTCACAGGAAACCACGAGCATCAAAAATTCATGGAAACATTTCTGGGCCATACCCCGACAGTGGATGTGTAAATTGAAGAGCTGATGGGCCATGAGTTGAGTTAAAAAGTAGGTATTTTCCTAAACCTCTTTCTGGTGTCAGTATTCTCTGAACTTCTTTTATTTGAAACTTTAATGATATAGTAAAAAAGGGTTATAGCTCTCATACAAGCTGCCTATCAGTCGCAAGGATAAAGGTATTAGTTATAGTAAATTGTGTAACATTCCCAATGCTTCATTTTTTTTCCTCACTTATAGATTTTCATGAGATGGTAAATATTGAAAAACTTCAAATTTTTAATATAAGGAACAGTGGCTGAGTAATAAATCCCGAATCACCTAGTAAAGTGTACATCCCCATAGCTATTGATTCACTCTCCCAACAAACTCAGTCCATTATTTCTGTATGACCAAGAATGGATTGATATTTTTTGTGATCAAAGACTGAACTCTTCCCAGCTAATGAACATGAGTATAAAGGGGAGAAGGTGAGCTGAACAAGTGAGAGAAATTTGACTGCTCCTGGGCTATTGGCACAGGAATTTAATGCCAGGTTGTCAGCTTCTGAAAAGGGCTGTGACAGTAAGATAGAATTGCTGCCTAGACAGAGGGTATTAAGGATCACCACTTGAGGCTCAGTTGCCTGCCTCAGAAAAGGAAGACTTTAAAATTGTAATTTCCTATTGCTACTGATGTGTTTTTTCCTCTGCTTGTATTGCTGAGGGCCACCCAGCAATAGTTGATGAGAAGAATTTTCCCCTTCCCCACCTCTCTAAACCTAGGAGAAATTGAAAAATGTGCCACAAATCTCTTGACAGGGATTATTACACGTTGTGAAAGTGAATTATGATAATTTCTTACTGATTTTAGCAGGGAAGAACGTGTTCAGAGAGATACAGAGAATAAGACTGCAAAGGTCTCTCCATCAGTGCGTTGGTAGGGACTTTGAAGGGATATCCCTGCTGTCTGAGGTGCTTTGTGTCTTGCACAGCTGTGCAATGGATCCAAATCCGTGTTGGAGTTTGATCCCATTGTTCCCAAGAGTCACACAGGAGACTACCTCAGGTAAACCAGTGGGAAGTGATCAAGATAAATTATTTTCTGTCTTTGCCTATATTTATTCTTCCTTTTGACACGGATATTTCAATGTGGCACATTGTCACACCTCTGAGTAAGACTCCTGGGATTTTGCCATGGAGAAAATGTCATTGATAAACTCTTTATGAAACTCATTTTATCTATGCCTCTGAGTGAAAAAGCATCAAAAAGAATGGCGTGACAAGCTGTTTCCAAGAATTTCACCACGTTTAATCAAGAACCAAATGAGAAGACAAACACATACTGTTTTCCTCCTTTCCTGTGTTCTGCAGAATCTTGGTCTGAAGCTACAAAATCTCATGGACCAAAGATGTGATCAGGCATGTGAATCTTGAATTCCAAAAGACTCTGTGCTTTTCCCAGCGAGTAGGCTCTGGGATTTAGGAGGAAATTATTAACTGCTGGGGAACTTACACCATGACTTTTACTTAAGGTGTCATTGGCTGAAGGCAAAGGAAAAATTCAAGCAGAATCCAAAGAGAAACAGTCTGAAGGTGAAATGCCTGTGGAGAATATACATGAGGGACACGATGACACACCACACAGAGAGGTGGGACACCATTATCCTTTGGATATATAACCTCAGGTAACATAAAAGGGTACTTTAAGCTACTTAAAGTGACTTGAAGGACACACTTTAGATTGAGATAAGCATTTCCTCACAAGCTCTGTTTCGCTGAAAGGTTATTGTATATATGCTCTGGGCCATCCTCCTAGGGTTCATACGGAATTCTTGTCACATATGATACTCTCAAGTGCATATTTACAAATAAAAGCAATCTTTACCAAGAAGAAAATTTGAAATAATAAACATGAGAGTGGGAACACAGCTTAAATGGAAGGTAGTACCAATTTTTTTTTTTTAATTGAAGTTACATCCTTCAATTTAGATTGGTCTTTGATTAAGGTAGATTTTATGGAAAATCCTATTCCTGCAGTTTTTTTTTTAACATAAGCAGATATCCAGAGGCAGAAAAACCTTTTATTTCCTTGTCAGCTGAGGCCTTAGGTGCTCTGCACTTTCTGATGGAGATCAGGTTTCCCCACTTTATCAACATCCAGTAATTCCCATTGCAATACTTATGATCAGACAACATTTTCTAAACTCTAGTCAAGTTGAACATTTTGAGTTCTACTTATTTTCCTCAACATCCAAAAAGGGGTTTTGACACATCTAAAACATAAATCTTATTTTTTCAGAGAATTTTTTAAAAATAAGGCTTAAACCAAAGAAAGTGCTCTAACAATGTTTTTAATTTGGAATTTTATTACATGAATATTAGAAAAGGAAAAATTGAGCCCATGCCTTGAGAAATGAGATAAATCCAGTTCTATTTTTCTTAAAAACACCTTTCATGTGAAGCAGACCTAGTACGACAACGAAAATAGACTTAAAATAATAGTGAAAAATTAAAAACCCCATCCAATATCCTCAAATCTGTTTAATTCATTACCTGGGTACCTAAGGGTATATGTTAAATTAAGAGCAGAACACTTTAATTAAAATCTCATAAACTCATGAGCTTTGAAAGTTGCATTTTTTAAAGTGGGTTTGCTCATTAGTTAAGACCTTATAAATACCTGACTGTTATTTACTTATTGAATTTGAACTCCATTTAACCCTACACCTATTAGATAATATCCCTATTCATAAAGATGATTTAAAACCAACTACAGTTATTATCAATCTATAGATTGAGGGTCCTTTTTCATTCTTTATACTATAGTGGCTTACAAAATATGAAGGGATTTATACCAGTTATTTGGTTTGGACTAGGTGAAAATAAAAAGAGTTGTAGTGACTTTATATAATGAAAGTTCTCAAGGCTGTTCCAGCATTCAAGTGGCTCAAACTAGATAAGCTTAGGGACACTCTTAGGCTGTAGTCATGTACTAGACAAGGATTTGAAGCAAGATGCAGCTGGGGAAGGAAAAGTTCAGCTGCTTTTCTGTTGTAATAATGTGTTTAGCAAATGTACTGTGATGATAATGCCTCTATGTAACTGAATGTGTCATTTATTTTTTTGTATTTGATGCTACTGAGTGGTCATTAATGTGTTGAGAGAAAAAAAATGAAATTAAAAATATCAAAATTTATATGTATTATTTTAAATTTTTAATGAATATATGACTCTGGATGTATAAAGAATCATGCTTGCTGTTGAAAAAGTCTACTGGAGGCAAAAACACAGGCAGTGTCACTTCTAAACATCACAGTTTATCATCGCAGTGATGTAGACTGTTAGAAATTTCCCTATTTTCTCAAACTTCTTTACTTTCAAGATGCTCAGATCTATTCCTCCTTTTATATCCTGTATCTGAAAGGAGGGAGAACTGTTTCTTTAGTATCCAGCCTTTTTTAATGATTTAATTTGTGTCAATAATTAAACAGAAACAGAAGACCAAAGTATTTATAAGCCACCCCTGTCTAAGCAAGAATTTGAGGAGTGAGTTCTGCATATGGACTTAGAAAATATTAGAATAAACCTTAGTGTCCAAAGGATCACATTTACTGGTGCTGGTGTTGTTCCATTTTATCACAGTTGAAGTTCTGCCAACTTTTCATCTCTACTGTGGTAGAGAGATGGGAAAATATCCTGGGAGGTCAGTTCAGTGCTTTGTACAGTTATTTGCTTTGTGCTGACAATTGGGTACAGGAGGAAGCTCTTTGTAACACCTTGTAAAGCAACACCTCTAATTATTATTGTCTGATAATTATGTATAAAAATCAAAGAAAATCTAAAAATCCGTCAAAACAAACTTTCATTTTTATAAAGTTACTGGTAATTCCAAAGCATCTACTAAAAGAAAATATTTTCCCTGCTTGTTTATCTTTCTTTTCATTCTGAAAATACATTCAATTAGCTGCTAATTTTGGTTTTTTTGTGCCACCTGATATTGTGAAAAAGGTTTTCCAATATGGAGGAAAATTTGCCACAAAAGAGGCAAATGCATTTATTTGTCTACTTCCCTGAGGTGTCTCAACTGCTTCACCTATATTCTACGAACTCACATATTTTTCCCTGGAAAACTACTGTTTCTCCAGATTCCAAACAATTTTTTGGGGGAAGCAAAAGTGCATTCTCTCCTGAAGATGCCTCTGCTCTCCTGTGCAGCGTTTTGAAGCTCGGTAATGGGAGCCATGCTGAATGTAAGGTCTGTTGCCACGAGTGCTGGCTGGAAAGTGCTTGAAATTGAGTTTGTCACCACCAGCCCTGACAGCTCCAGGTGACAGTGACTAAGCAGCTTCAATAAAGTTCACTGATAAACTCTCAGCCCTGTAGAAGATATTTAAGCCTTTTTGTTTGTTTGTTTGTTTGTTCCTACCTCTAAGTCTTTCAAAACAAAACAAGTGATAACAGTTAATTGGTATTTTAGTAAGAGGAGAAATTCTATTTTACATTTATTCATCCATTTCCTTGGATGGCTCTGTTGACATTTTGGGCTTCAAAAGCTGGGTCTGCCTACCTGCATATTAAACAAACCATTGTGCAGCAGATAAGGAGGGTGTTACTGCTGTGCTATAATACAGGTGGAATGCAGATTAACTTGCATAATTTTTAAGATCTTACAAACCCAACAGCTTCATGAGATACAGGCTGCAAGCTGTTCTCTTTGCTGAAGAGTCAGATTTACCTTTACTACAGTCAGTTCAAAACCCAGTGAAATCAGTGGGGCTTCAGCAGATCCAGTTAGTAACAGCCAGATCCCCTCAGTTGTACCATTCACTTACCCTGAGCTCAGTCTGTACTCCCTGTTCTTCCACTACCACAGGAATTATTTCCTGGTTATTCCCAAACTCTCTGTGTTGGGGAATTCACACCTATTTTCTGACATGCTTGCATGGGCTCAACAGAAGGAGAAAACAGCGGAGAGTTTTCAATGCTGGCTTGCCAACTAAGCCTTGAAGAAGTGGATGCAAAGCCAAAGTGAATTTAAGTCTTGAAAAAAGAAGTCAAATTGCACTGCCTGCATTCAGAATATTTTCCTTTTCAAAGCAGGAATAGAAATTTTCTTAGTGGGAAGTCTGGTGACAACAGAAACAAGCAATCTCTCTAAGGCTTGTTTTCTTGTCTGGAAATGCATTTCACACCTATTCTAAAACTGAGCTCTTTTCACATATTTACATCAATTGCTCTATTAGTAACATGTAAAACTGTTCAACTTGCATGTTGTGAAGTAAATGACAGAGAGTTTTGCACTTAAAATTATTTGTTGACTTTTGTTATTTGTGTCATCTTCCTAATTTTCTTTTTGTGTAGTTTTTTGCTGAGCATAAAATTTCATTCCTTCACAAATACCTTTTCAAACACAAATAAATTTTGACTTTGCAAGTCTCTTCTTGTCTAAAAGGAATGTAGTTTTCTACCTACATAATTTGTTTCTGTTTATGAATGCTCCAGTTGAAACAGAGTAACTGAAATCAGCAGAGTGGTACAAAGTCTGTTTTGGCAGTCTTCCTGTGTCTATAAATCAATCCTCAATGCAATAGCAGCAATTTGCAAAAACAGACAGTTCTGCAAATAACAGAGTATTGTATATACTTGTGTAACCATTTAAAATAAATTGTTATTACGAAATATGCCAAATAGTTAACTTTGAAGATTAAAAACCCTCTACGGAACAGAAAAAGAAACTCTTTATCTGCTGGGAGGGTACTGGCGTTCATCTGAGGTGAAATAATTTGTCATCTCTGTGTCTGTGCCTGAATGTGTGACTTGTGAGTGTAATGAGCTCAGTGATAGTTCATATGCTCTTCGTTTTTCACCAAAGTAATAAAAATAAGGTTGATCACCGTCCTTTTCTGACTTCTCTTCTTTGAACTTTGAAGCAGCTTTTTTTTCATTCAAGATACTTTTGTAAGAGCAGCATGTTTATTGCATAGCAAATACATTGTCTCCTTCTGCTCTAAAACCATTGAATATAAGGACTCGGGCTCATCTGCTGCTGCTTCCATCAATAAGGATATTACTATGAGACACTTCCTTCCATGAGCTTGTGTCTGTGTCATGAAGTAGCTGGTGAAATTACTTTGATCCATCTCATCCATGGCCAATGTATGAAATGAAGAACTACAAATCTCTTTTGAGGAAGGGTCTGAGAGGAGGGATCCATAAACTGTCGCAAAGTCAGCAGCAGTGGAATGACAACTGAGATGTGCGTGGGCACCACTGGCTGATACGGAAAAGGGGGTGCAGACAAAGTGCGTTACTAAAGCTGTGATTCAAAATAAATGCAAGAAGAACGTGGAAAAAAGAGAACTATTTAAAAGTCAGCTTCTTTACTGTGCCATGCAAGATGACACCTCTTAGTAACAATGCCTATTTCACAGGGCAGGTAAAATAAATGCTTTTATTTTCAATTGTGCTCCTTCACATTCACTCACATTTCAGGAAGTTAATCAGCTTTGCTGTCCTTTTCACCTGGTTTTAAAATATTTAATAGCCAACCAACTCAAATTTTCATTTAAGCATTCTGTCCAATAGTAAAAAAACCCCAACCCAATATACTTTGTTACAATACCAAGCATGTTAAAGTAGCCTATGTTGTTTGATGTTTCCTTACCAAATATTTTATAGCATATGTTGATGTATATCTCAATATCTTCAAATAATCTCAGAGCAAATAAATGAGAAAAAAAAAGTTATTTATTTATTTATAGGAGACCCTAACTTTTATTCAATTCTTATTATGGTTCTGTATTGGATAATTCTTGATGATCCTCTGACAAACTCAACAAGTTGCATCTCTTGAATATCTTTATGATGATGCTGACCATATTAAAATAATGGTTTCTTAGTAAATGTTCACAGTCCTTGGAAGCTGGTACTTGTCAAAAACCTTGAAGGAATCACTTCTGTTCATCTTTGTTTCATTTCAGAGTGAAAACTAAGCTTATCCAAGGTTCTTGATGTATGAAGGAAAGAGAGAAATGAGTTTCTCCTGTACCAAAGAATATAAAGAACAGTGAAAAAATGTAATTATTTTCCTGGAACTTCTTCTTGAGAAATCTTACCTTTCAAATATTAAGTTAGATTTTTATAAGCAACTTCCATTGCAAGAGCCACCATGTAGGATAAAAAATAAAATTTTTAAATATTTGATCCTCTCTTCCTTTTCTCAAAGGTCAGTTTTTTCATCTGCAGACAAGCTGCTTGATATGAATCAGGCACCAATCTTCAGGAAAGACTTGTTTTATGCATTGATTTTGGATAGGATGTACAGTTTGAACTTTCTTAAGTCACTGAGGTTCATGGTGTCAATACATTTCTTTTTTTAATTTAAGTGCACGGGATCTCAAAAAAGAGTTATCAAAAGAATAATAAGCACAGTTTAGATTATTAATAGATTATTTAAAGGGTGGTTTTTTGTTTTTTTCTTGAGACCATTATACATTAAGATGAAATAATGAAGAATTCAAAAATAATGTAAATCTCTGTAAATCATGTAAAAAACAATGTTTATTCTGGGTAACAGAAATCATCGTCAATATTCTGTTTGGATTAATATGTTTTCCTTGAAAAGCAATAAATCATATCTACAAAAGACACCTTTTGAATGCAGAAATATACCTTATTAGTGCCCCTGCCTCTTTAACTTGAAGAAACTTCAACAAAATTTTGAGGGCTGAGGAAAAAATCCCTTGATTAAAGTTGCAGCCTTTTCAGTTCTCATCATAAAGTTCTCTACCCATCTTTTGAGAAAATTCAGTGTTCTTGTATTGAGTCTTTTAGTCAAGGAAGGTTTTGCCTGGGATGTGGCAGTGATCTGTTGTGAATATTCATCACTTTTAAGAGGTTACTTCCTCAGTGGAGTTATTTTTCTGCCTGCAATTTTTATAGCATCATCAACTTTCTCCCTGGAAGGAGTAGCAGCATTCTGAATATTTTTTTGGTTGTATTAGTACCATGTTGGGATAACATCATAATGGGATTTTTCCAAGGATGAGAGGTTTATACTTTATTGAGCATTAACAGCAACAGCAAAATATCACCTCCATAGATGTACTTTTAAATTCTATAATGTAAAATATTTATTCTGATCTCAGAACAGACTTTATCACTGGTAAAACTGCTTTGCAATTCTCTTAGCTTTGTTTAGTGTGAGATAACAGTGAAATTTTGGGACCATGTCAGGTTCTGTCAGCAGCTCATACAGCCTCCAGATATGCCTCATGCTTCTGCCTGGCAGGTGGGGAACGAATTATTCCAAGCTTATTTTATGAAGTTTCTGATATTTCTGAGACAAAGTATTGGTAGATTTCAGTTTGGTTTGGGTTTTTTTTTTTTTTATTTTCCATGTGTTTGGATTTAATTTTTATTAAATACATACATTTTCAGGAATTTTGGATTAATCAACTTCTAGTTTCTTAGCCAGGGAGATTATTTATTTTGTTAAACTTGTGTTTTGTTAAACTTGTGTTATATTTAACTATGGTATAAACAGAAACGAACAAGCAAATCACTTGCATCTGTGTCTCTTAAATATGCTATCTGTATGTTAATTTACATTTGAATTGGAGGATTCACATGCAATTAAACAACTCACTCTACTACTAAATGAATTGTTAAACTGGTCTATAATTTTTAGTTTCCAAAGGCTCTTGGTTGCCACTCACAGAATCGTTTACAAATGTTCCAGGAGTTCACTGAAAGTGCAATGATAGCACGCCTGTAATTGCTTCCCTTGTTATGTGTGTGCGTGTGCTTGCTCGTCCCTGGGTCAAAGGCTTCAGTGTCCCACTTTTCCAGCCAAGCACAAACAAGTGGAATAAGCAGGACATTGTGTAGTTACCGGGCAAAAGCACCTACTGATTAGTGCCACCCAGTATTTGGCAGGAAGGCAGTTAAAGACAAACAATTTATCCTTGCTCCATCATCCACATTTGTCATTTGTTGCATTATTTGTATCAAAATCGGCCTGTTTAGAAGCAAGAGAGATGTTTTTGTAATGGAATCAGAGCAATTGGTTGCTTGTTTGTCTCTGAAATTCAAGTAAGCCATCTATATAACTTTCTAAAGCTTAATTTTGCTTCACTGAAATCAAGCCTGACACCCTAGCTGAGCAGAATGCTGTGTCTTTGTTTTCCAATATGCAAAATGTTTGCTTTTGGAGAGGAGTGAGGGGATAGTGGTTCACAGGGTAAATGTTGTGCTTTCTCTTACATTTGAGGAACTTGCCAGTTCCTCTAAAGCCACAAAGTAGAAAATCTTTAAAAGAAACTAAGATCTTATTCCAATAGCAGCCTGTGTCTAGAGTGAGAAATACTTTGAAAACTGCCACAGACCCATGTTTTTGAGGTTAATCTCTGGTCAATTAATCTCTGACTTCCCCTCATTTTGTGTGCCAGCCTGGATTCTACCTGCTTTACTCACGTCTAAGAACAGTGTAGCATTCTGATTTATATCAAAACTCAATATATGAAGGCACTGGACTTCTTGGGGTGCATTTGTAAGTGCTTGCACTGATGGAATGTGAAACTGAATATCTGCAGATATAACTGTGCAGCAGTGGAGATTGGTTACTGAAGAACTTCTAGATGTTTCTGACTTTAAATACTGTGTGCTTTGTAACCACAAACAGAGGATCAACATTCAAAGAGACAGTTTTTTAGTTAAAGATACATTTGTGACAAAGAAAACCATGTGCAGATACACAATTGCCGAGAAGGGTGTCCATTAGAAAATTCATTAAATTTTTCATTGACATAAAAAGTCAAAGGGACTGAATTTGTATTTCCTGTAAACTGACACAGGTCCTTGGAACTCGGGTGAGATACACTCGTATTCAGGGGATCCTTCTTCAGAGAGCCATTACACTCTGAGGAAAGTGGAGTCCCACAAGACTTCACAAGGATGATATTTCATTTTGATCTCAAGATTATTGTAGTAGGTCATCAGCTTTGACTGTATGATAAAGTTTCTTGTGGGATGTTACTTTCCCTGCAGAGAGCCTAAAGCAAACAAAGCCTGCTTTTTCAAAAGTGGATATCCATTTTGACAAGAAAATGGAATCAACTCTAATAAAACTAGGAGAGAAGGGGAAAACCTATTACTTACAGACTGAGGATTGAAAACTACTGTGACTGTTCTTGCTGCTTTGATTTTTAAAGGAAGCCTGACTGGGTTTTGGGTTAGTTTTGTTGCTGTTGTTATTTTTATTTTTGTTTTTCCCTCAATGTGGAGAAAAAATATACCAACTTGAAAAATTTCTGTTTTCTGTAAGAAACACACCATAAAGTATCCTTTGCAGTTAAAATGTGATTTATGATTTTATGTTGAGTATTTAGCAGAGTGGTTTTTCCCCTATTCTAAATAATGTGGAACATATTGAAGCTTGTTTTTCAATGGAATTTGATTCTCCTGTAAAGTTAGTTTCTGATTCTTCCACAGGCTTCCCATGTGACTTCCTAAGCCACAGTTTGTCACCTTGTAACACTGAATTAATTTGTTCCATATTTTAGAGGTCTTCTGAGAATAAATCTACATATTCATGTAAAGTGGCAAGATATTAAGTGATGACTATCCCTTTTTAGAGGAAAAACCTATAAATAAGAAACCCCTGTAAGACTGTAGCATTTTAACACAATCCATTTTTGTATAAAATGAATTTTTTTCTTCCTCATTGCAGTCTAACAGATCACAGAATTTTATTAGGAAAGAAAGGCTACAATTACCAAGTACTGGAACAATTCATAATCCAGTCTAACTTCCAGTAATGTTAACAGAACCTTCTCATTGCTATTGGAAGCCATCATTGGGTACCCTTACTCTGCAAAACACTTTGCCATCTAAACAAGGAGTTACTTCTTCAGCAGCAGCTATGTGCTATGTTTTTCC
This sequence comes from Ifrita kowaldi, assembly GCA_013398055.1. Taxonomy (NCBI): domain Eukaryota; kingdom Metazoa; phylum Chordata; class Aves; order Passeriformes; family Cinclosomatidae; genus Ifrita; species Ifrita kowaldi. The sequence goes on from VZRS01005848.1 coordinate 1,261,883, forward strand.
TAGAAGACTGAAAAATATTGTACCAGACTCAGACGTCCTGGATCATTCCCTAGCTCCATATTCATTTATAACATTAACTATTGATATATAACAAAAAAAAATACAATCTTGTACCTTTTACAATTACCTAACAGCAAAATGCATATCTACTTTGAGTTTTCAGAATAATTTACCCCATTTCCTAGAATAATAGTCAAATTGTGTGGCTGGATATGACAAAAATTTTGTTTATAACTACAGTAATGTATTATGCAATATCTCAGCATTTCACTGAGGCATGTTGTAAATGCACTCTGTGGTTAATCCCAATTGATCAATTTCTGATGGAGTTAATGAAAAGGTTTTCAATTATTTTACTGCAAATTTTGTCAGGTTACTAGTATTTAAAGTGGGAAGAATGAAAATACTAAAATATTTCTAAAATATCTCAGAAAATAACAGGTTATACATATGCAAGAAATTTGTATTTTCGGAAAAATAGAGACTGGCAGAGATAATATTGGCTTAAAGGTGTTAATGCTGCATTTCACACTTTGTAGGTGTGTTTCCTTGTCCCATAAATATATAATGCATCGTACAACTGTTTTTACAGCATTTTCATGTAAGAAAAACTCATTTTAAGCAAGCAGAAAAGAGAAATCAAGAAAAGGAATTAAATGCAACACTGAAAACTACTTGAAATACTTCAAGTATGAATTTAATTACAGAAGTATTACAATTCTGGAGAAACTATTTTGACTTCTACACTTAAAACCAAAAAATAAATCTAAGTTACTAAGACAAAACATGAAGATTATTTTCTATTCACCTACTCATCAAACTTAATTAATTCAGAGAGAGGCATCTGAAGAAACGGGACAGATCATTCTGAAAGGAGAGACAATTATTCATGAGTCTCTGTGTGTCTGCCTATGCTTAGAACAGCACAGATGTCTATTTCGAATAATTTAGGAGTTATGTAACTTAAACTTGTATTAAATATTCTCAACTGCATATGCAATATTTGCTGTTGTGGGTCTTAATATAACCTAGAGATTTCTGCTTTTAAAAATTAATCGAGTGTGCTGGTAGCTCTGATATCATATGGTTTTTTTCCTTCTATTTAAAGAAGGAAATAATATCCTTTCACATCCTCCAAGGCATCTTTCCAGTATTCTCAAGGCTTAAATGCTAGCTGTAAAGGATGGGACACAATGTGAATATTAATGTCCTGGTTGAGCTGACAAATGTGCTCTCTTTGGGCCGGGGCCAGACATAAGCATTCAAAGTATGGAACTAGTCCAGGAGGCTGAGATTTTCAGAGAATCCGGGGAAAAGCCTGCCAAAAGTGCTCAGCAGCTTCCCCATAAAGAGATTGCTCTAGAAATCTGCAATGTGTGGGTGAAAAAAAAAAAAAAAGAGTTGTGACAAGGCTGGAATGAGTTGAAACTGTTCAGGATGGTGAAGGAGGACAAGGTTTCCAGTGCATCAGGACATGGACGGAGTGGGAATGACAGACGAACTAAAGCACAAGAAGGTAAACTTTGCCATGGTTGGGTGCAGTGAAATGTTTGAAAATAGCCACACATTTCACTATGTTCTACATTTCACCAGTGTTACAAAAATCAGGCAGATTAATTGAACTTTTTAAATAATATTAATTTATTTTCCTGTACAACCCAGTCTTCTCCAGTGGTGTGCTGACCTCAAGATGGATTTGGTAGTGAAGTCAGTAATCCCATCTCATCTTTCACTGGAAATGGCAGAATCAAGGTCAGGGGGCTTGTAAAGGGAGCTGCCAAAAGACGTCTTTCTCCTGTATCCTTTTGGACACCCATGTGCATGGAAGCCCTTCTTAAACCACCCTTTGTACAAAATTCCCGAAGTCTGTAGGGAACTGTGGCATAATCTGAGGGCAGAGATGGCTCATTAGACCCTCTAATGAGTACAAATTAGGAAGTGTGTCCCCAGAGGAATATGCAGAGAGGATTTAGGACATTACTCCAAAGAAAAGGTGCTCTTGGAACAGACAAGCAATTTAGAAATTTTGTCTGATAGCCACTCAAACATTTCAGCAACGGGAAAAACTTGCTTCCTCTGTCAAGTTTAGGTTAGAATTCCATCTCTCTACGCTCTCCTTCTGTGTTTCCAGCCTTCATTTCTGCTGATTACTTCCTTCTGCTTATAGTCACACACTGGGAAGATCAACTTGCTAGGTAAAAGGTAAAATATCTTTTACCACCAGGGATCATAGAGGTATTCTGATTTACAAGAAAGATGCCTGGCCTCTGTGAACATTTCATGGGAACTGCTGCTCTCATTCTCAAAACAAGGGAACATATGCTGATATTAAGAGGGGGAAAAAAAGCTAGGTAGAAGTTCAGCTCTCTGAAAACTTATTCACTCCCTCATATGAGCAGTTCTTTCTTCCCCAGCCCAAAGCTCACCTGAAATTCACTAATTTTTAGGGGTTTTTTTTTCCCTTCAGAAGTCTACATGTAACTTGTTTGGCCAACTCGCTGTAGCAAATGGAGTAGTCTTGCTCTGACAAAATCACAAGGACTATGGCAGATGGGTTTTTGATCCTCCTTTCTCAGAAATTCCCTTCCTTCTTATTTTTGCGATGCAGGTGCTCTACAAATTTCCTCCATGTTTTATTCCAAAATTCACAAACTCTTGCTGCAAAGAAATTGTCTTATTTTATTTTTACGAACAAGGAGTGTTTTTATTTCACTGTTCCATGCTGAGAGGCCCTTCACATGTCACAGGCTGCTCACAAGCCAAGGTCTGTGGTGACTGCACTAGACTTTTTGTAGGAATACTCAATGAGCATATATCCTAGGCTAAAATTCTGAAATCATCCCTGATGTGTGTGTTCATTCCTCACCTTTCTTCTAGATGTTGAGAATAGCTTCAGTTCAGCAAAATGCATAAACAGGAAGTACAGATATAATTTTTAAAGGCAGATCTTAGTCGGTTAAAAGCAAATTTTTAGGCCTGACTCTTCTGGGCAAACTACAGCTTTTATGTACAGTCCAAACTTAGGTTTAGAAACTTTGGTATCCAGTTTCCAAGCTGGCTTTCCACTTACAGGATCTGTATTCAGAATTTGCCTTATCCCAGCCTTCAAAACAGTCAAAACATAAAGGGAAATGTGCAACCAGTTGTTGAAAGATGCATCCTGTGGTATGTAGAAGTATCTAGGGAGGCTGATTACAAACTGAAAAATTGGAAGAAAGGAAGGACCCTTGCAACAGCACAATATTAAGAAAACCATAAATAGTAGTGAAGAGAAGAGCAAAATTGCTAATAAAAATAAAATTTCCCAACTCACCCAAATCTGGTTTTTATTAGTCATTGTTTTGATTCAGGCTCATTAAAATGAGGGGGGTTGCAAATGATTAAACTTGTCTGGTTTCTCTCTACGTATTCATTAATTTCTCCCCCCCACCAAAAAAAAGGCCCAAATCCAGAAAAACAACAACAGAAGAAAAACCAAACCAAACCAAAAAATCAACAACAAAAACAGCAACAAAAAAATCCACAATTTTTTTTCTAACAGCCCCACTGGTATTCTGACAGAGTTTTTCATGAAATAAGATGAAGTATTAGCAAAACACTTTGTTGTCTCCTTGATATTTATGTAAGTCTCTTATGAGTTAAAAGTTGCCAAATCAGATTATTTCCCACTGCTTTGTTAATAAGCAGAAAGACAGGAAAGAACAGTAATATGATACATTGCCTCATATAATGTCACAGAAAAATCCTTAAGGTTTCAACAATTGCTCTGAAATGACAAGAATAAAGGAAAAGATCTCATTTTTTTTGAGATTACTGGTGCATAAATGTACATAATTGCTATTCTGGTTTGATGTTTGTCTGGTTAGCCTGTGATTTTTTAATGAAAAGGTTAGCAACTGCTGGCTTGTGTTACCCAGTAAATAGTAATGACAACTTGTGGTGGAAATTAAAGTGACACTACTGACACATAATAAAAAGCAGCAGTTGGTGAAGCAAGGGGAAACAACACAAAGGAGAAAAAGTAGGTGATTATTAGGTGGACTGGCTACCGGTAAATTTTACGGATTACAAATACTATTTTCCAAACATAGCTTTTAATGTGACCATACCGTGTATAAAAATGGTTTGAGAAGACACTGATATTGATCCATGCTGACCTTTATCAACATGACAAAGCAGCATTTAATTCAGTAGATCTTGCATTACAGCCCACTCAATGCATTTAATGATGTGCAGTATTGTACAGTTATAAGTGATTTCCATAGCAATACTAGAAATCTTTCAACAGGGCAAGCTGGAAAAGAGAATTTCTGCTGTGATCCCCATTCTGGTGTATAATTAAAGTTAAAAATTTCCCCTTAGCATTTAGCAATGACAAAAGTTGCAACCTTGGGAGAAGAGTTTCAGAATGATAAGTGGAATGACTCCTTTCATGCAAGGTGCTTTTACCCACTGAATTGCTAGAGGGGAATTTATTAAGTTTGAAGCTTAAGGACGTGTTCTTTTATTCATGTGGGAGCATATTCTCAGGCCAGATGCAGTCTTCCATGCCATGCTATTATGTAAGCAAAGTTTTAAAATAATGCTGCTATTGTAAGATTTTAAAGGAACTCTTAAGGGATGTTGTTGATGTTGTTCTATAAACATTCTGTTCCTGACAAGACAATTTAAATCTCTGAATCAAATGCCAGATCCTAAACTGTATACTTTGTAACTTACATCATTATATTTTGTCAGAAAGGTCTTCAAATATTAATCATGCTTTTTACCGAAGACTTAACTTAAGCACTTGCTGTATGAGTCAGGAAAAGAAACTTGATAAGTACATCTCTTATCTTCAAAACAAGTAACTTAACTGCCAAACTTGTAGATAACCTAAAGTATGGGTATGCATTTCCCCCCTTTAACTCCAGCCATTATTCATTACAGCAGGGATCCTGGCTCTGAGTGTTTTAAATGGAATAGCAGGCCCTCTGTGCTCTGATATAATTTTATCTTTATAATTTGCAAAAGGTCCCTGTCTCCCATGACCTACTTTTGGGTGCAATTCTAACCTCATCTGTGGCTAAGCTAGGATAGCATCTTGATGTTCCTATTCCTAGGCAGTGCCCCAGTAACCAGCAATAAAGTGACAAAAGGATGGAGAGTCTCCACTCTCCACTATCTGGCAATTAGGAAGAAAATAATGAGCTGTGATGGGGCTCATTGTGAGACAGTAGTGAAAGAGATGGATATCAATTAGCTGACATTATTTCAGTCCATGCCTCTTCATATAAACAGTAATTACATACTGGTTGAAATACTGTTGTAAAAATAATTTCTTTGTTAGCTTTTATGTATTCTCTGTTCTATGTATTCTTAGTGCAAAAATGTAGATATATATACATTTGGAAGCTCCTATGGCAAATTACTTTCACCTTTACTTAGGTTTTTATTTATATTTTACCAAGGTTACATGATTTACAGTGGATTTACTATTCCATGGTTAAATGACCTGATGAACATTCCATATAAAACATTAAAATTAGGTTATTTTGCAAACATAATTATGATACAATCAAGTTAACAATGAGTCTCATTCTCATTTATACAAGGTCAAGTTCAAAGGACAAATTTAAACTTCTTTAACTGTATTTCAAGAATATGGATGAACAATTGTCTCAGGTGGATGAGATGCTTCACTGAGACTAGTTTAGATAAAATTCAGTCAGCAAATACACAGTAACGCTTTTTTTTAATAATTGCATACAAGTGCTAAATGTTGGAAGATTCTCTTGCACTTTCTGTCTTGATAACAAAATATTTTAGGTCTTAAACCAAGTTTTTGCTGGAGTCAGCACCTTTGCTTTCAAAGGGTGTCAGCATGTGGCATAGACTATTGTATTCTGTGCAATATTTTTAATGGTTTGGTATAATACTGGTTCTGCTAATACTAGAAAATTTCACATTTGTGCAATGATGCACTGTTATCTACCACCTTTCCCCACGTACTTAATTTTAGTGAATAAATGGTTCCTTTCCTTTTGTTACAAGGCACAGCAGATTGTTGCTCCAGTTTTAGAATTGAAGGAATATTAATAGATTTTACACTGCCAATTTCTTTTTATCTGTGTATAGAATAATTTGGCATTCCTAAGACTGCTTCCATGGCATGAATGAGTTGCAGATGCATGCTCAGTATCAGTAGGTGAGCTTTGTTAAGGTGGAGAAACTGTCAATAATTCTGATGAAAAGAATCTAGGGAATATGAAATACGTCAAGGTATATTAGGCATATGGGTTAGAATATGGTTTGGAGTAAACATTTAAGGGATAAGAGAAAATAAAAAAAAAAATGTTAGTTGATTATTTTAGGTACATTTAAAAATATTTTGATACAGCTTGTGGCAGTCATTGGTAATACTATATTCCACTTTATTAAAAAAAAACTTATTATGAGGTAAGTGTCAAGAGGTAAATGGCTACTTTCACAGAGAGAGTTCTAAAATAAAACCCCTCTTATTAACAGAATGAATCAGTTTTAAATAAGAAAATTAGCCTCCCACAGCACATGTAGATAATAGCCCTAAAAAGTGCTCTGCAACTGTCTGAACAGTGATGGCAACGAGCTAATAAACTATTATTTCCTTTTTCAAATCTGACATAATTTTAAAAAGAATTAAAAATTCAGCATCAATATAAATATTTAGCATCAAAAATATTTACCATCAAAGTAATTTGCAAATTGCATCTGGCATAAGATGAATGGGACATGATTCCTCCATACATTCATCAAGAAGCTAATTGTACCAACCCTAAAGTACATGAGTAAACCAAATTAAGTCACCTGGATTAGTCACATTCGTAGAATTAGGAAGATGCAAAAGCCCTAAAATGAAGCTAAAATTTAATGCTCCATCTCATAAATTTAGGGAAGCAGGTTATTAATGGAACACTGTTTTCTAACAACTGAAAGCTGATCTCTCCCTTGCCTGTGGTATTGAGGGTTTATATGTCTTCAATGTATTTTAAAACAACATCTACCTGTATTAGTTTGTCAAGGAAACATTGCCTTTCAATTTCTCCTTCAACTGCCAAACCTTCTGGATAATTAGATCTCAGTAAGGAGTGATCAACATGTATATTATATACACGCAATATATATAAAGTAAAATGTGACATGGATTTAAATCGATAAAAGATGCATATCCTCACTAGACTATTCAAGTCTTAACCCATTAAATACCTAATTCAGCTGAATTTTATATCAGAATGCCTGCAAAAGCTTACCAAAGACTCCACACTCATTAGCCTCTTAGTAAACCTGCTTTAAAAAGTGTTTTGGGAAAAATTGTAGCAGAGCTGATAGCAGTAGATAGCTTTCTTTCACTACTTTCTTCAAATTTTGTCTGTAAAAATCATACCACATCCTGCTGCATGCAAAATTATACTTTGAAGCTCATTTTATTCCTTCAGTCAAAGCAACTGTCCCCTTCATTCTGCAAAGTCCATGATCACACATAATTCCCCTCATAGGTGCTATGAGACTTGTTCCAGATCTCAGGGAATGCTAGAACGCTCCAAGTTTGCTGAGCACACCGAGGCAATGTGGCCAATCATTTCACTGATGCCTTTTCCTGGTCTTAAAAATTAAGAGCCAGATATGGTTAAGGGAAAAAGGGGTTTTACCTCAGTATTTAATAAGGATCTTTATGGTGCACCACTTTGCCAAGGTGGAATGTGCCAAAATGCACACACGCGATAGATCGCATATACTATTTATAGACCTTGCAAATTTGCATATCTAACAAAGATTCCCCAATGAGAGGCTTGAATGATTAGAGCGATATCTCCCCATCCCGAGGAATTCCCCCCTGGATGGGCCTATCTTAATTTACAGGATGTGTTCTAGAGAGGACCTTGGTTTCTCAGGATAGCGTAGGGCTTTCCGGCCTCCAACTGCAAGGCCTGTAGGATGTTTGGTCTCCTGGTTTAACAGAATACCGGGACTACGCTAAGTTATCGCACTTAAGGAATTACAAGTATGCATGCTAAGAGCAGAGGATACATAAAAGCTATATAAAAGGCATATAAAGGGTAAAGAAAAGGTAAAAAATCATCATGGCATCATCAGGAAAAGGCTTGATCATCTTCAAAAGCAGTTTTCCTTGTTTGATGGATCTTCCAGTTAATTTTGAAGTCGAAAATTTTCCGTTTTCAACCAGATTGATGTGGAAACTGTTGAAATGGTATCTTTTAAGAAAAACCAAAGGGAGTTATCCACCAGCTGATGGCTGACAATTCATCTGCCAACAACAGAATGAAGATGTATTTTCTAGCCCTCACCTCTTCTGTCAGACGCCCCTAAACTCTGGTTTATTTAGAAGAGGTTTCTAAACTTTTAACTTGAAAATTCAGCTAGCTCCTGGGAAAAATTCACCTGATGTGTTGAAGTGAATATCTTCTTATCATATCTTTTTATCAAAAACCCAACTTCAAGAACTCATCAGTGTCAGTGAATATTTGCCAGTGTCAAAGCCTTTGCATTATTAATGTCTCTTTCGTATGAACACAGTCCCACTGGGATTTGTTTATGCCGAGCAATGGACAATACCAGTTGCTGGCTGAAAGGACTTCTTTCCTTTCCTCCAGAGGCCTAGGGCTCCCATACCTGTGGATGTGCTGTGCCAGCAGAGCAGCCTGTGAGTTCTCTAAAAATATAACTCTGGGTAACACAGCCACTCACAAAAGAACTGTCTATAAAATATTTTTTGAAGGGCTGTCAGTGCTGAAAAACGTGCTGCGCTCAGGCCTGCCAGGTCCACCAATATGAGCAGCAAGCTGTGGCTTTGAGGGTTCAAACAACAAATTTGAGAGCTAATCTACTGCCCTGTCACTTCTGGCAAAGAGCTGTTGCCTTTGAGGGAGTCTGGCAAGCCAGGCTGGAGATATTTGGAAGTACTGGACAAACGGATGTTGTGCGTAGCAGGTTTGACACCAGAAAAGTCGGAGCTGCTGCTGTTGGGTCTGCCAGCTCTGGCAGAGCTGTAGACAGTACTTTTCCAGCATTTTCCAGTACATTTTCAATGCACTATGTTTCAGCTTTTCAGGAGAATGTCTCCCATGTGCAGAACAGATGCCCAGGGATATTTGTGCAAGTGGTGGAAGGTTAGCAGTGCTCATGTTTAGAGGAATTTGCCACACCAGAGCCAGCGAGCAGAGCCTCTGAGATGCAAGACTGTGTTCAATTACTGGGTGTGAAGAGACTTCAGCAGCAGATTGGAAGTTGAAAGAGTGGAGCAGATTGCTTGTAAAGGGTTTCACAGTCACCAAGATTTGAAAACAATGATTTATAACCTTAATATAATACAAAAGAATCAGGATAATTAAGTGTAAATTTTATTTTTAAATGATAAAATGAAAGGGTTAGTAAGAAAGTTAAGACACTTAATTTGCAAAACGACCATTTTTAGAAACATTTATCTGACCTTCATCCACTGTATGCTTCTTCCTTTAATTTATCATAAAAATGTCTTAGGGTAACTCAAATGTAAACCACGTTGCTGGTCACTTCAAATAGATTCAGACAAATTGAGAACGTGGATTGTTTTAACAGAAGTGTGAGGTAGAGCTTAATCAAACCCCTCTGTACTATGTACCACTCAACTGCTGCTGTAGTGTTGCAGCAGGGGCTTTTAATGATACTCTTACAAAATTCAAAACTGAGTTTTCAATAGAATTGGATGGATTCTTAAATGCATTCATGCTACACTGTTCATAGGATCCATCAAACCTTAAAAAACTCATCAAGTCAGTTCATCATACAGGCAATCACCCAGTACAGGTCATATACCTTAGGCATGGTATATAAGTCCAAAAGTCTATTCAGTAAATGCTGCCTTGAATAGAATTTGTGATCTGTTGTCCAATTGTTAATGCCAGAGGAGATTTCAGGTCATGCTGCTCATATTTGAACAAAATACTCAGATTTACTGAACATCCTTTGGTTTTGATAGGTCAATTATACTGTAAAAAAGAACTGATAGTCTCCTCACTAGAGAGAAGATAATACCAAGTGCCTCCCAACCAACAAAGAGTGTATGACAGTAATAAATATTGAAAGCAGACAAAAATACTTGCTTTAACTTTGGATGTCAAGAGGCATTAAAATTTCAGTGATGTGTTTTGTCAACACACTTCTACCTGCAGTCCTAGTATGCTTAGAAAAGAATTATCACCATCTGGAGTGTTACAGAAGTATGAAGCTGTTATCCGTTGTTTTCACCAAAACTTCAAATAAAACGGTGGCAGCAGGATCCATTTAATCAAATTTATCACCGAGATCATATTTTTGGTAGCAGCAGATGGGTGGCAGTCTGGAAGACTTACCTAGAAAAGACTTGGGGTAGTTTTAAATATTTTCTTAGCATTTCAGCATATGCTGGAAGTGAGTGAGTTCCCACACTTTAGCAAGTTACCACTCATTAGTAGAAGCTGTGGAAACTGATCATGTGCAGATTTAGTCCATCCAATTGCAAAGCATCAAACACATTAGACTGTGGAGTTCATATTATGAGTAGGTTTTAAAGATGTTAAAGTTGATCTGAGGGAACGGTTCTCATGCTGTAACTGGAACAGACTAAGAGCAGTCTGGTTATCAGATTTATAATACATTAAAAAATAGCAGATATAATACATTTACTTTTCAGTGTTGATCTGTGCACGCTTACTGAGGAAGACTGTGGTGAGTCACTGGAGACCAAAATTCTCTTCTCCCCTTTGCCACTAAATTATTGCCTGAACCCTAAAGCTATTTCCATCTTCTGCCCCTTTTTTTACCCTAGAAATTAGAGTATAGGAAGGCTTTTCTAAAGCTTTCAGTATTGTCTTCCTTCTAAGTAGATAATTGCATTTCTGAAAACACTTGCCTTTTAAACGCCTGTGTAAAACTAGAAAGGTGCAAAGTTTATATATAGTTTCTTTATAGTTACTGTAGTTTGAAAACTGAGACAGGAACAACTATGTTAATTTATATTAAGGTATAAATTCAGCATGATATATAAACCTTTCAATCTGAAAAGATTTAGTGTTAAAAACATTGTAAGAATTTTGAAAGTTTTTAATCCAAAAATTTGTGCCAGCACAAGTTCTGATTTTGCTGTTCAAAAAATACAGGTTCCCCTCTGTTTCCACGGACCCCCTCTGACTTTCATACATCCATGCATATAGAGAGTAACATGCTTTATCATTGTGCAGTGAATACCAAGGCCAGAAATCTGACAAAAATCTGCTTTCTTTGTGGAAAATTTTCACTGCAAAGCAATGTTTAGTGCAAAACTGGCCCCACCACCAGCACATCCAAATGCCTTACACCAAATTTTCTTAAAGCCTCAGAGGAGTTTTATAAATACATTGCAGAATTCAGAAATGAGCCCTACCATTGCAAATTATAATTCAATGTGTCTCCTTCCTTTCTGCCTTCCTCTCTTCCCCCTTCCCTCTTCTTTTCTTCCCGTCCCTCTCCTTCCTCCTCTTCCTCCTCTCCCAGCTGCATCCCAAAGATGTCTCTGCCTATGACACCAACCCAAGTCCCCACCAACAGGTTGTTATGCATTTTTTTTTCAATTTCCACTACTGTCTAAACCAAATACCTGTTGGTGCAGCTGATAGTGGAAGACTTTTGCCATTTGTCTTTATATGGGGACTCCGGTGCCATCCCATTCTTGTATTTTGGAGGCCTCTATTAAGAATTTCTGAGATTGGCGGGTTTGAGAGTTTCTACCTTGGCAGTGTCAAAACAGCAGCACGGTTAATCAGGTTATGTTAAATAGTCAGACATTATGACCAGGTGGTGTTCAAGGACTCAGCAGGCCTTATTTCCATATGGAGTCCTTAAATTTTGTAGCCTGTCTGAAGGTTACTTGGAACCCTCTGTGGAGTGCTTGGAAAAGTCTACTTAGACTGAAAACCAAACCCTACAGGGCTTTATGATGATTTCTTTAAATAATTTAACCTCAATTTATTTTTAAAAAATAGTAATTCTTGAAAAGTTGCAATGGCTTTAGAATTTAAAATTGAACTCTGCTAGGGGAGATAGAATAATAAGGGGGGATATTACAGACTACAAAATAGCAGCATATGCCATACTGTTAAATTTGAAGAATTTCTGGTATTATGTAATATAATTTCCAACTCTATGTCAAATACTTATTTTTTCTTGCATCAGTAGTCCTACACCTCCATTATTCAGACTGATATTTAAGACCACTTATGAGCAGACAGACTCAGATAACCTTGTGACTATAGTAGTTCAAGTACTATAATCTCCTTTTTTAAATCAAATTTGCTGGTTTTCTGTGACTTTGCTTTGCCTCTTCTTAGATGCATACCTGAGGGCGTGATAATACCTCTGTAGCTTGTCAGGAATTTTTCTACTAAAAATGTCAGCAAATTAGGAGCTTCTGATGGAGGCATAACTTTTGCAGTAATGTGCAGATTTTGGTAAAATCTCAGAAAGAAAAAAATTATTAGGGTTCTCATAAATAGCTAATGAGAGAAAGAGGTCCTTTCTTACACATGGCTGTATCAGTTTTCCATCTGAAACTGGAGCTTGCATTTGTTAAAAAAAAAAAAAAAATCAAACTGTCAAGTGCAAACTAAGATCAGGATTTCCGTGAAGTACTGCACCATTTCTCTGGAAGTTTTCCAAGAGCAGAAAAATGTTGGTCCATGGCTGAGAAAAATATGCAGGAGGAAAAGAACTCAAGAAAAATAGAGAGAACTTATGGAGGATTGATTAGCTTCACTAAATCCAAAATAGGATAAGGCTTCTGGCGTGTCAAATTAGGAAAACTTTGGATAGAGTCATTGAAATAAAAACTGCTTGAAAGTCAGGAAGTGCTTCATTCTCCACAGGTACATAAATTACAAAAAAGAAAAAGAAAAAAAAATTATTCTTAGCAACATTAGATAGGGCCAAAATCAATAAATGTAATGTACGAAATATTAACAACATCCAACAGCAAAATGAAAATAAAAAATCAAGTGTACATATACTTCTGTACAAATATCAGAATCCAGAAATAATGGAATTAACTGAAAAGCCTGATTTTACATAAGGCTGATGTTACTTTGGGCACCAAATTATTGTATTGTGAAAGTAATAAGTAGTAAGTATTGTGAAAAATAAATTATAATCTACGGGATAACTTAAATATTGTGGAGTAAAGAACTTAGATATACTGAAATTAACCATAAGGAGTGGTTCCAAAAGATGAAGAAATGAAGAAAGCATGGAGTGAATGCAAATACTTGAGGAGTATCAAGAAGCACCAGTGTTTAAATGAGTCTGAAGATCCAGGGATAGCTCAGGGGAGTGTAACAGCAGTAATACAAGAATGTTTACAGCTACCAGTCGCCCTGTTAGGAGCAGAGCAGGCAGAATTCTCAAAAACCAAATATATGATGATAACAGATTTTGACCATTTCCACACAAATCGGCTACATTTTAAAAGACGGCTTCTCAGAGAACAGGCCAAAATGAAAATACATCAGCAGTGTTTAGAAAGACATTACTTCTTCCTGGAAGTGACCAGATGGTACCCACATTTAAAATCACTGTAGGAAAGGAAATGACAGAATCCACTACGTCAATGTTTCACTTCAGAGAGTAAAATGAAGTGGTTGGCTGAAATATCTGTTCAAAAGGCTGGAAGAGCTGCAGGAGCACATTCATTAAAAGATGGGAGCGAATTTTCAGAATAGATGTATTCCCTACGCAAACAGAAGAAGGGAAAGGAAGTAGAGGAAAAAACTTGTATCTTTAACAGAATAGAAGAGAAAGATTTGGAAATATAAGATCTTATGATAAGAGAAGTGTCCAACTGAAAGAAAAAGTAAAAGGCATACCAGGCAGTTAAAACTTTGACCTGGCAATTCTTTAACAAGGTAAGGAAAAACTTACTAAAGGAAAAAAACCACCAAACCCTATGAATAAAACTTATTTTTCAAATTGACCATTACGAAATTTATATGGTTAAAAAATGGTCAAGAAATTAAAGGGTTACTCTTGGAAACTGGTCATTACTAGTTTACTCTGGGGAAGTTACCATTGATATTTTTGGTGGAATTGAATCTGACAAATTGTTTTAAATTTAGGCGTCAATGGCAAAAGTTTGAGAGTAATAACTACTGACCCTCCTGGATAGTATATGCACAAAACTAATAAAATTTTTCTTGACCTATTAACTTTTGTGTGGTTTCTGTGGCCTTCAAAACAGCCTCAGGACCTGAGGATCAGAAAATTGTAGATGCAGTGTAACTTTTTTGTGATGTTTTGGGGGTAAGAGAGATTACTGAAGAGCAATAGACCAGAAAATCTGATTTATCTCCTGGATAAACTGGAAGAAAATGTAATGAAAACCACGGATATAAGAAATACGGACAAATATGATACAATGGTTGTACAGTCAGCAATGCTTTTGTGAGAATGAAGTCATGTCTGTGAAATTTTATTAGGTTCCTCTGAACTCACAGCTGGAGAATGGAATAAAGGTGACCTGGCTGTTCTCAGGAATTAGGATATTCAAAAATGGTTTTTACATGATGCCTCCCTAAAGCTCTCGGCTAAACTAAATTAATAGAAGTAAAGATCAAATCAAGAATTAATAACCAAATAAAAGAGAGGGGGAAAAGTTGAGTAACACATGGTGGGCTCAAGTAACCAATGAGATCTGAAAGCACCAGTGATAGATCATTTCATATTTCTTTACTCTTGCATGTCTTCCTTAGTAATTTGAAAGTGGATAAGAGTAGTGAAATGACATAATTCGATAAAGATAACATTCTAGGTAGCAAAAAGCAAAACTGATTATTAAGCCTTGCAGAACGATCTCTATTACTAAGCAGTGGTGATGAACCTAATCTGCCATTTCAACGCAGGAATAGCTGAACCTACATAAATAAAATGATGACCATATTGTCCAGCATGCAGACCAGAACCACTCCTTTGAGAAGTCTGCTGCCTCCCTGGGGCCTGGCTGGAGGATGTGAAGAGAAAGCTTCCTGTCCTGGTAAGGCGCTCAGACTATTTTCCATTATGAATTTCTCAAGCAGGCAGAAATTTGTGGAGTTTTGATCATGGCTCTGTTTACATGACACCACAGATGATGGGGGACACCCATCTAAAAGAGGGAAAAAGGATCTTTGAACAGGCATTAGCAGCGCACATTGACAGAGCTTTAAAGCAGGGGAAAGGGGTAAAGTTAGGCTCACTAGAGATAAACCTGGGGACAGCATGCCAATGTTTGTGGAATAATTTGCTAAAAGGTCCTTTGGCCCTCTGTCTCAGTGATCTTAAAGGTCTTTTCTCACTTAAATGATGAATATAATTCCAGATGCACCCATTTCTTGAGCACTGAGTGCAGTGCATGTGTGATCATGGAATTATAGAAACACAGCATGGCTTGGGTTGAAAGGGACCTTAAAGATGCTCTAATCCCACTGCCATGGGCAGGGACATCGTCAGCTAAATCAGGCTACTCAGAGCTCCAACCAATCTGGCCTTGAACATTTCCGAGGATGGGGCATCCACAACTTCCCTGGGCAGCCAGTTCCACCACTGTCACCGTAAAGAAAGATATAGAATCCTCATGGATTTTCCAGGAGGTATTATCTTCAAAGACCCAACCCTGCTTAACTCATGTGAGCTGACAGGAATGCAGCCTGATCTGTCACACACGTGTGAAAAATTTATGGAAATGGCGAACTTGATTTATTTGAAATTTGAAGCTCAAATGGACTCTGGAGTGGAGCTATTCTTTGTCAAGTTTCAGCCCACAGAAAGATTATGAAGCTGAGCTCTGAACTAGTAAAAATAGAATTTGCAAATGAAGTGCTGACACAAGTCTCAGGCATAAGTAGGATGAGCACTATCGTATATGAATGAGCCTTTCTCTCTTTCACAGTAGCATGCCATGCAATATGCAAATCACTGGGTTTAATGAACAGCTTCATTTAAAAAAAGAGTTCATGTGGTTAAACACTCAGAGACAGTTATTAATGTTTTAATTTTACGGACTGAACTAGGATCCATAAAACTAAATCCAATAAAACGCTAAAAATAATTAGAAAGAAGCCAGCTAAATGTAAATGATCATAGGTTTGTTGGCTGCTGCTGGGTCGGGGTTTCAAAATTCAGGAAGCCAAAAGGAATATATCTTGCAGGGATTAAACAATAAAAACATTCATACAAAAATACACCAAAATTACTTTGGTTTGGTTAAATTAATCTACTATAAAGAAGCTCGAGATGACTGAATGGTGGCATGTAGGGATCAGGTATAGATATACACTAGATACACATAGGTAGAAGGATTAAAGTTACATAATTCCTATACAGGTTACTGCGTTAGAGGAGTGAAAATAACTTCACACGGCTTTAAAGGAAGAGAATATCAGTGAGAAGCTTTGAATAAAATAGAGACACACAACAATATTGAGGGTCTAAACTCATTATAGGGGTACTTATATCCCAAATTTAAAGAAACAGAATAGATCTAAACAAACAAAGAAAACTCCCATGTATTTGCCTTGAAACAGTGAATGCTATCTGTCTTACCAGACTAGAATATTTTCCATGTGTTTCCATGAATAATTGCATCAGGGCTGCATCCAGGCACATATATGTGATAAACTACATCCTTCCTACCTGATATAACACCCTGTATACATCTCTGACCTGAAGCAAAATGTCTTGGTTTGAGGCAATTTAAGAGGAACATTCCAGAATTAGTTCTCCCCTTTTATTTAAACCACTCCCTTTCCACTAATAAGGAGAAATGAGTATGAGTAGATATATTAGTGAAAAAATAACAGTACACTGAAAAAAAAACTGAAATAGCAACCCTGCTCAAAATGCCACATCAGCTCCATCCCTTCCTGGGCCTGCCATCGTACTACTGCTCCAGCTAAAAATGCCACTTCTTTGGCATTCTTTGTCGCCTCCTTGGGCTCCATAAGACCCTACAAAAGCCCACCATAACAAAACACATAGGAAGATTTGAATTGAAAAGTTTGTGCTGGCAGTAATGTAATAGGGGTGCAAAAAAGAAAGAGTCTTTTCAATATCACAAAAATTTCAAATTATTCAGAATTTGTTTTGGTGGGAGAGTTTGGGAGCACCATGTAGGTCAAAGAATATGTAAAACAAAAATCCTGCTTCCTATTTCAAATTTAATATAAGATACAATGCAATTAATACAATTCAGCACACCTTTATCATTCTTCATTTTTCTCTGCATTTCTATTTCTTTTTAACCTTTTCCAAACTTATTTCCCCCAAATTGTTTCTGACTATTTATCTGTCATTCATCCAGCCACACTAATTTTGATATGAGCCAATATTTACAACTGATAACATCTCTATAATATTTTTACTTGTTCAGAACCTAAACAGGTCATGTTATCCACAATGTTCACATTATGGATCTAAAGACTGTGGCTAGAAAAAAAAAAAAAATTAAAGAAAAGAACATTCTAGTATAAGATGTTCATGCTTGTGAAAGAAAAATGAATAGGACGGAGAAACAGAGACAGATGTCAGAGTTTAAGGATAACAACTGTTGTTTCATGCTGGGCTGGTGGCTGGATGTGAGGAACAGATGTGAGGCTGACAGGAAGACTGTGCTGGTAGACTAGAAGATTTTGGAGGTTTTGGTAAAAAGTTTTAAGAACAACTTGGCTTGAGCTGTCCTAAAGATGGCATAGGAAAAGCCACTGAATGAGTCTGGGACAGGGGAAAATAAAGTTGTCAGCAAAAACACAGACAAACCAGTCAATGCAGAATTGTGAAAGCAAAGACAACTGAAGAGTGTAGAGCAGACGGAGCAAGCAAAAAGTAAAAAAGATTTTCCTTCCTTCTTGCTCGTTAGACCTAATAATGGATTCTCATTTTCAAGGAAGAATTTTTTCAGACACTTGGAACAAATGTTTTAGTTACATTGATGTGAGAAAGCAGAAAAACTGAGCATTGGCAAGGGGAGTCTAAAGCAAGTTTTTAAAGCAAAATTCTCTGTGTTCTATAAAACCTGTGTTCTTCAACCCTCCTTGGTCAGAGGGCTGGAACCAAAGGAAGTATGAAATAAAGCATAGAGGAAAGAAAAAATGACAGAAGATGCTAATATTAAAGGAAAACTTCAGCCAGTTTGGAAAGGATAAGAGTCACCAACCAGATTATATTAGTTTCTGATTTATTTTATGGTTAAAATTAAAGTCATATTCCAGTGAAGGTGATCCCCCTAATCTAGTGAAGAGAGAAATAGTGATCTAATGATCAAATCATGACCTTTGGTTTCCTGTGCTAATGGATCTCTCTCTGTGGCTGCTTGGAATCTAATGGCAAGTTCAAAACCTGAGCTGTACCACTGCTTTTGGTCAACGTTTTCTAAGTCATTACAGCTCTGATGATCTGCATTTTAATATTACTATTTTAAAATTAATTTATTTTCTGTAAAATGATCTTAAAGCGAAGTTGACACTTGGAACCCTATGTTTTATTTAATTTAAGCCCAAATTACTAGTATAATTTAGAAACATAAACATCTTGCGACTTTTTTTTTTTAATTCAGCTAATTCTCTTCCTAACATGAAGATATAGTGAAATGTCTGTGTGATTTTAGAAGTGGATCAATCTACCACTTTCATTTAATGAAATGTCAGATTTGTCAAGTAGAAACAAATTTACCTGTGCTCTTTGAGAACAATGACAGTTGGAATAGACTTCCCCCCCTCCCAACAAAATGAAGCCAAATTAAATTGTAGACCCAAAATAGCTGTTGGACTTTGAACACCAAGCAGATGCTGGATGCAAACATGCTGAGCAAAAGGCTTCAGTGATACTGCTACTCTAAAATACTGAGGGGCTTCCCTGGGCTGCATTTCTTCAGGGTGTTTAAGAATCACAATGCAACAGAAGTTTAGAAAATCAAACATAGCCTAGTCAAACATAAACTAGTCAACACAGACGAGAATCAAAAACCCTTGTGAATACCCAAACCCCTGCACATATGTAGAAACAGATGATTAGAGTATTGTATCTGTCCTGTCTTTCAGTTGGAAGTGGTTAAATGTTCAGCTGAACTGCCTCTTGAGTAAATCCTTTTTGTAGTCCAGGCTTTAGCATTCCCCTGATCTTACAGGATGGTGCCTTGACGCATCTAAATGCTCTGGTTGGTTAATAAGAATAATGAGGAACTGCTTGCCATTCCATTCTTTTACCTCTGTTGCTACATTAAAATGTTCCCCTTCCAGGACATTCAGATGGTCTTCTGTAATCTTTGCTGTCATTAATTCATGCCTCATTATTAGCTAGAAATTAATTTTTCAATTAGTTGCTTCAACAATTTATATGTCATGGATACTATAAAAAATAAGCTGTGGGACAAATAAGAAATGAGTAGACATTTTTTTCTTGAAAGAAATACTGCATTTCTCACTTAAAATGGACTGATTCGGGGAGCTGAACAGCAGTGGATAAGTTACTTTGAAGACTGGTGTGAAAAATAGCACAAAGTGGAAGTTATCATTAAAAAATGTGGGGTTTTACAACAATTTGCTCATTAGAGGGTATTAAATAAGCATTTTGTCACATAAAATGTATCTCAAAAAGACAAAATTGGGAAATATCCTTTTCAGAGGTGATGAAGAGGAGGATAAATCCAACACAGTATGTTCATTAGAAATGGTTCATAAGTTCAATATATTTACAGGATGCTTATTTGGTTCAATAAAATGTCAGATAAAATCAAGCTGTCAAGAAAAAAATATTCTTTTAACAGAACACAATTATAAAATTCAACTTTTTTTTAAATTTCCATTTTAGCACATATGGTATGTAAAGTCAAAAAACCTGTTTTACAGTGCAACATTTAATCTAATGTGTTTGATTGCTTTCCAGTTCCTAGTAATTTCAAGAAATAAAATATATGCCTGCAAAGGGAGATTAAATGTGACTACTGTTTCTCTGTTTATCTATCTATTTATCAACAATATTTATAGACAGAAATTCTGAATAAGAAAAATACCCTCCCTCCTATGTAATTAAAAAACCCCAATCAAACAGATTGACTGTATTTCTTTTTATAACCCTATTATTTTCAGGTGATCAGATACAGAAAATTATGTAGTTAACTATAAATCAATTTGGTACTTTCTACTAGAAGATATTAAAGTCTGAATATTAATGATGTTAGTTTCAAGGATAAAAACAATGAAAATATTAGAATAGCTGTGAGCGGTAAAGTTTTGTCTAATGAAATATGAATTTTGAAAGTCAGGAAAGTTATATAAGGTTATAGCTGTTGTAATAATGCTTTACTGTTCTGAGTTTTATGGGGAAAATTATTCTGTATGATTTGGATTTTGACCAGCAGACCTGTAAATACCAAGCAGTATTATTCAAGAAAATGAAAATATTGGATTAGGAGTTAACTCATTACTTCAACATTAAGAGAAGTTTGGTTCAATGTATTGCAAAGTTAAAATGTGCAATACTGTAAAGCTCGAACACCATCTGTCTCTACATGGCCCAGGTGAGTATGTAAGAAATTCATGTCCTGAATTATTTGCTGAAGTGACTAAAAGTTGTACCTCTTCTCTTTCACGAAATATGTTCAGTGAAAAATACCTCAGTGACTGGGGAAATAATGGGGGACGAAGGTGATTTTTTAAGTGTTGTTTTATTCGTGTGAGTTTGATAATATTTCTGTTCATTCCAGAATGAAAAGACCAGTAGCTTCTTAATCTTTCCTGGCAGACATTTGACCTTGTTCCTGCGAACTTGAAAGAGCATGATTAACTTTACATGTACAAGCAGTCCGAGGAAACCGCTTGAACAGAATGGTAAACATGGGATTTTGAGCAAATTTGGAGAAACAGAGTGGAGTTTCTCCCGCTAACAGATGGCTTTGCAGCAGGTAGCAGAAGAAGATAATGAGTAATCAAGTGCAATGACTAAGCTGTCTTGGACAGGTTGTGTTTTCTATTCTGCTTCCCACTTCATCTCTCCTTCTCCCTGTATGTAGGTATTCAACCACTAACCTACATATTGGTGAAGCCCTCACCCTTAAAACAATTCCAAGTGAAAAAAGAGATTGCAGCAGCACAATTATAATGTGTTAATTGTGAAGAAGAAGGTTGGTAATCTGGAGTGAAAGCATTAACATATTGTTTGAGAAAACCAAGTTTTCCCGAGATGACATAGTTTGAGATCCCTGCCAGAAACACTACAAAGAAAAAGAAACAGATTGGTGATTTGATAACCAACTGCTAAGGAGAGGTAGGAGGCCTTCTCTCTACCTAGGAATTTTACATTTTCATCATAGATTTGATGAATCATATAGTGAGATAGCTGTTTTGGAAGGACAAAAGACAGAGTTACAAGGAATATATTTAGTGAATGTTACTTGGCTTGAAGAAGCAGGTATTAAGGGAAGTTATTCAAGCATGTTATAGAAGCAAGAAGTCATCAAGAGTTCTGTATTACAAATAGTGAAAAGAGGTCTTCATTTTAGAAACAAAATAGAGAGTGGTCTACACTTATGTAATGGAAATCATAAAAGCAATTTTTGTGCAAAGCATAAAGCCATTTTACAGAACTTTATACAGGATATCAATTATAAATAAGTTATGGAATCACATGAAACAGCACACTAAAAAAACCTCTGTGGAAACCGCAATTGCATGGGATAAAAATATGAACTGTCCTTGAAGAAGTCCTTATGATTTCATAAAGAAGAAATAGATGGCAGAAAATACATGATTGAGCTATTGTATGTATGGTCTGTGTATGTTTTGCGTGCACTGTCTTTTCTCAAGAAAAACAGCTGAGAGTGCAGGTCAGCCGGTCCTCATAGTGACAGGCAAGCAGAACCATCCTAGAGACCATTAAATAAACAAATCCTGTATAAATACAGGTTCACAAAATCGTGAAGAATGGCAGTTTCTAATTTGCTTTATCAGTGTTAAATAAAAAAAAAAAGTAGAAACTCTCAGTGGTGTGCAATATTTTATATAGATGGTATTATCAACGAAAATTATTGGAGTGATTCACATGACTAGAATAATTTTAACTTTTTTTCCTCAACCTGGAATGTAGAATACTTATTTGTGTGTGTCTGAGAAAGAGACCTTCTCTGTTAGAGAAATCATTACCTGATTTAAGGCTACTGAAAGCTCAGAAGTACTAGACCTTGAATGCCTGCAAACGAACTTATTAATGAGCAAAGTTCAATGAGAAATGGAGAAAGGAGTTTGTTCTATCCCAGTCAAATCAAATTAGAGAAAAGAATAAGCTACCTTTTTAAAGCATAAGTTTAATATTAATAGGGATTATTTACAGATATAAGCTGGAGAATGCCTATAACAATTATTGTAAGAGGACTAGGTTTCAAGAATTGCAGTATTTCAAAGCTAAGAAAACTTTTGAGAGAGAAAGTGGGAAAAATTCAATGGGAATTTTAATAAATATTGAGAATGCTTGGTGCGCCACAACTCCACAGCCCAGGATAAATGCTTAGATAAACTAGAGTAAGAATGCTTCATTCTTACATCATGCTTAGCACTAGTAGATGACAAATATCTTCATACAGAGGTGAAGGCTTTTCTCTGAAATACCAGTTTCAGGTTCAAGGCTTGTGTTCTCTTCCCACCTGTATGGCCAGTCCTCTTTTCTGTGGCCTTGGAGAATTCTGCCCCCTTCTCTGTACAGCTCAATCCACTGAAGAGCACAGGTGGTGAAATTAAGTCAACAAAGAGTTATTAAAAAGTATCGTATAGTCAAAGGAAAGAGGAGATAGGAAAAGAACAGTCAGTAAAAATTAGAAGTTTGAAGCTGTAGAAATAAGAGGAGATATCAGGGAAGAAATCCCTAACTCTTAATGCAGAGAAATAAAATAGTGGGCTGGGTGGGGGTTTTTTGGACCAGATTTAGAACATAATAAAACCCACTGGGTCATAAGTCAGACACCACATGAAGATGATGAACCATTGAATAACAAAGTAGAAAAGAGACAGGTATTCACTAATGAGAAAACTTGTTTTCTATTTGGGAAGCTGTGAAACTATGTGGGTGTGTCTGGTAACGTGATTGACAGCAATGAAGCACTTTCTAGTGCATTAGCAATAGCAGACAGAGAAAGCATCTGCTGGAGATCCAATTTTTTATGTCACTAGGGCTAAAGAACTTGTGCTTTCAGGGATGATGTTTCTTAAGCTGCACTGGAACTCCTCTTTCTCCATTTGGGATAGGACAGGAAGTAAATGAGATCTTTTAAAACAAATTTAAATACTCAGAAAATCCTGAACTCTATGCAGCTTACAAATAGGCATGGCTGGAAATATATTTAATTTTTTAGTTTTTAAAATAGCTGCTGAAATAGATATACTGAGGTAGCCCTGCAAGGCTGATGTGCCTTTTTTAAGGAAAAGCAAGCCAGATAGACTCCTATAAACTGGTCAATCGACAGGTTTTTAGTAAAACACCTGAAATTAGCAAGGAAAACAAAAAAACCCCAAAGCCCCAAAAACCAAACCAAACAAACACAAACAAAAAAACAAACAAAATCCCAAACCACTAAAGCATCAAAGAATATACAAAATATTCCATACAACATATGGAAAATGTGCCCTGCAACATAAAGTTATTTTCAGTATTTGAGAATGTTGTTTTGATGGATAAAGGTAACACTGTATATATAATATAGTTGTTTTCAATGTTTGATAGAAAAATAGTGCTATTCATATAAAGGCCATGTGAAATGAATTAAGTGGTAAGTTAATGACAGATCTCAAAAGCACTTTTCACCACTGATGTTTTCTAGCAGAATCTTGAAGAGATAAATAATAGGTCTAACATGATTTAGTATTCCTTCAATAGGCCAAATCACTTAAAAGTCACTTATAAATGTTGCTGCACTGCTAAATTATCAAGGTCAGGGAATCGTTTAGACTGACAGGTAAATTAGACCACTGAAAGAAAAAAAAGTTATTTTAAATTATGTCTGGAGTAGCAAATAATCCAGGCAGTGCCTACATGAAGGTGTAGGAGAAGAAAGAACAAGATACATGGTGGAGACAAAATGGAAACGAGTGTGATCAGAGCTGAAAAATAATTCAGCACAATCTCTCTGTGTGGTATGGCAAATGAGGGTTCAATGTGATCTATGGTTGGATTTTAATAATATTGGAATATGTGCCTGTTTTGGGGACCTTGATTCCCACGATTATGGAGAAAAATTAAATTTCAAAAATATGGGACCTACAAGTAATGTTGAGGGCTTGGAGAAATGCACAAAATTACACTCTTAAATAAATAAAGATGTGATTGCACTGTGTTGACGCTTCCATAGCAAGCAAATGTAGGATATGCTACAGCAAAATAACAAAAGTCAAAAACATTATAATTTGAAACTGAAGCTAGATAAACTTGAAAAACTAAAGCCAATGAGAATTTATACCAAACTAAAGATGGAATTAATATTTTCCTCACTTCTTTGTGCCTAGATGCCTTTCATGAAACCCTAATTCCTTTATTTTTCTTCCTGTTTCAGGAGTAGAAATGGTTTGTTTGGAGTTTTGTGGATTTTTTCTTTCTCCTGAATTTCCATCTTCTCTGATATGTGCTGCAGCATATTGTCTGATTGCATCAATCACATTGTTTCTCCTAAAGTAAATAATATATTGTCAAGTTATGCATTATTCAGTGCTGAAGAGAGCTTTCACATGTTAGCACACAGGTACAAACTTACAATTTGTCGTGGTGCTGGAACCTATATTTACCAGATGTTATAAACGAAGAGATGAGCAAATTCATTTTGTCTAGTGTTGAACTTACTTCAATAGTGACTGAAAAGTTCAAGGTGAACTCTATTATCTATTTAGAAGAGATTATTAAATGTTTGTAAAAGCAATGTGTTTTCTGTTGTCTAAATACCAATGCTATCAAATCAAAAAGCAAGCACTGAACTATATTTTAAGACCCTCAGCTGTCTACATTTCATCTAACAATTATGAGGGATAGGGTTGGAGGTTGTGTTATTCCTTTGATTTTCAAAATGGTAAATTCTTGTACATTTAAGGGTTAATCCGTATCTTAATCCATATCTGTTACTCCACTGAATCATTTCATCAAAGTCATATAAATAGTAAATTGAGGCCTCAAGGTTGTATATATTTACATTATCATATAGATCCTGTTAAGTTGTTCTCTGATAAGTTTCAGATTTGCATTTAATGATTTATACGTGTGACTCCCAGTGCCATTTACCCACTGGAAACTAGGCCTCACATAGTGTTTTATGGTGGTACCCAAGGTTTCCTGGGTTTTGCCTTGATTGAAAATCTGAATTTTGCCACTTTATGTGGTAAAAAATCTGGTGTTGAGGAGCATTGTCTAAATTTTGCGGTTATAGTTCACTCTGATTTCGAGTAAAAGCCATGTTCTGATTGTCAACGTCGTAAATTTGCACCTACAGCTTCTCATTTCCACTGTATTATTCAGCATAGGAAACATTAAGCAAATTGAGAACTAAGAAATTTGCTTATTAGCTTGACCAAAACCATCAATCCCTTGAACTACTGATGCCTGCTCTGCAGGAGTGAGTTATCCCTAAGAAGCTGCATGGACAAAATCTCTACCAGCAGAAACATTGCTCATACTGATGTTCAAACTCAGGCCCTTGCCGTGGCCTTTTTAGTCCTGCAGTACCAAAGAAAGAAGAACTTTTGAAGCTTCATTTGAGCGGTTGTTCTCCTTCCAGTCATCCCAGAGCTGAGCGGGGAAAGTGGATACATAGGGCCCCTGGTCACTGACACATAGGACTTGTGATAAGTCCCTGATAAGTGAGAGCACTTAAATGCAGTGATTTATGTCACATGTGCCCTCATACCGACAGGATCAATGTTATTGCAGTCACAACAGGGCTAAAAGCTTTTTTAAAGATTATTCTCTTGTCTACATTTTAATTTCAATGCCGATATTTTGAAGTTCAGTCAGGCAATCAAATTACAAATATTTTGTATTGTTCCACTTAGCAACCTTTGAATGGCGTTCTGTGGGTGTATTTATTATTTAGTTATTTGAGCAATATTTTTGTAGAATATGTTCAGCCTGTTAGATGCCTGTAAACTCTTTTGCTGGGTACTTTCTGTACTTTGTTTCTGATCATTGAATCCATGTTAATGTTGGTTTAGCAAGGAGGTAACAGATGTGTCAGGCAAGAGGACAGTGAAAAAATTCTGGATAATTAGAGCAAAAATTTTAGTTCTTGCTATTAAAGTCCAGTAACTGTCAAAATATTTACAGCTTGTGAATCTCATTCCTGAGTGCATAACTATTACAAACATAGTCTGGTGGTTTATGCTAGAAAAATGTTTTTATTTAACCACATTATTACCTTGAAGTGAAGAGCTAGACCATCTGATTTCAAAACTATGAACTTAAATAACACATGCAATATTTACTTATGGATAAATATAAAAAAAGAAAAGAAAGATGATATCTTGTGATTAAAGACACTGAATTAAATTTTCATGTGATATGTTTCATGTGATAAATATAAATATTTTTCTGGATTTGCTATAGGATTACAGTATAAGTCTGGAAGAATACAAGTTACTTCCTTTGTGTACAAGACTTTCAACTATAAATTGGCATACAGGATTTGCTTTCAGACTTTTATTTTTAAACTTTTACTAGAGTTATGACTTTGCAGCCATTGAGCTTAGCAGCAAAACTCTCACAGGTTTCCTATAGCAATAGTGGGCACTACCTTAGTGGCTTGATAGTTATACATAGGTCTGAATGTCTGAATGTAATTGTGATGCAAACAGATTAAAAAAATCAGTGACTTGTGGCTTACTCATAAAAATTATAACTTCACAATTAGACAACTTTAATATTCCAGACACCTTTGTATATGATACTTAGAATAAGCTGTTCAGGTGTGATATGTGTGCATTTCCAGAAAATTGTATTTTACATGTTCGATAACTCATTTACATTAGAGAGCAGCTTATTCTCTTTTCAAAATGTTATTATTTGTTAAATTCAATTATATATTAAACTGTTTAATGACATAAAAATAAAATTCAATGTTATGTAAGCCTGGAATTATAGGTTAACAGACTGTTGATTAAACACTACAGTTCCATAAAAAGCATGTACTTGAGGGAAAAAAATGAGCAAGAGTTTCTAGTGAAGAACTGTAAAAATACATTGAAAAATATTCCCCCAAAGTAGAATTTTAAATGTTACTGCAATTTTTTGAATCTAATATTATTCAGCTTTAGCCTTTACATATGAAAAATATTAAACCTTTGACACTTTTGTAATTACTGAAATGCTTGAATTTTATTCTTCGTATGCAAATTATCAAAACTTCGCAAGTTTCAATACTGGCAAAGTCAATACTACTAATCAAAAAATATTTAGCAATAAATTCATCTAACTGCAGAACTATTTTATGTATTCTGAATCCCATAGTGTTTGTGTACTGCTGATTTTGGTGCTTATCATAGAATCATAGCATGGCCTGGGTTGGAAGGGACCTTAAAGGTCATCTTGTTCCAACCCTGCTGTCATGGGCAGAGATGCATTCCAGGCCAGGTTGGTCAGGGCTCCATCCAACCTGGCCTTGAACACTTCCAGGGATGGGGCATCCACAGCTTCCCGGGGCAACCTGTACCAGTGCCTCACCACCCTCACAGTAAAGAATTTTTAATATGCATTTTAACCCTAGTCTTTTGGATTGAACACATTCCCCTTTTCCCTGTCACTACGTGTTCTTGTAAAAAGTCCCTGACCCAGGTGCAGCACCTTGCACATGGTCTTACTAAATCTCATGAGATTCCCGTTGGCCCACTGCTCAAGCTTGTCCCTTTGGATGGGCTTCCATCTTCAGGTGTGTCATTATTGTGATATGGTGATCTGTTTATATGTCCAAAGTTAAAAAAATATATATTTTCATTTGATTGCATTTATTAATCAAATAGAATACATGAATATAATGCCACTGCAATAACGTGCCATTGTAAGTTAAAAACCATCTCTTAATATTTTGAATGAGATGTGGCTATATTAAAATGAGTGCACTCATTGTGTTAAGCACTGAACTCATTTTAAAAGTATTTACCATACCCAAGTTTCTAACATTTGAAGTATAATTTTACAAAGGCAAAGAAGTACATACCTGTACAGCCGAGAGCACATTTGTTAGGCTGGATTAGCTCTCTGACACAGTCAACTTTCTGCTACAGCTCCCTGACCAAGAGTATTTTCAGAGTGCCACTGTCATCTCAGCTCTATGTATCATAGGTGGTTGAAGACATTTTTTTCTTTTTTAAACTGTCACTAAATAAGCATCTGTGTGAGAGAAAATAAAAATTTTTAGTGCTATCAATTGATTTTATTATCCCATTCACAAGACATGAAATTATTTGACAGAACTATAAACTAGGGAGAAGTAAACATTGCTATCATCCTTTAGAACAGTACCACGAGAAAAGACATGGTGCTGTTAAAGTGCTGCTAGCTTTCTTGAATGCCAAAGGCCAGCCAAGGCCCTTCTGAAAATGTCGCACAAATTTCTTATTCAAAACAGTGAATTTTATGGAACAGAATGTCCACTGAATTAAAAACAAAATTACACAAAGTGTTACAGGTATAACCTGCTAAGAAACAGAAATATCACTGTTTTTTAGTGATGTCAGGAATTTAATTTTACCTAATTCTAAGGAATTATTAGGAAGAAATGAATCTGTGGCTACAATTTCTACTCCCATATGACCATATACAATCTTTCCCTACTTACACTCACATGGTATCTGATGTGAACCATTATTCACTCTTTTGATAATGGCTCAAATAAAATCTAGCAGAGAAGTGCTAGGAAAGAAACTTTCTTGAAAGAGATAGTAATCTGAAGCTTTATGTTAAATGAGCATAGAGTTTAATTTCAGCTGAGTTTTGACTTTACTACTCACATTTGGCGTTTTTTTTGGTCCAGAATTTGAAGCTTTTTTACAGAGTAGTACCGGATAGAGCAGGATAATGATGAGTCAGAAACACATCTCACCCTAAAGCAGTCAGACTGTTGGCAGTGCATTAAAGTAATGCAAATTATATTTGCTATTCTGGTATTTTTTTGTGACATACAACTATTTTAGGTCAGTCATGTTTGACCAACCCAATAGGCTTCAACAATGAGAAGACTGGCTCAGTGGATGAGGGGGAGAATCTTGAATACTGCTCATCTTGACTGCAGCAAGGGTTTTGATGACAAAATACAGGCTAGGTGAGTGAAAGTTGGATTAAAATTGGCTGAACTGCCAGGAAAGAGAAGGACTTTGGGGTCCTAGTGGACAATGAGGTGAGCAGAAGCAAGTAATGAGCCTTTGAGCTGGCAGAGCATTTCCAGCAGTTCAAGGGGGGGTGATCCTTCTCTTCTACTCAGCACTACTGATACATGTCTGGAGTGTTGAGTCCAATTCTGGGCTCCCCAGTACAAAAGAGACATGGACATGCTGGACAAAGACAATTAAGCATTGGAACTTCTCTCATAGGAGTAGAGGATGAGAGAGTTGGGACTATTTGGACTGAAAAAGAGAAGACTCAAGGGGCAATCTTGATGGTGGGTATAAATGCCTTGATGGGAGAGGGAAGAATGGAGCCAGACTCTTCCTGGTGGTGTCCACTGAAAACACAAAAGGCAACAGGGACAAATCAAAACACAGCCAAAATTCCATTCAAGACTAAGGGAAAAAAAAATAGTGTGAGAGTCCAGCTAGGAAAGATTACACAGGATGGTTGTAGAATCTCCATCTGTTGAGATATTTAAACACATCTGAACACAGTTCTGAGCACCTCCTTATAGCTGACCCTGCTCTGATCTGGAAGATTGGTCTAGACAATCTTCGAATGTGTATTCCAGGCTCAAACGTTCTGTGATTCTGCACATTTCTAAATGTGAGTTTAACTCTTTACTTCAGAATGAAATTACATTAAAAAGCCGAGATCTTCAGAAGATAAAAACAATGTTGAATTAACTACTCTCTGAAGTAGATATTAAAACAATACTTGTTGCGACTCAGATGGTCCAAACCTTGGTCTTCTGTTTTACATGGTATGTTTTATTCTGATATTGTTTCTACCTTACAGACACAAGGGACTGCAAGCTAATGCCAAGAGCCTTGCTCTTCCAGTGACAATCTTTAATTTTATCCTTTTTATCTGAGCCTATGTCTGTGAGAGACCTTTCGTTGGTGATAGTGGGAGGATAATCTCCAGAAACACTGGCCCAGAGATGATATCAGTTTTTTGGTTCAGAATTAGGTTTCATTTATCAGGGAAGATCTGGCCTCTTTTGATGGTGTGAATGAGCTGGCCAGGAGTGCCATTATAAGCAAATACAATCCATTTTTGATTTTGTATAAAAACTCTAAGAGTGGCAAGACTGCCTCTAGACAAATAGGTTTAGATCTGTTTTGCTTTGCGGTCCTGCTTTATTATAAATTATTATCTTAATTGATAGCAAAGTCTTCTCTATAGACTGTGAAGACTGGGCAATCCTTCTTATTTCTCTCCTGTGCTGGTTTTAACAACTACAGAGAAATAAATAATTGAGGAAAAATAAGGAGCAATTATAAATTGGAATAACAATTTATTAAAATCACAATAACTACAGCAATATTAATAACAAAGAATAGACAAAAGACATAGAGTGTTTTACCCACAAAAGGATATTTACCTACAAGAACAAACAAAGACACTTCCCAAAATTGGTGCTGCCCACATGGTCTGGAGACAAAGGCAGTATTGAAGTAATTCACTGAAGGAATGGAAAATGGGAAAGGGACTGGCGATGGCGGAGTGCTGATTCCAACTCCTTTTCTCCAGAGAGAGACAGGCAAGATGGGGAATTTCCAGTTTCCAGCACTTGGCTCTTCCTGACATAAACATGCTCCCAGCAATGATGTGGGTGGTATGAAACTGAAAAGTGATAGAACCGTCACCCCCTTTTCTCCATAAGCAGCACATATCCAAAACGGGCTTTTGTCATTGTGGGAACGCGGATTCAGCCACCATTGGACCGAACCATCAGTCATGTTCGGACTATAAAAAGTTTCCAGGAAAATCCCCTTCACTGCCAGATATGCAGAGCAAGTTCACTGTTGGGAACTCTGAGCTAAGCTAGGCATTTCTAATAATATAGAATTTATTCAATAGAGAATTCACCTGGTGTTTTTCTGAAAGTTGGTGTTTTTCTGAAAGCTGAAGGCTCTTCCTTACAAGCTCTCTGAAGATTGGGTAGAGGCAGATTAGCACTGGGCTTGCCCCAGGCTACTAAGTCCTGCAGAGAGACAGAAAATAATGTCTCAGCCCTGGGACTGCTTGTCTGGGTTTGTTAACATGCAAACCGCATTCACACAGCTTCCTGTTTGCTTTGCACCATGACCCAGACACTCAAAAAGAGCCCAACTGCTGAATTCTCATTGTTGCTGATGCCAGTGTAATGGAATTGCTCTTAAGTGCTGGTGTGAAATTTGCCCTGGGTTAACAAATACTTAGGCCATGACTACACGGCAAGTCTTTTAAGCCTATTGGCATAAGCTACTTTGAAAGTGCACACAAATAATCTGAAAGAAGCTATGCAAAAAGAAAAGAACGTCTGAAATGCAGGAGCTGTTTCAGTCTCATCTTACAGCCAGTGGGATGTCCGAAAACCTGCCAAAGGCTGAGAACTACCAAAGACAAAAGCACATTTCTGGGAGGGCCCCAGTGCTGCTATGAAGTTAGACTACGGCATAAAGAATCCCCAAAGAAAGTCAAGACTCCAGCTAGACCTTAACAAAGCAAAGGCACAGGCTGAGCCAGATTTTCCTTCAAGGGACTACCACTGAGAAGCCTTGGGCTATGCTGACTCTCTCCTTGGTAGAAACTTTAGAGGTGACACATGTCCATGGTCTTTGTCACTATTACAGCACTCCAGTAAATGGGGAATAAGAATACTGCTTGTCACAGTGTCTGAGTTTCAATATTGTCTGTCTCAATAATGTTTTTTATTTCACAGCTGACATCTGCTTGCAAGTTTTCTGTATACATATTGCATTTGATGGCAGATTTTGCTAAAGTAAAATTCACATTTCTCCATTGTTTTCAGTCCTGTACTTTTTCTTTCCTCCGGCCCCCATAGAGTTCCCCATGATGGTGGCCAAGGTTAAAGGTAAATTGCTGTAAATGGTTTTGCATTTCATTTGCACCTACTGCTACATCTGTGTTGCTCCATTTTCTCCAGTGCTCCCCCATATAGCTTGATTTTCCTTAATCCCCTTCGTATGACGGCTCTTCGCTTTGAGGGAATGAAACCTTCAAGACAAAACCAATGCATCCAAGGCAGTATTGCTTTAGAAAAGTTTCACCAAGTATGCCACTAACTTGTGGAGTTAGAAATACAGCTGGATTGCTGCACTGAGTTATTTAGATTTTTATATACATAAAATTAAACAAATTACACAGAGTTCTCTGCTTCAACTAATGGTGGTATTTTATTTTGATCTCTGCCATTGGGACTGTATCCTTGTTCTCAAGAAGTGTTCCAAGGATCCTCTAATTAGATAGGGAAGCTTATGAAGCTTTAAACAGAGAAATTGTAGGCATATTCTCTTGCCTTTGACTATGCCTGCATGAATACATATTGTCAACAGCATTTTACTTTATGTCAAAGCAGATTTCAGTTATAGCTTTTCTAGACCTAAGAAGCAGCCAGGTTGTTTGATTTCTTGCATCTTCTCCAGTATTCTCCTTTCTCTTACTCTCAGTTATTTACTGCTTTTCATTACTAACCACTAAGTGCCTCCAGAATTATTGTCATGCTCATGTCTTCTGTTAGTAATTTCTTATCAAATCTTCAGCCCCATAATTCTATAAAATGCCTTCTTTTTCATAACAATATGCTAATTCACGTTCAAAGTATTGTACCCTGCAATCTGTTTCATAGTTTCCCATAAGCATTTTCTTTTGATTCAATCAATTTATTTTTCATCACCTAGCAACCTCCAAATTCAGAAAACAGAAATGAATCTGCAACAGATATTTTATTAATTTTCAGCTCCTTGTCAGAGGCATTTTATACTGTCCTGAGATGAAATTAGAAAGTTAGGGTTTGACTTTGAATAATGTATTTATCAGGGAAGATTTTATTCCAGTGGGGTTATGATTCATCAAACGAATTTGTTTGCAGTTCAGCAGTCACCTGAGATGTTCATTGAAAGTTCAGAACATCTGTGTTTCTCATCAGATTTATCTGATAGCACATTTGGATTAATTCATAACAACCTGAAGAAAAGAATAATGTATTTATTTTTAATCTGCCTACACATTTAAAAGGAGCTTGAATTAAGAACTGATGTACTATATGAAAGAAGAAAAAGAGGAAGATGGTCTTGGAAAACAGAGCAAAAAATCCTTTATTACTCAGCACCAGTCTTGTGTAGGGTCATTTGTTGAATTATATTTCAAGTTTAAAGGCAATAAGGAATACTTCTAAGGTAGAAGCAGAAGGTTATGAAGCTGGTCGCAGAATAATGATCTTTAAACGGAACTTGAAAATTCCCGATAGAATTTTATGTGAGAAAAGAACTCTTTAATCAAGGCCATGCTTCCGTTTTCGTTTTAAAATATTAAGTTTTGCAGATTTTGCACACCTTGTTAATTGCACCTTTGTCAGATAATTTCTGTAGGGGCTGTTTTAACACAGCCATACTGACCTTCTGCAGCAGAATTCAAAAGATCACAGCATAAAATTTCCTGTACTGCATACATACTGTAAGATCAGACACTTGTGGTCATGACAATGATACACCTAAAGCAGGGGTTTCTCCAACATACTGTAAAGAACAGATCTGGAATTCCACCTCTGGTACAGGTCTGACTGCGCATGAGATCTGAATTGGCAGATTGCAACAGCTGTGGTCACACAGGCGACCCTGTGGATTTGGTTGCCTTTCTCAATTTTCTCTTGAAAAATATCTGAGTGCATTTTTAGGGCTCTCTCAAAGGAAAGGCAACTCTAATTTTATACCTCCATTAGCCTTAAGCGGTTCAAATCTGCATCTCCCGTCTCTGCCCAATCCTATGTTTGATGGGTTACACTGGAAGGGAAATTTCTTTCGTCTGCTTTTTAAGAATGCGCAGCTGAGATGGAAAAATGCTTTTAACTGGTTTCCCATCTCAGGAAGGGTGAAGGTTTTTTCACTGTTCTGCCCTCAGACCTAAAAAACCAAAAAAACCAGGAAAATAAAAAAGAGTAGAGGGGGAAAGAAATAGAGAAATCATCAGAAAATGACAAGTGTATGTCTATACACTTACTGGTAATTTAAGGTTTTGGCCACTTATTTAAATTTCAATATTGTTTTCAAGCTCACAATTCTTCAGTCACCCCATCTATCTGGGCTTTTATAAAAGCAAGATTATGGGGCTGAAATACTCCCAGACTTAGGAGATGATGTGGTCAAATGTGCAGTTGCGGCTGAGTCAGGCAAAGGGATTTTTGTCCCTCAGGCTGCCAATCCTCTCCCCAGCCCTCATCCCTGGTCTGCTGGCAGGCTTTCATGTGCTGTATTCCCTCTGCCCTACACAAACAGTCTCAGTTTTCACAAAAGCCAACCCAAAGGTTAATATTGACAGGATTTCTGCCCACCCAGGGTGTTTTGAGAGGAGCAGATAAGGCAGTGAGTGTGTTTCAGGCCCTGGCCGTCTCAGATGGTGGTTTCACCTGGAGCACAGGGATGGCTGGGAGGTGGCCTGGGGACAGCAGCCCCACACCCGACTCAGCAGCCACCAGGACAGTGTGCCTACCTGCCAGCAATGACCTTTTTGTTTCTTTTTTTTCAATTTTCTTAGCTTTAACAGTGCTGGTAACACTTGTGTCTCAAGGAGACACAGTAGTGATTTCTACCACAAATCAAAATACCTGTTGCTGCGATTGCCAATTTGTGTGGTCTCTGAAATCCTGAATAAAAGGCAGCATTTTTAAAAGGTCAGTTCCTCACTGAGGAAAGAATGTGGATAATAAGATGAAAGAGACTGCCTTTGTATTTTTGGTATATGATGTTAATCAATGTTGCACGATCTATTGACTTTTACTTTTAAAAAATTCCCCTCAGTAATGTGTTTGTCTGCCACTGTTTTATTTAGTATTTGGAGGGAATAGGATTCCAGCATCATCAGAAGTCTTCTTCTTTTTTCATTCATTTGACAGAATTAAAACATTATAGTCACTGACAGCATCTTTATTCACTCAGGAGATGCATTTTATGAAGGTAACACTTAAATCTAGCATAAACAAGCACTCATCACCATTCATAAAATTGAAAAAAAAGGGTCTTCATCTATTTGGTTTTCTTGTTTGTTTTTTGTGTTCCCAGCCTGTCATTTAGTGGTGATAGGACTAAACAGAGACAAGCTAGGAAAGCAAATTTAGCTGTGATGCCCTGTCAGTGAACTCCATATTTTTCATCAGAATAATATATGTTTTGTCACGCATCTGCAGCTTCACTGTTAATTTGACCTTTTTTGCCTGACTGATTTCATTGCCTCATTTAAAAAAAAAAAA